>JAWWEW010000054.1:3236706-3261665 GCA_035583185.1 Anabacerthia variegaticeps
GCGGTGCCCGGATGGCCGCACCGCTCCGCCCCGCTCCGCCCCGGGGCCGGGCTGCAGCCCCCCGGCTCCCGCACCCGCACCGGGGGGGCTCGGGCTGCCCGCCCCCCGACAGCCCATCCCCGGCTCCCGCACCGGCTCGGGAGGGGTCCGCGCCCCGCCGCCCTCTGTCAGCCCATCACTGCTCCTTCGGACCCCTCTTCCACCGGCATCACCGGCGGGGCTCATCTATCCCCCGGTGGGATCACCCTGGGATTATCTTTAGGGTCCCTTTCGAACCAAACCATACCCTGATTCTCCAGGGCCCCCATTGGCATCATCAGCGGGTCTCATTCCCCAGTGGGATTCCCCCAGGACCATCTTTAGAGTCCCTTTCAACCCAAGTAAGTCTGTGATCCCCTAGACCCTCCTCATTGGCACCACCAATAGGTCCCATTCCCCAGTGGGATTCCCCCTGAACCATCTTCAGAGACTCTTCCAACCCAAACCATCTCTTAACTCCATGATTCCACAGGCTTCAAGGCGGGGAAGGGTCTTCTGCAGCCCCCAGTGCACCCACAGCACCCGTGCTCCTACCAGCCCCACCCATTCCCGACCCAGGGTTTGCCAAAGGGTGGGATGGGGAGCACACACAGAGCCCTGCAGTGGCTCGACAGCCCCGGAGGATGCTCACAGCAACATCTTTAACCTACATAGGTCATGCCTCGCCCCAAAATAAGCTGAGGAATGCAGACAGGGAAGCATCCAGCTTCTCCCAGCACAAGGAGGGGGAAAACCAGGCCATATGTATGACCAGAGCCCCATGGTACCACCACTTCCATTTGGGATCAGCCACTGTGCACCCCTGGGTGCTCCACACACCCACAGATGATGCAATCCTGCATCAGCCTGCCGCAGCCCTCCGTGCTGCTTCCAGACTTCTTTATCCTATTAAAAAATAAAGACCAAAAAAAACCCCGCGGGCCTTTGCTCACATCCAAATTATCCTCGGCTGAAGAGGTCTGCAGAGGACTCGGCACAGGGAGCGCCCCGAGCGATGCTGAGGTGGAGAGGCTGCGGGGACATGTGCTGGAGCTGCCTGTTCCCTGCAGGGAGATCCCAAAGCAACCCTAATGGTGCTGCTCCCCGGGAACCGGGGGCTGCTCCCACCCTTGTGAACCACGAGAAAAGCAGTGGGACCTCAGTGGAACCTGTGCCATCACCCCATCCCAACCCACCAGCATTTCGTTCTCATCTCCCCAGCTTGTCCTCGTGCTGCTGCTGTACCAGTGTGGCTGATGTAGGTTCTCTTCTTCCTCCTTCTCATGGCATAGCTCCAGTGTTCCTGGGGTGTTCCAGGAATTCCAGAATTCCATCATGCCTTGTGATCCACTTCCCCCGAGACACCACAGGGACCAGAGGATATGGGAGCTGCAAGGGGCGTTTCAAGCTGTGTCAGCTTTGTGTGCTCGAGGCCACTTCAGCCAAGGAAAGGATAGACCTCCCCCAAAACTGACTTCACATGTCATGGCTGTATTTACACACACAAATATATAGACACACATATACATTGGGTTGTATCCCGACCACTTTTTCCATTGCCATTAATCCCACCACACTGTGTGGGACACGGACTGCTGGAAAATCAGGTCCTACACACCATACAGTCACACCAGCACGCCCAGGAGCTGCAGGATACCAACAGGAGCTACTCAAAGCCCATCCACACCTCTTGCCAGCTCCACCAGCACTGATGACTTGTTCCTACCACAGACCATCACCTACTGAATGCCCCCGTGGTGCCTCTTCTGTGAGCTCTCCTTCTTGACAGCATGTGCTGTGTGCTCTTTTTGGCTCTTGGCTTGCCTGAGCAGAGAGGCTTTGTGGCTGCAGGCTGCAGGACAGAGACAGAGTGGGCAGAGGACACAGAGACACAGCGTTCACCCGTGAGAGTTCCTGACAGGACATGTGTGACCTGCTCTTCTCCAGCAGATGGCAGAAACCTGACCCAGCAAGGTACCACATCCCTTCTACCCCATCCTTTGGCATCCCAGGACCAGCTCTCACTGGGAGCCACAAATTTCCTTCTCCACACCTTAAGCTGCTCCATGCTTCCCTCATAATATTGCAGCTTTTCTTCTTTCTTTTCCAAGCAATGCTGGAGGTTCCTGATCTTTTTGTACAGAAGCTCCAGGGCCTTCTGTCTCCACAGTCCCTCTTCCCTCTCTCCCTGAGGAAGAAGCTGCAGAGGCTGCATTCCTGACAGCTCCTTCATCTCCACCTGGCTTCCCAGAGCACCGATTACATCAAGGTACTGAGGGAGAAGAGGGAATGCATTATTTACCAGGTCTGCTGCATCCCATCACACTGCTCAGCCATCTGTTTTCTGTCTGCTCTCCTGAAGAGATAAGTGTCCCAAGGAAAGTGGGTTTGTGTTCTGTTTCCAGCTGCACAGCTTATTGAGATTGGATTGTTTCATTCTCCAAGATGATTATTTCCCCTGCTGGATGTTTTCCTGCCCTTTTTGGGGGGAAGAGACTCCCTTACCCAACCCACAAGCTGCACTACTCACAGCCCCCTCCTCTGGCAGCCCCCTCCATCGCTCCCCAGCCTCCCTCCCCTCATTTAGTTGGTATCTGTGTTGGCAAAGGTTTCTGCCCTCCCCAACCCTGCCTATCCTTGCAGATCAGCCCTGACTGCCCACGGGAACAGCCCAAAGGCCTTCAGTGGGAAGGGGAGAATGATGTGCCATGCATGTTCTGGGGTCCTGAGATGTCCTGGCAGACACCAAATTGTGCCCTGAGCCACGGATTCATGGAATGTTGTAAGGGACCTTAAAAAGTCATCTAATCCAAGCCCCCTGCCGTGGGCAGGGATGCCTTCAACTCGACCACAGAGCAGTTCAGCCCCAATGGTCCTGCACAGCCCTGAGGGCAGTCACCTGGTTTGGAGGGGTATCAGAGACTCGTCAGAGACCCCTCTGCTGCTCCACTGTGCCACAGTGAGGACACGGGCCTCACAAATGTTCCAGAGAGCTGGGAGAAGGATGGTGCATGTTGGCATTTTTCTCTTGCCCTTTCGAGCATTTACCATATTCACACAAATACCCACACTTAGTAAACTGCATTCCTACACAATCTCATATATAATTCTCTTTTAAGTGACACCTGTACACACATATATGCCCTACTCCAGGTCTGTCCAGGTCCCTGCTTTATGATGAACACCCAAATATCCAGGATGGGGCTTTCCCATCATCACACCCTGTGCACAACCAGTGACGGCTGCAGCCCCCCAGCTCTGGTCCGGCTGCCATCACCCCACAGCTTACTCTGAATGGCACCTCCAGCGCTTGGCACATCCCCTCCCATCCCCATATGTGGGCCAGGACGGGCGATACCTCCCTCTGTCAGCTGGCTGTGAGTCACCGCCGGCCCCCGCTGCTGGCTGCCACCGTTCCCGTACAGAATGTACAATTCCTACAGTCCCTCCATCTGCTGCTGCCGCCACCTGCGAGTCCTTCCCTTTTCCAGCCACGGGGAAATCGAATAGGAGGAGTTTGGCACAGAGGAACGAGGAGCGTTTCTTCCTGCCCAGTGCAAGAAGCCACCCCAACTCCTGGATGTACAACCCTATAGGACTGGTTCTGCATCCCCCGTACAGCATTTAGGGCTCCACGAGCCGGGGAAAGGACGGAACCCTCGCGTGTCGCCTTCCCCTCTAATTGCCAATTAGCACAGCCATTAGCACACGCAGCACTTTGCGGTTCCGAAGTGCTGTGCAAACATCAGCTCATTAACCAGCACAGCGCGGGGGCTGCGGCAAACCTGGATCGCAGGCAGCCCTCGGCTCGGGGGATGCGGTGCCTGGACCGGCCACGCTCCGGGCGGTGCGGAGCAGAGAGAGCCACCGGGTCTCACTGCAGTGCTGAAAACACCGTGATGCCATCGGTGCATTTGGCAGACCCACACCTTGGCGCCCTCCATGGGGACTTACCCTCTGGTTTTTCCAGACACCACTAGTATTGCTCAAAGCCCCAAATTAACACAGTGGTGTTGACTTAAAAGTACTGTCTATGTAAAACTACATAAATATCTATGCAAAATAAAGTCCATGTCCCATGAAATAGAAAAGGTAATATATATTTTATTGGGTAATGCATACAGGCATAGCAATAGTTTTATAACTATCTAAATGTAGTTCATAGTATTTACAGATGGAAATGGAGACAAACATCATCAGATACACTGATTTCATCAATTCTACGAATCTTGTGAAGATTTTCACTTGCAACAAAATGATCTGCAACTCCAGCTACCCAGAAAAGGAAAGTGCTCACAATCCATTTAGTGCAATAATGCTGGCTACAAAACTGAAGAGGAGAAAACATTTTAAGAACTGATCCCCCATTAGCTAGTGGGACCAAACAGAAAAATAAAGTAATTTTTGAGTTACAAGTTTAAGAAGATAAGGAAGAGAAACGAAGGTTACCAGGCAGACCAACAAGAAAAGAAAAATTCTCCAAAGCCAAGTCTTTAGATTGTCAGAAATCAGAAGTACCAAATGTACAGTTTCTCATGCTATTTTGTTCCAGCTTTGTCTTGAACGTTCTTGGAGACAGCTGTCCCCTAATGAAGGAAACTGCACCTAACAGATATTCCTGCAGATATTACACTATGTAAGCCCAAACAAAGAAATGAAAGATGAATATCTTCACTGATCAATACTACATATTGTATACCTGGACGCTTGTGGTTGTATTATTCTATACGTGAATGCTATAGTATTGAATTGTTATCTGTCAAAATCTATAGCTCTGTATCTTTGTATAGATACCCTCTTCTGTTTTGTCATTCTTATTGCCCTGTAATGACGTGTCTGTGTGAGTGTTTGTGTCCCCGTGAGGATTCCTCTTTCAGGTCTAAAGACACAAAGCTCTTGCTGCTTTTGGAGTGCCGAGGAAGCTGCATCTTTTGCACGTGAGAGCCAAAGGCTGCGGGCTTTGTTTCTGGGGGAAAATCCCTGTCGTTCGAGGGCAGAAATATCCCGGGAAAATTGCTGTGAGTGTTCCCCAGGGCAGGTGCTGGCTTTGAACATCATCCCTGGGGCACGGGCTGGCTGTGAGTGTCCCTCTGGGCAGGGGCTGGCACGAGTTCAGGTTCAGATTTGGCTGATCCTGTGATTTCTCTCTTTGCCTTCAGATTCACCTTGCCCTGCCTGCAGCACAGGGGCTGTGGGACCAGGGTTGGGACATTGATCAGGCACCAGTGACACCAGTGCTTTTAACTGCCAGCTTTGGGACCCCAACTTCAGAGCTGCAGAGACCCCTGTCACACAGGAAGGCTCAGGGGGAGCTGTACCCACCTCCCAGTCATGCCTCCCACCTTGGAGGGAGCATGAGCTGCACTTGGCAGCTGTGGAGTCCCAAAGGGTACGTGGATTGCTCAGGAGGTGCTGTGCTTTGGCTTGGAAAACAAAGCTTGCTCAGGATTTCTGCCCCGTTGTTTTTGGGCCAACTTGGGCAGAAGCCAGACCTTAAAGGAATATTTCCTGATGCTCCCAGATGCTCTTGGGCTATGGGGGCTGCTTGCAGTGTGTGCTGGGGCTGGGCTGTGGGATGGGGGTCCCAGGGCTGTGGGATCCCAGGAGCTGCCATGGTACCCTTGGCTTGCCCTGTGCTGGTCCAACACACTCTGATGCTCCGGGCAGTCCGAGCAGGATGGAACCCATGGGGTGGATCAGCTCACTGTTGTCACAGAGCTGGGATTCCCCCTCCAGCCCCAAGGAGCTCACCAGTGTGATTTTGAAGAAGATGGTCTCAGTTTTGTCCACCTGATCTTATTCTTTTAAGGTTTTCAATTATGATGCAAAAATCAGTGAAATAAGAGATTCCCCCAACACTTTTACATTTAGGGAAGAAAAAAAACCCAAACCCATCCCCTGTGCTGCAATACCTCAGGCTCCCAAAAAGGCCCAGTGGTGCTTTTGGCTGCCCTGGAGCACACGGGGGAACACGATACCACAGCTGAGACCCCAAAGAGCAGCAACACCCTCAGCTCCTGGAAGACCTGCAGTGCTGGGGGTTTGGGGAGGAAGGGCAGTGGTTTTTCTTTTTGCCTAACACTAAAAAGTGTCTGACAACTTCTTCTCCCAACTACATCAGCTCTGATGGGAAGTTCATAAAATGCAGCTTCTTGGAATGAAAAAGATTTCTGTTCTCTGGAAAATCTCCTTCCAGCTGAACTCAGAAGGTACACACTAGAGGTTCAGGGGAAAGGACAAGACTGAAGCAAAGACCAAGCAGAAACACATCAGGGCTCACTGGCACTAGTGCCAAGGCTGCTGACAGTCCTTGGGAAAGCCTGGGAAACAAAACCCTTGGAAGTGCTGCTGATTTGTCCCATTTTATCCGAGGCTCTTCCTGGATCTCGACTGCTTTTGGCACAGTTGCTGCTGTTTCAGTAAGGTTTTGGAGTACCACTGTAACATACTTTAAGAACTTACTGACTGAAAAAGCACAAAGCTTTTATTTTGGACAGCTGAACTCTCACAAACAGCTCCTTTTCCCGTTTAGTCCATACAAAATTATTTTCACCATATTCCTTTATTAGGGAGAAACCAGGGAACCCAAGACTGTGCTCTCCAGAACAGACAATAAACAGAGGGAAGAAGCTTTGCGCAGGCACAACATGCTCCAGAACAGACCTTATTTTATTTTTACTCTTTGTATTGAAGTATTTCACAGAAAAACTCCATCAGGACAGCTGGCACGTTCCAAATGGTGCCTTGAAAGTGATTGCCACAAGTGCTATAAAACAAATCGCAGCCACACGAGTGCTTTGTCCCTGCAGATCCCTGGGGATCCTTCCCACCCTCCCCGTGTTCTCCCCACAGAACAAAGGGTGACACGGTGCTCTGCTGGGAGAGGAAGGAAACCTTTGGTGTAAAGCCGGGTAAGAATCTAAAGCTTCCTTTTTTGGGGTGGGGGGTTTGTGAACCTGCAGGTGAGCAGAGGTGTGGTGGTTTAGTTCTCTTGGTTTTGGTCTAGGCTTGCCTGGTAACAGGGTTATAACTAAGTATTCCACACCATTCCCTCACGTAATCAGGTGTGTATAAGACAAGGAAAATTTTCTCCCTCTCTCTCTCTCTTCATTTCGGGTGTTTGGAGGACTTCAGGTCTCTGTATTGGCTTGGCTCTCATCTGTATGAGCTGCGACCTATCTGAGATCCAAAAGCCACAGAGGAGGAGATTTCTACTGCTTCTCTTGTGGGAATTTATTGTGCTAGTCACTTATTGACCTTTTCCCTGAGTTTATGAGTGTATCTGTTTTGTTTGGTTTTACCCATTTTTGTCCTTTCTTCCCTTTCCCTTTTCCCCCCCTTTTTCCTTTTGGGGGTTGTTTGGAGTCCTTATTCTGTATATTCATAGTGTTTTATTGTATATAATTGTAATACATAATTGTATATAATAGTAATATATGTGTAATATATGTGTATATATATATACACACTACATATGTGTGTGTATACATATATATATATATACTACAATCATAGTATACTATGTATATATATGTATACATAGTATATATATATATGTGTATATATATATATACACTACAATCTTCGGGTACTCTTTTCCCTTCTCTCTCTGGAGGGGAGGACTCTGTGTGGCCGGCAGCTGGGTCTGGCAGGGAAATAACCCAAACCTCCACAGGAGGACAAGGGATTTGGCATGGTTTGAGAGCTGGAAGAGGCGGGGAGGCGGCCCCGGGGGCAGGGACGGGGCGGAGCGGCCGCCGATGCGTTTCCGTCCGCCCGAGCATCATCGGGGAGCGCCGGGAGGAGGGAGGAAGGCATGGTGCGACTGGGTGAGTGTTAGTACAACTGGGTGTATAGGGGTAGCAGGCATGGTGCAGCTGGGTGAGTGTGTTATTGTATTGGGGCTGCAGGAAGGCATGGTGCAGCTGGGGGAGTGTATTGGGGTGCAGGAAGGCATGGTACAACCAGGTGAGTGTGTTATTGTATTGGGGCTGCAGGAAGGCATGGTGCAGCTGGATGAGTGTATTGGGGTGGCTCAGTGAGTGTGTTAGTGTATTGGGGTGTCAGGCAGGCATGGTGTGGGTCAGTGAGTGTGGTAGTGTATTGGGGCAGCTGGGTGAGTGTATTGGGACGGCAGGCATGGTGCAACTGGGTGAGTGTATTGGTGCAGCTGAGTGAGAGTACAGTGGGTGAGTGTATTGGTGCAGCTCAGTTTGTGTATTGGTGGAATTTGGTGTCCTGGTGCAGCTCGGTGAGTGCTGCGGGGCAGCTCAGCCCAGCCCGGCTCTGCCCAGCCCATGCCCATCTCCTCTCACCCCATCCCCACCTCTCCCTTCCCTCCTTCCCAGGGAGCTGCCTCCTCAAAGGCTACCACGGCGGGCACGTCGTGATCCGCTTCGCGCTCGGGGGCTGCGCCAACCGGCCCTTCTTCCGCATCGTGGCCGCGCACAGCCGGCGTGCCCGCGATGGCAAATACCTGGAGCAGCTCGGCTGCCTCGACCCGCTGCCCAACTCACACGGAGAGAAGGTGGCGGGGCTCAACCTGGAGCGGCTGCGCTACTGGCTGGGCTGCGGGGCTCAGCTGTCCCGGCCCGCGGAGAAGCTCCTGGGTAAGGTGTGGTGTGGGCTCCTGGGACAGCAGGGCACGGGTGGGGACCTGCACACCACACCTGCACAGCACACCTGCACACCTTCACACCTGCACACCACACCTGCAGACCTGCACACCTTCAAACCTGCACACCACACCCTCACACCACACCTGCACACCTTCACAGCACACCTGCACACACCTTCACACCACACCTGCACAGCACACCTGCACACACCTTCACACACCTGCACAGCACACCTGCACAGCACACCTGCACACACCTTCACACCACACCTGCACAGCACACCTGCACAGCACACCTACACACACCTTCACACCACACCTTCACACCACACCTGCACAGCACACCTACACACACCTTCACACCACACCTGCACAGCACACCTGCACACCACACCCTCACACCACACCTGTACACCAGGACTGGAAGGTGAAATACCTGTATTGATGCTGGTGGGAAGTCACAGGGTCTTTGCCCTTCAAGTGTGACTTTGCAGAAGTAAAATTTCGGCCAGCTTATATAGGGAATTTTGCTAAGGACGCTGTACATTCTGTGGTTCATTGCCCAGTTGCAAGACACCTTTTAAATTGCATTTTATGACTTCACATTTTTTGTGGATTCATGGTTTTACTGGTAGAGAGCTCCAGTGTCTAAGTTTCTTTTCCTGATTAAAAAACCCCAGTTCTTTTATTCTTTCCTCTTGATCTTTGCACAAAACCAAAAAAAGCAAGGCCGATTCACTGATTACAGCTCACCAATTAGCACCTCTTGTTTTTCTAAAGCCTTTTGCATCCTGCTAAGCCATCCTTATGCCAAGCAGGGTCCCCTTATAGTCCCTGGGTTGGTCACAGCATGACAAGCCTTTGTTTCACAGGTCTGGCTGGGTTCCTGCCACTCCATCCCATGACTGTGACTGGTGCTGAGAGGCTTCGCCAGCGGCGGCGGCGAGAGGGGCAGGTGGGCACTGCCCCTGTGGATGGACAGGGCAGTGCCCCTGTGGATGGACAGGGCACTGCCCCTATGGATGGACAGGGCACTGTCCCTGTGGGTGGACAGGGCAGTGCCCCTGTGGGTGGACAGGGCACTGCCACACCCTGAGGGACCGAGTGGGACAGCACCAGCCCGCCCTGGCCTGGGGAGACACCCTGCCTTGTCAGTGCATGTGACCACATTAAAGTTGTGTGCACACCCCACACTGTGCATCTGCTGCTTTCTCCAGACTCCGCTCTGAATCAAAGTTTGTGGTTGCCAGACCTGGTGCACAAAGATAAAAGGGGTTTGGCTGCTATAATGTGGGTAGAGAACCCTTGCAGGAGGCACGTACAGCTCTTTCTAAAGGCATGCCTTTGGCTCTGGCATCTTTGCAGCAATGGCCTGGCTACTGCCAGCTTACATTTGCCTGCCCCACTTGTCAAGTGTTTGAACTCCTGGCTCTGATTTACTGTAACAGGACAGTCCAGTGGTTCAGGAGAGGCCTGGCACAGATAATGCAAGTAGAAGTGCAGCTGTATTTCTGTCCACTTTCTCCAAAGAGGTTCTGAGCCTATTTGTTCATTTACAAGCAAAGGGAAAGATTTCAGTCTCATTTAAAGAGAGACTGGGGCCTGCCTGAAGTTAAGCTATGAGTCTTACTCTTTCATCATATATTTGACCCTATTCCAAGAGGCAAAAACCCCACTGCTGATGAAGGGGGATGTACATAATAATGTAGGGATCTAGATACAAGACTAGATCTGTGCTGTAGACACTTCACTAAATACTTTACAGCAAGAGTTAGGTCAAAAGGAGCAAACATTTTCCTCTCTCGGTAGGAAGAAGCATTAAACTTATTCAGTTGTATTGTCACTTTCCCCTCTTCCCTAAAGAGTTGTGTGGACTTAACTGCAGTAAATAAAAAATAACTGAAAGCAGTGGGTATAAGGCAGAAGCAGAGTTGAGTATCATCAGGCTGACACAGCAAAAGCCAGGCTTGAAGAGAGCTACAGATGAAGCTTGAATCTCTAGCCCAGTAATTGTTCATAGCATTTGACAGAAATACTGTTAAAATCCTCATTAAGTAGCTCTTGTAAGCTTGGTGAGCACTGTACTTGCACAACTCAAAATCTTCCTGCTCTGATGCTGTGATTTCCTCTGTTGGCTGTTCCATTGGCTATTGCAAGAAGATTTGTTATCCTTTGTTAGAGAGAGCTATCACTGGATTCTAGAAAAAGCAAAACCAAACCAAACAAAAAGGCTTCCATAGAGCTTATATAGCTGGCTAATAATGCATCTGCTCATTGCAGATATTTGTTCTCTCTCCAAAGGCTGTCTCCCAGTCTGAGGGAGGGAGAACAAATATTGAGAAAGCTACCTTTAACACAAATTCTTTTTTAAATAAAATTGTATCTTCTATAAAGTACAAGATGACTAGCTACTCATTTGTGGAAAATAAATTGACTAGAAAACTCTTTTGAATAGTTCCCAATATAGCTTTCTTTATATATATATACACAGTCATACAATTTTATTCTATTTGATTCTTGAAAAGAGTAATTTCTTTCCACTCAAAGATACAGCAGAAGTTCTGAAATCACTAGGTTGTCTTTTCTGAGAGACACAGCAGAGGTCGAGTGAACTGCAGACACATACTGAAATGCTTACAGCTACTTTCATGACATTCATGAGACAACTGATTAGGTGTTTCCTCTATCCCTCTCCCCATTTTCTCTGCTTCTGTACACATGTTATAAATACATTTATGAGCATCCACAAATAATTACTATCAAGCAGCCTTTAATGATATGGACTTATTAAAACTTAACCTTTAGGCAACACTGAAGAGCAGCACAGCATAAAATCATTTTCCTGCCTAAACTCATGCAATCTTTTTTCTAATCAGCAATTTGCAGATTTAGACAGGATATTTGAAGCATTTGGATTCTAAAAGGTAGACATCACATTGCAGCCGGCAGTTCAACAAGGATTGTATACAGTAATTTCTGTAAAATACAAAATGTAGGACAAAGGAAGGGAATAAGCAAGTAATACCTTTTTAAAGTTATTTCTATGGATTTGGTGCAACTCAGCATGATGGTGACAAGCCCTGGTTTTTACCAGACACCACTAATATTGCCCAAAGCCCCAAATTAACACAGTGGTGTTGACTTAAAAGTACTGTGTATGTAACACTACATAAATACCTATGCAAAATAAAGTCCATATCCCATGAAATAGAAAAGGTAATATATATTTTATTGGGTAATGCATACAGGCATAGCAATAGTTTTATAACTGTCTAAACATAGTTCATAGTATTTACAGATGGAAATGGAGACAAACATCATCAGATACACTGATTTCATCAATTCTACGAATCTTGTGAAGATTTTCACTTGCAACAAAATGATCTGCAACTCCAGCTACCCAGAAAAGGAAAGTGCTCACAATCCATTTAGTGCAATAATGCTGGCTACAAAACTGAAGAGGAGAAAACATTTTAAGAACTGATCCCCCATTAGCTAGTGGGACCAAACAGAAAAATAAAGTAATTTTTGAGTTACAAGTTTAAGAAGATAAGGAAGAGAAACGAAGGTTACCAGGCAGACCAACAAGAAAAGAAAAATTCTCCAAAGCCAAGTCTTTAGATTGTCAGAAATCAGAAGTACCAAATGTACAGTTTCTCATGCTATTTTGTTCCAGCTTTGTCTTGAACATTCTTGGAGACAGCTGTCCCCTAATCAAGGAAACTGCACCTAACAGATATTCCTGCAGATATTACACTATGTAAGCACAAACAAAGAAATGAAAGATGCATATACTCATCAGTCTGACAGTCCTTTATCTCTGACTTCATAATCTCAGTAGTATTCCTCCATTTAAGTCAATACTGAGTAACATGAAACTTGCTTCTAAAATAAATTTAAACCGAGGTAATACTCAGGAACAGTTGATAAAATGGAGTTCTTGTAAGTTGTGTATTATGCTTTCAGTAGGAGTATAATAAGCCACAACAGCTAAAGATTACACAAATTATTTCATTTTGGCATCGTAGATCAAGCATCAGAATAAAGTCAGGTGTACAATTAAGTACAACTCATTTAAAAGGAGTGACCCTCCTGTGACAACCCTTATTCAGGACCTAAAGACCAGGTAAACAAAAATCATAATCTCTACAGGGATACCATGCACACGTAAACACCAAAATGCCCATCAGCCTTGGTAAACTTTGGCTGCCTACCCAAATATGGAGGCAGACTGATAGGGATTTTAGAAATAGTTTAAACTTTATTTCTGAATTAACTCCTGGCTTTAACTAGAACTTGTGAGTTCTCACATATTTACCACTTTCTAGAAACAGAGTAATTAAGAAATCCTGCAGATAAGGAAACCCAAAGCCCTTTTACTGGTTTTACTGAGATATGGAAGATTCAGCTCTGGCTGACAAGGACTTACTCACTGGTCCCCATGCAGATTTTAAAATATCATAAGGTAAAACTGTATAAACAAGGATGATGTGATGCAGGCTTTCATACAAATTATTTTTCTTAGATTCTCAGCTTAGCTCTGAGAGTAAGCTTCTACCCAAGAGAGGTTCATGGAAAAAGACCCTTCTCCCCAAAGCTGCACTATGGACAACTGCCCATCCTCCTGCTAAGTCATCACAAACCCCTATAGTCTTAATTAAAAGTGTAATGTGGAACGAAATATGCATGTATTGGCAAACATTACCAGGGACCACGGCCAGGACCTAAAGAGCAGGGTTTGGGAGCCAGGCCACGTCGCTTTCAGCCCACAGTGGTTTCTTGTAGCAGTTCTTGGTGGGAGCTCTGTGCAGCCAGGAGCCTGACCATGGCACTTGACAGTACTTACACCAACCAAGCAAGACCAGTTGCTCTCAGCCTTTCCAGGGTTTTGAAACCCACTCTCCAGAGCCCAGTCTACCAGGGGCAGAGGCTGTAGGTTGGACCCACAGCTCCCAAAGGCCTCACAGGATTCACCACTGCCCTTGGCAATGGAGGACCAGGCTCTGCCTGGCTGTGAGATGGCACCACCTGCCCACCAGACTGGCAGATACCCCTTCCCACAGTGGCACTACCCAGCCCCACAGCTCACTGCCACTTGAGAGACTGAGGCTGCCCTGCCCAGGTACCAAACCTTCAGGCCTCCTGCCTCATGCTGGACAATACCACTGGTCCCCCTGGGAAGGACAGCCAGAGGGAATGGCCCCACCACTTCCAGCTGCTGTGGTCCCAGGGGCACAGACAGGCCTTTGTCACCTCAGGGGAAGGACGAGCAGTGCCAGGCACCACTGACTCACCCCTCACCTTCCCACAGGCAGGGGAAAGCTCAGCAAAGCCAGTGCAGACCTTCCTCTCCGTTTGCCATGCCCACTGCTGCCATCCTAGGGGAGCATAAGCCTGTCGTGCCACAGTAGGAAGGCCGAGGGTGACGCAGTGAGGCAGCAGAGGCTGTGGCAGCTTCTCCCAGTCAATCACTCCGTGCACGGGGCAAGAGCGGACGCTGCTCCTCGGCAGGCGGCAGCTCCTCGGTGGGCAGCAGCTCGTAGGTGACACAGAGGGAGGAGAAGAGACAGCCCAGGAAGGACACCAGGCTGGAGAAGTACATGGCACTGCTGGCACTGCCCACAGCCGCTGTCAGCGGCCCCATGGCCAGGGCCACCAGGATCTGTGCCAGGAAGTACTGGCAGCTCAGCAAGGAGATGTCAACGCCCATCCCGCGCCTCGTGCCCTCCGCCTGCGAGCCTACAAACTGGGGGGACATGGCCACAGTGTCAGGGGGTGCCCCAGGAGCTGCCCTGCCCTCCCCTCCCCGGCCCAGGGCTCACCTCACGGCTCTGGTAGTAGTCACAGAGCAGGGAGTAGGGCAGCGTGCAGAGCGTGGCGAACAGGATGCCGTAGGTAGCGCACAGTGACAGCACCACGTAGACGTTTCTGGACAGTGTGGCCAGGCCTGTGCCCAGCCCAAAGGCCAAATATGCCACGAAGTACAGCGTTCGTGTGCTGAACCGCTCCTCCAGCTTCTCCAGCACGGCTGCAAGGGAATGGAATGGCATTCTGCTTGAACTGTGCCCCTCCACACTGCCAGCCAGGCAGCAACCTGAGGGCTTGCACCTTCAGGCACCACAGCCCAGCAGTCAGGCAGCCCCATCTCAGTGGCAACCATTATGCCTCTGAGTAATGAGCTGCTTGCAGGGGAGCACCAAGGGCCCCTTCCAAATCCTCCTGCCCCAGTGCAGCTTTGCTGTCCTATCTGCATGCAGGGCATGGCATAGCTGAAGCCTGGGAGTGCCCGTGTCCGAGAGGAGGACATGGGAACTGGTGGGGGTGGCAGTGGTGACAAAGTGCTGTGGTGGTGCATGACAGACACCCAGGCACTCTACTAGGGACACACAGGCACTGAATGCTGCTCCAGCAGAATTGTGCCTGTGGTGGCTGCCTGTATTTCTGGATTCAGTGTACATTGAAAATGCCACTTGAGAAAGGAACCACATACTCAGAGAGATCTGTTTTCATTGGATTGCTGACCTCATCTGCTGTCAGTGCAGGTCAAGTTAACTAACATAATATAATTATGTTAGTTATAACATAATACAGTTACTGTGAAATAGAACACTTCTTCAGCACTTGTGTCACCTGGTAGGCTACATGCAACACTTGTGGCAGAAACACCACTTTTAAGGAAAGTGTGTATCTTTTATCACAGCAGTATTTTAATGGCTGTACCAAGTACCTGAATAGAAAGCAGCACTGAATGCATAGATGCACATTCCCCAGCAGCCCATGGTGACCCCAGCGTTGTACTTCTGATACTCATCTGAGTTGTGAGGTGCTTTTGGATTCCCTTGAAACACTACTTCTCCCATGAAGTCAGTATAGAAGAGCAACATCCCCTCAAATGAAAGCCATCCTGGAAGAAGTGAGAAGTAACCTATCAGGATTTTAGAGCATCCCTTTCCCCTTGTAAGCTTACATGGATGTTATCAGCTATATTAGGACACACACCCAAAGACAGGTTGTGCAAGGTGAGTATTACATAACACTCAGCCACATTTATCTGAGACCACTGCTCCCCATGCATTGTGCTGCAATGTTTGTTAAAAGACATTCAGGATTTTAAAGACCAAGATTTACCATTTGAATTCCTAAGTGGAATCCTAGAAGCTGAGTAAAGGCCACAACATACTGGTTTAGCAAGACAGAAAAACAGATGACAGCAGTCTGAGCTGCCTTCAGGTTCTGACAGGACACAACGCTCCGTTTAACAGAGTGGCTCATCCCATAGTAATTTCAGGTTGCTGTTATCCTCCCACACAGAGCTGGAAGGAGTGCCTCTTACGTCATGGTTGCAGCCTCCAGAGCGCCTCTGACACAGTTAAAAACTCTACTCACAAATCAGCATCAAGGCCATTAATGCATTAATTCCTTTCACAGCCAATGAGTATTAACTACCTGGCACCTTCTGTCCAATTTTGTGTACATTGTATTGATTGCAAGCCCTTCCTAATCATCAGTCACACACTGGTTAAGGGTAAAGGTAACATTACTGGTTACAGGCACTCCTGCAGGGCTGTGTTTCACACCTCCTTGTGGCCTGTTCTGGGACCCCTATACATGTGCTGTCAAAGACAAAAAACCAAATGCAAGTCTCAGGTGGAAGCAGGGAAATGCAACTCAGCTTGGCTTTCAGCTTGGTGTAAACATTCCACTTAACAGGTGCAGTGATTTAGACTGTTGTTATTCCCTTTCTAGGAACACAGGGTTTACTGTTTGGTTGGGGTGTTTTGTTTTGATTTTTTTTTCCTTTCTCAGTGTTCTAAGAAACTAAGTATGAGAAGGTACCTAATTGGTAACTGTATATGGATCAAATCAAGTCCTCTCTAGTTAGCAGCTATTGCAGCAACAGGTAAAATATTGAAAAAGATTCACCCAAGGTAGTGCAGAGCTACTTCCCTGTGAAGTAGAAGACGGCACTTTCTGAATACCTAAGAAGTGGTTGATGCAGAGGTTACGAAGAGCCCTGGGCATCTGGCAGATGGTCGAACAAAGCAGTTTCACAGAGAGTGGTTGCTCAGAGGTCTCGTCTGATTCATTCAGCTCGCTCTCATACTTAACACCATTCAGCAAGATATTAGCAACCTGCACCATAAGAACTCCCAGGTCAACAAGCATAGTAAGAAAAACCCAAACATCCTTTAAGCAAATGTATGCAATATTGCACACCTATCTGATCATCTGAAAGATAAACTCTGCTCCTGGAGTATCTGGACTTGGAGGTTAAATGTGTTAGGTTAAACTCTAAATTCAGTCTTGGAACAAGTGTTCAATGGCAGCACTGCCCTGCAGCTTTCAGTGTACTTGAAACAGTACTCTTCACCAGGGTATTTGGTAACCACATCCAGACCCTAGTAGAGGGAATGCATAAATTTCACTGTGTTTTATAGGAGCTGTACCCACATTCAGGTGAATTTGGAACCTGAAGTTTTAGAGACACTGAGGAAGAAGAGGCTGGTTTAAATTGAAACATATTCTCATTGCTTGCTAACCTTGATGCTCAACCTCTATGTGAACAGTATGTAAAATCCTGACCCTCACGAAGTCTGATGTCACAAATTGGGTCAAAGTACCGCAACAGCAACAACAAACAAACCAACAAAAAACCAGCACCCCCCAAAATAAAAAACCCAACCAAATCCCAAAACCAAACCAAAAAATAACAGAGGACAGTTTACCTCATCCCAGATCATAAAAAATGGGCCACCATACAGAGGTCTCAGACATTCCAAGTTATCACCAACAGTGGAAGGAGAGGTCAGAGTCTTATCCCTCAGTAAGGGAAACCTCACCTCCCTGATGGAACCAGTTGTAATGACTGCCATAAGGAGAAGCTCATGGGAGAGTCCTATCCCTGGCCCTATCTTGCAGGTCTTTCTGTGGAAAGGGAAGATATAGGCTTAATAAAAATGTGTCCTTTTCTGCTCTCATGTGGTAGCTCCCTTGGTGGTAAAGCAGGGCTAAAAAACCCGACCTAACTCTCACACATGACCTGGGAAGAGTGGGACATTCCCATTTCTGCCATCTTAACAAAGGCAGCAGACAGACTGCCAGCCATAATTCACACTCTATCCAATATTGTATTGATAAGAGTCATAGCAGGTGTGCTATTTCCATAATGACTTTTATGAGCAATCTGTCACGAGCAGTATTTAATGAATAATGTGTGCACCACATGTTTAAAACTGTGTGAAAAGGTTCATTTACGCTCATGTTTACAGGATCGTATCATTGATTTCCTGCTCTTACCTGTTGGCTGAAGGTTACATTTCTTCTTCTGTTATTCTCTGGGGAGTGTCCTGTTACAGTATCTGGAATGGCCAAGGTCTGAGGTCTTTTCAAGATCCCTGATGACCGTGGCTTTATTGCGTCCAGTGAGCCCACTCTTAATGCGTCGCCGTCAGGCCCCGATGTTAAGCTGCTCTCTCCTTGCTCCAGAACTCCATTTTCTCCTTGGTAACAGCCATGAGGCACCTGAGGAAAGCTGACACTGACAGGCTGCCTGGCCAAACTAGCTGGAAGTGCTATGTAACTATTGTGCCCGCCTGTAAAACAGTCTATAAGCACACTGTCAATATTTGAAGTCCCAAATGATGATGCAAACTCATTAATTCCCGTCAAAGAATTGTCTCTGCTGACAAAACTCCCGTATTTTGGCGTGAGTGGGCTGATGGGGGAAATGGGACTCGTAAAACTTGCATGTAAGTGAGCTGAGTTATGAGAAGCAAGGTTTTCATTTACACCCTCCTCAAAGAAGAAAGGTGGAGAAGGAGGGAGAGGAAGACTTGGACTCTTCATCACCTTTTTCTTCCTGCTAAAGGACCTTAAGGGTCTTTCTGGAATGCTAATTAGAGTCAGCACGGTAGCGATAGTCAGTATAACTGAGGTGAAGACATAGATGACGCGAAGTTGCCCTCCTACAGCTTTTCCAAAACTGGTTTTATCCCAGTGTATTCCTCCAACAACATAACCAAAGCCACCTCCAAGACCTGGTGGAAAAACAGAGCCAAGATTATCTTCCCTATCCAATCTCACAAGCACAGCATCATTTGTCTAATGATTTGTGAGTAGAATCCTGTGTGTTATTTCTGTTTCACCACTCAACCCCTTTTCTCTTCAAATGCAGGAATAAACACAGTTACCTGTGCCACAGGACAGTCTGGAGTACCAGCATGGTACAAAGAGAAGAAGAAAGCGCTGTAAAAGTGATGATACAAATAACTAAAAATTATAGTCCTTTCTTTGCCAAGAACAAAGCACCTTACCTTCAGCTATTTCAGTCCGTAAACAGAAGTGTCCACCAGCCTTATGAAAGGCTCTGCAATCATTCAGCTAAGACTGTTTTCCTGAAAGTGAAAATCCATTTTCCTCACTCAGAGGAATGCAGACCTCACTGCATCCAAGACAGATCCAATCACTTCAGAAGCGCAGCAAGCTCATTACTCAGCAATGTGTTGACAGCATACAAAACTGCCACTGCATCACTACTGATGAACATGGGAGTTTTGAGAGCACCAGGTACCTGTCTCACTCCATTCACATGGTGAGAGCCTTACAATGCTATCCTTTCTTACTTACGAACACAACCAAGAGTGTGAAATAGTCTCCTAGAACAGGGCAGTACAGCAATTGAAGATGACAGCAGTGAGGGATCACAGCACCCAGTATACACTTTCCCCTCCAACACAGCAACTAAAAGACGCATAATCCACACCTGCAGGAACCTAAACCTTCTCCCTCAAGGGATAATTTTTTTTCCACAGGAGTTATAAATTGTGTGAGGGACCTTCAGATGAACAAACCAGTCTTGTTTGACTTGTGGTGGTTACAAAAGCCTTTTGCAGTAAGTAGAAGGTTTTTTTCAGTTATTAGTGCTCTCTCTCTCAATATATGATCATTATGCTAATACAGGAAAAGACCAGTGATTTAAACTCTGCTTTCTCATAGCAGGGTTTGTCTACTCAGGTTCACATCATCCAGGAAGCACCAAGGAAGCATACCTGCTAACAGAGCGTGGATGTTGAGGCCCCTGTCTTGATCCACTGGGCTGCACACATCCATCATGTAGGCATGACTGGGATTGTCTGCTGAATCTGCACTGAAGTCCATGAGGACAACACCACAGACCGTAAGAATGATGCCCCATTTGTGGTTATTCTCAGTGTCAGACAAGGCACTCCCTATATCTTTGCCATTCAGCATAAGCGAGAGCCCAAGCAATGCTCCTGGGAATAAAACCAAATAAAAATCAGTCACTGCTTGCAAGCAAAAGAAGCCTGCAGAGCTCCAGGCTCCAAAAGCATTATACTACCTGCACAGCCTTGTGGCAAGCACTAATTGCTCTTGGTCAGATCAACACAGCCTGAGAAATGAACATGTCTTATAGAATACACATAATCCTTTTCCACCATTTGAGCAAAATAAACATCTAGAGGTTTTTTTGGCCAAAAAAATCCACGTCCTTGACCCTCAAAAACATCTCTTCAGACTCTGAGAAGCTTTTATGTGTGGATCTCCAGCTGCCAAAGCATAACCTCGGTGTCACTCACCACCTTCTTCAGACCCACAATATCCAATATTTCAGGAGCATTTTGTTCAGCCTAGTGCCACAGAGGATGTCACAGAAGAGAGATGCACAATGTTTACAAGTGTTATGCTCATAGTTTCTAAAAGACACACCTACTGCTAAGACCAGAATGAAAGGTCTTCTCCTCCCAAATCTTGATGTGCATCTGTCACTCCAGGCTCCCAGCAAAGGTTGTAGCAAAAACCCTAGAAAAAAGGAATCACCAATAAACAGGATTATTCTACAAGCCTCTTTCACAGAGGCCTTAAAAGACAGTTAAAGGGAGGACACTACAGCACAGAGATATTCCCGGTCAGGAGCAGTCACCTAAGGTCACACACAGCAAGAATTATTCTCCCATTTGGTTGCCTAAAATTAGGGCTAGAGCTTCTTAACCTCAATGGAATATATGAACAACAGAATTATGAACAGCTGAGATAGAGAAAAAAATAAAATCCATGTAGTGGAAAAAATAAGAGGGAAGAAATAGTGTAAAGCAGAGTTACCTAATATAGGGCTGATGAACCACACCATTCCATACAGTTGGTCTGGAAGCCCCATCTGAAGCAGCACAGGGGTAACATAGGCTGTTTCCATGGCATAGCTGAATTCAAGCCCAAAGAGAATGCAGCCATTAAACAGCAGTTCCAAGAAAGACCTCTGAGGCTGGAGATCCCCAAAGTCAATCAAATCAATAGGACATGGAGTATTTGGTGGTGGTGGTGGCGAAGGGCGGATATGTTTTCTTCTTTTTGGATGTCTCTTGAAGTTGTTAGCCCGATGACTTATGTGCCGTGTGGCCAATCCAGAATAGCCTGGAACTGGTGACCTCCACACTTCCTGAGAAGCCACACTTGGCAAAAGTGCAGCATCACTGACAGGGGTTGTTGCGGATGGCGGAATCATCATGGGTAGGGGTCTGGAAGACAAATACCTCAGAACACAATGGTTGAGTAAGAAAACCTTTGCTTAATTTCTTTTACTGAAGTTCAAGTAATTTCTCAAAGTTTCACATATGGAGCGTGGCCTTCATATTATTTACAACCTCTTCTTTCCATCTCTTGCCACAAGGAGTTTTATGGGCAGGTCTCCTCCATCTTTACACAAATGAGATAACAGAGATACCACCTTGGTTACCTAGGTACTGCTTACCATCATGGGGGATTAAGACTGAAATATTTATAACAATTAACAGACAGACATGTCACACTTCCCAGAAGTTCCCATAACAGCAATGGGTTTACATTCATCTAGAATTCACTGAAGTTAAATTCACTCAAGCTAAAAAGATAAATCACAACCTCAGTCTAAGTTTACAATAAAGCAAAGCTGTAGCTTGGCAGCAGAACCAGACCCCTGCTGCAAAATTAAATCCCTTTGGTATAAAATTCTTTCAGTACTGATTCTACCATTCCTGCTGCCTGTGCTGAGGCCAAGGCTTAATGCAAAAAACCCCAAGTTTGATTTTCTTCCTACTTACGTTCCTGAATTCAGCAGAGATATCTCTGTTGCAAGGACAGGGTCTGATTCTTAGGAACTGAATTTTCAGACCAATTAATGAGAAGAATATACATACTCCATAAGCCACCCTCAGCATTGCTACTCCTCTTTCAGTGATTAATGGCACTCAGGTGCTGGACAGCATCCTTGCACCTCATCAGAATCACTCCTACAGCCAGTGTGCATAGTGTGGTGAGTAAAACAGCCAAATGGGTTCCAAAATAGCAGCAGATAGATGACGACAGATTTGCTGCCTAAATGAATCTCATGTGATTTCTTGTCTCTTTTTGCCAGAAATGGAAACAGTTCACGAGTTCGTGACCTTTTCTTTATGCTTCCTTGCCCATGGACCAAAGGCTGCTGCTGCAAAAGGATGGCTCCACATCCCCCCACACCTCTTCTGGAAAATCCTCACAGCTACACACAAGTAAGCAAAACAAGTCTCCTACTTTTTTGATTACAGTTTCCCTGGGGAAAAAACTCCCAGCTGTTCCACTACTTTGGCTGTACAGAACTTTCACAAATCTCACATTTTCTGCTTCTGCTTCAGCCACTTTTCACACACTGGTCCTTCTTCCTGTAGCCCTCAGTCCAGACAAAGCCACTCTTCAATGCATATCACCAACTATTCTCAAAAGTAGAGCTCCATAACCCCATGCTGACCATCATACTGATGCAACAGTTTTTAAGCATGGTGAATGATGCCCTACACAGCCCAATCCCCCAGCTCCACCCAGGCATCCAGAGAGACACTGCTCAATACAACACATTACACAATACAAAACTAAATGCCAAGCACCTCACAGAAGACTACACTTGGGGTAACTTGAGTGCACTTGGGGCCTGAGGAGGAGAAGGAAGGATGAGAGTGAGAAGACACCCACTGAAATATTGCTAACATTATATCAAGGCGTTCTTCAAGACTGCTCCTCTTCAGACCAAGATACATATCACATGATAGTGAAGAACAGGCAATCCATAATTGCAACTACACACCTTAACAACCCCCATCGCACACAGCACCAACAGCAAGCTGAATCTTGTTGGGAAAACTCATCAGCCACAAAGTCCCCTACACAGACCAACTGAAGGAGAAGTGTATGGAGCCTTCATGAAGTTGCCTGCACCAGCATTCCCCTCAACACTGTTTCTGCAACTTACTGTAAACTTCTTCTGGCCCATGTCTCTCACAGAGTACTTACTTTGCAGGAGTGCCTTTATCAGCCTTCAGGACAAAGTATTTTCTTCACTGTGATAATTTGTTAAAAATGAGAAGATACCTAAAAAAAAGACATAATGAAAACACAATCAGATTAACGACAGATGCTCTAACAACCCTTTCATCACAGAGACATGCCAATGCAGCTGTGCCAGCAGCCCTCTTCACCACTATTTTACCTTGTCATTGGCACCCAGCGTGGTTTTTCCTTATGCTCATCTATTAGTTTGACTTCATACTAGATCCTTCTTTGCCTTCCTGCTCTGCACTGTGTATTGCAAAGGGAGTGTATTGCAAAGAGAGTGTATTGCAAAGAGACTGTGTTGCAAGTTGCAAGTAGCAATGTGAGAGAAACAAGAACCCTATGCATGGCTCAGAAACACTCCTGGTGATCTGCAAGGACTTTATGAAAGGCTATTACTGACAGCATGGCACCAGCCAGCACAAAGTCACTGCAAGACTAAGCACTGTGTTCCCCACCACCCATTTTCCTCAGGAGGACACCTGGGGTGAACCCCCCGGTGCCCAGGGCAGTGTAAGGGCAGGAAGGGTCTCCTTTAGCAGCACGACTGTCACTGTCAGCAGCTATTTGTGACTTCTGGCAGCCGGTGTTTGTCACACCAGCCCGGCCGAGCAGCAGGCAGGGCCCGGCTCCACCGCTGATGGCTTATTTTGGGGGGGTTTAAAGCAGAATGTGGTAAGGAGGGCTCCGGAAACACCACAGTCACCGGCACAGCGGGGAAAGCCATCCCTGTCCGTGTCCCCATCGCTGTCCCTGCGGCCCTTTGTGCGGCCCAGACCGACCCGCCGGGCCCTCCCGGCGCCGGGGCCGCCCGAGGGGTGAGCGAACCCGCGTGGGCACCGGCACCGGTATCGGCATCGGCATTAGCATCGGTATCGGTATCGACATCGGTATTGACACCGGCATCGGCACCAGCATCGGTATCAGAATCGGAATCGACACGGGAATCGGTACCGGCATCGGTACCGGCATCGATATTGACACCGGCATCGGTACCGGTATCAGCATCGGTACCGGTATCAGAATCGACACCGGTATCAGAATGGGAATCGGCATCGGCATCAGCACCAGCACCGGCACCGGCACCAGCTTTGGAATCGATATCGATATCGATACCGGCACGGGCATCCCCCGCTGCCCCCCCTGCCCTCCCCGCTCACCTCCGCCGGTTCCCGGCCCGGCCCGGCCCGCAGGGACAGCCTGGCCCGGCCCGGCCCGGCCTACCCCGGCCCATCCCGCGAGTCGCCGGCAGGAGGGGCGGCAGGAGGGGCGGCAGGAGGGGCGGCAGGAGGGGCGGCAGGAGGGGCGGTGCCGGCGCTGCCCCAGCGCGGGATCCGCCCCGCGCACCGCCGGCCGGCCCGGGGACCACCGACCATCACCGGGGAACCACCGAACACCCCCGGGTACCACCGGCCATCACCGGGGGAACCACCGGCCATCACCGGGGAGCCATCGCGGGCAGGGCTCAGGGTGGAGGAGCGGAGCGCTCCTCGCCACTTCCAGGGCTGTTCCGAGCTCTGTGCGGTGATGCTGCCCCGCTCTCTACAGGGATGCTGCCCCGTTCTGTGCAGCGACACAGCTCCCGTGTCTGCAGCGATGCTGCCCTCCTCTCTGCAGGGATGCAGCCCTGATCTCTGCAGCGATGCTGTCATCCTGTGTGCAGTGATGCAGCCCTGATCTCTGCAGTGATGCTGCCCTCCTCTCCGCAGGGATGCAGCCCTGTTCTCTGCAGCGATGCTGTCATCCTGTATCCAACGATGCTGCCCTGCAGGGATGCAGCCCTGCTGTCTGCAGCCCTGCTCTCCGCACCGATGCAGCCCTATTCTCTGCAGCAATGCAGCCCTGCTCTCTGCAGTGATGCTTCCCTCCTGTCTGCAGGGATGCAGCCCTATTCTCTGCAGCAATGCTGCCCTCCTGTCTGCGGGGATGTAGCCCCATTCTCTGCAGCAATGCAGCCCTGCTGTCTGCA
>JAWWEW010000054.1:3262779-3286235 GCA_035583185.1 Anabacerthia variegaticeps
TCTCTGCAGCAATGCTGCCCTCCTGTCTGCGGGGATGTAGCCCCATTCTCTGCAGCAATGCAGCCCTGCTGTCTGCAGTAATGCTGCCCTCCTGTCTGCAGCGATGCTGCCCCAGACAGGTGCGTGCTGCCGAACCCTCATTCCCGCAGACTTACCCCACATTGGCACTGTAATTGCTGTGGATCGTGACAGTAAGACTTTCAGCTGACGCAAAGATACTTTCCCACCAGCCTGGAGAGCAGATGCCATAGTAAATGCTGCACTCTTTTCTTTAAGTCTTCCCCTTCCTAGGGTAAAGGAATTCAGTGAGTTTATTTATAGGGCCATATTTTGCACTCATGTTTCAAATTTCCTCAGGGTTTACAAAGATGTCACTATGTAGTGCAGTCTGCTCTATTTTTTTAAAACTTCAAATTTCAAGCCTTAATCATTAAGCATCCTTTACCTTTGGAGTTTGCCATAACATTGCACGAATCCTTAGTGTATATTAGTATTTATGTCTCATAGGATCTATTGTAGCAGAAAGATGGCACCTTTGCTGCCTGCCAAAACAATCAGACTAGCAGGACTTGGGACAAGCCAATACCACCAGCAGTACTTGTAGTAACACCAGCTCCTGCTCACCCCCAGCTTCTGGTGCTCAGGAATAGCTGGACGGGCTGAGACTATGACTGTCACACCATCCACAATTGTTAGCTGCCTTCTTTGACAAAGCCCCAGAGTCAGCCCATCCCTTCAGTGACCACAAGCAAGAAGACAGTTGTGCTCTCACCAGCCTCAGTCCAACCACCACCCTGTGTTAAAAGGGAAGACGAACAGAGCACTTGAGAGTCCCATTCCCTGTCATTGAGGATGACTTTTTGTTCCACCTGGGCATGGAGAGTGGGTTATATTATTAATGCTGGCAGGCAGTCACGGCCGTTTTATACAATGATTTTTCCTCATAAACATATTTGAGACATTAAACTCATGTTAATCTCATGGTCAATTAAATTAAATTGTCTGCTCAAAACTTACAAAGATTATCTACTACACCATTTAGCACAGATTGTCCACTTGGGGACAGTGGGACAAGTAACTCTAGTCCTTCCCAGGCTAACAACAAAGGAGAGAACAAAAGCAATTCCTGCTGTGCATTCATCCTTTGGGCTTTAGACAAAATAGAAACCACAAATCTCCTCTCCTCTGTGAGCATGCACATAAATTGCTGTTGAAATGTAAACTTACTCATTTACTTCGTACTAATTTAACCCAACAGCGTTCAAAAGAGCAGGTTTTGGTGATGAATACCTACTGCTATGAATCTATGCTGTTCCCTCCTGCCTTCTCTTGGTGCAAGATCTTTTGCATTCATTAAACACTTTTGTTAAGTCTGTCCACAAAGCCGCTTCTGACAGTGTATTCATCTCTGCTCATTTACAGCTTGATGTTAGACTCACTGTTTCATTTGCCAGCAGGCTTCATTATTTGCCCCGCTCAGATCAGGCCATTCCTCCGTTTCTTGGAAACTTCTCTCACTCTCCTCATAATCCTTTTCTCTGAAGTAAACATTAGCTCCAGTCGAGTGAAATTCTGTGCAAGACACCAACAGAGAGTATACTGTTCTCCCTCCTGAAGAACGGGGTTTAGGTTGTGTGATGTTGGGTGTTCCTTCTCCTTGTTTTGTCTTAATTAAAAACATCTTTCAGTTTAGTGGATCCACAAAGTCGTGCAGTGGATGCACATTATCATTCAGTGATCCACCTGGAACTGGAAGCTTCTTTTCCAAACATGCCTTGACTTGATTTTTTGAGGTGGGGGAGATACAAAGTCAGTACCAAACAGACTCATTGTGAAAGTTTTTTGGTGCTTGGGGGCTGCTGCTTCAGAACATCCAAAGGCCACATGAGTGTTGGAGCAAAGATTAACCTATGCTTAATGACACAATGATTAGTTATCAAGTTTTAAAGTCTGCAAAGGGACCTGCTCACACACTCTGCAAGTTCTCCTTCATTTCCTACAGAACAGCCTGCTCTTATGCAATCAAAGTCACCAAGGAAACACTATGTCAGTAGAGATCACACCTGACCCCTCTTCCCTCAGAATGCCCAGGAACACGCACATTCTTCACTGCTGTGTTTCTGTGGGAGATTGTGGGCATGGCTGCAGAGAGCTCCTCAGAACAAACTGGGGTTTCAACAGCAGCACAGCTCAGTGCCCTTGAGAGAAAAGGGCTGCCTTGCCCATATTGTAGGAAAACCTCAGAGGCTGTATTCCTTTCTGAAGACACAAGGAGGAAGGGGGTAAGGCTCTCAAATGAAGTGATCTTTTTTTATTATCTCCATTTTTATTCCCTTCATTTAAAGAGGGGGAAGCTCCTTAGTGTGGAGGACTTCCATTTGTCCCCTCCTGAGCTCCATGACAAAGGAAGATGGGGTGACAGGCAGGGCAATAGGTAAGGAAAATCCAGAGCAGTGTAGGTTATAGAAGGATAATTCCCAAGCCTACCTCCAGTCGATTTGCACAATTTCCAAGTCAGTGATGCTGTCACATACTGTACAGCTTTCATTTCCATAGCACAGAAGAAACTAAAGCTTCCCTGTGCTCAGAATGAAACATGGACTATTTCTTGTTCCTTAGGAGGAGTATTGGTGGTTCTTTTGACCACCCCAACCTGGCAATAATACAGAAAGAACTAAGTATTCTTTTCCTACTATGCATTGAAGTGACAAGTTAATTATCATCCATGCACTAAAGTCTTTCAAAAGGAAAAACAAAGCAGCCTTTGTCTTGTTGGGGAGATTGAGATTCAGGGTTGTAGGGGCCAGGGCAGGGTGTTCATCACACAGGCTGGTGTGCTCTCTAAATCCCATCTGTACTTGCTCCTTCCACAGACCACTTTTCCAGATCGTTTCTAGGCTGATCCCAGTTTGCCTTCTTCCCTTGAACTTTTCCTGTATGTGTATTCCAGGCAGACAAGAGCTTTTGCTCCATTGTTAAATCCAAATGCAACTCTGCTTCCCACAACATTTAGGATACCGGTTGAAGAAGAAAATTTATATTCCTGTAAATTCCCAGTCATGCCAATGAGGCCTGTGGTATTGAACACAGTGCAAATACAGTGTAAGACAAAAAAAGAAGCAAGTTCAAACAAGGTGAGGTGCATTTTAATTATGTGTTCTTAAAGCTTATATGGTAAGCTGAGTTTACCATGTAAATTACACCACCCTAGAATCCCTTACAAGCCAGCTGAGTAGGCGTAAAGAAGTTGGTGGGTGGCTAATACAATGTAAGAACATAAAGAAATCTTATATATGCCAGTCTACACACCACCTCCATATTTGGCCCTCAGCATATTGTCATATGACTTTAATAATCCAGATAAATCAGTTCCTGAATCAAACTCCCACACTGGCCATATTAATGGATGAAATTAAACATTTAAAAGGGCACTTGAATTTTTACTTAGAAAAAGGAAAAACACAACCGAGAAATCCACACCAAAAACATCACTAGAAATAAACCCCAGCATTTTGCTGCGGAATGAAAAACAGTGCTAACAGCACTGAGCCATTTGCATTAAAATTGAATCAATTCATTGAGAAAATAAATTCAACTTAGCAAACTACAGCAGAAGATAACATGAATTTTTAATAGTCATGAAAATTTTACTAATGTCACACTTCACCTAAACCATTCAAGTATTGTGCACTGACAGCCCAGTAGCTTTTCCTCCACGGGTTTGTACTAAATATTTCAGTTCAGACATGCTGTTTCCACAATAGCAGTGTTTGCTGTCCAAAGCTTTGAGCAGTGACTGCTCAATCAGCATTTCTATTTACTAGTGCAGCCTTCAAAATAACATGAGGACACTTACCCAGCTCTTGCCCTCACCAGACAACCAGCCCTTCAATAGCTGGTCTCTCACCAACGAAAACCCAACACAGTTCAAAGAATTAGTCACTAGAGGGCACTTAGAGAATTCAGAAGATTGAGAAGGTACTTGGGAACAGAAGGCCACAGTCCTACAGTTCAGAGAGTCCAAATGATGAGATTTGCATTTACTTCCTAATCAAGCTCCTGCAACCAACACTTTAAGATACAGAACTGGGGAAGTCATTATACTTCAGAAGATTATATTTACCATCTTTTGGTTTTCCATCACCTGAATGAAAGAAGGCTGAGGAAAAACTCTCCTCTAAGGCAACACAGACTAGGCTATACTGGCCATGCATTTTTGGGCAAATGCTGAATGAAGTGTTAATTGCACATATGTAAGGTATGTACTGTGCAAGATATTGGTGCTAAGTGTCACTGTTGGGTGCAGCTTTGGGGAAAGAGTGCAGAAACACACAAAACAGTGTGGCAAACTCACTGAAATGTATTTAGTTTCACTGCAGTGCCTCAAATTGACTATGCATTTCACAAAAGTCAAGGATGTGATTATGCCCCAAAGGCCCCACAGGTTTTATTTCCTCTGTCACAAACAACAGAGAGGTGATAAGTAGTGTGTCAGGAAAGTGGGAGCAAGAATCTGGGATGCAGGAACTTGCAGTCACCCAGAGCAGGCACAGGCTGCAGATATGTTAGCTCTAAGCTCAACTCTCATTTAAAAACAGAGCATAGAGACTACTCTCATCCCTGCTGTGTTACCTGAACAGGGATCTTATTTCTGTGATTCAGTACACTTCTGATCTTCTGCTGGAGAAGGAAAGCAGAACTGCCATGATCCATGAGCTCTGGGAACCCTGGATGCCCTGCTTTTGTGAAGAACAAGTACAAGGCTGACAGGAAGAGGTGGTGGGGTGAGGCACCATGCAGAGGGCAGGCTGCAGCACCTGGCTGCAGGCAGAGCATGGTGAGCAGTGACCCTGGCAGGTCTGTCACATCCCATCACCCTTGACAAGGGACACCAAAGCATTGCTGCACTGGGCTGTTCTCCAGCAGCTGCACTGGCAGGGCCTTGGGCTGGCTCAGTGTGTGGACAGACATGGGGTACCCAGAGCTCACAAAAGGAAAGCAGCATGGCACTGGTACGTGATGGACACTGCAGGGAGACTGGAGGTGTGCTGTATCTTGCTAAGCAGTCATTAAAACTGTGGTTTATAAATTGGCTCTGTACCTTGTCTAAATTGACTTTGGAAATACTGCCCCACTTCCCTGTGTTTGCCACAGGGGAAATGAGAAACCACTGGGCCCCTGGGGCTAATTACTTTCTTCAAAACCCAGCATTGCTCTATGTTTCTGACTCAGCTCAGCATTCAATTTTCTGCTGAGATTGTATCTATATCGCATTACAGGATGAGTTGCAATAGCACTTGATGTTAATTGCAGTGCACAGACTGCTCCCTTCTCTCCTTTATACCAGTTATCAAGAAAAACCAGAAAGTCCACTTCTGCTGTTTTTAATGTAGCCTCTTCCATCTTTCCAACCTTCCATACAAGTGCCTCTCAGACAGGAGAGGCAGGGGCTGCCATCCTCTCTCTGTGTGAAAATATCTAACAACAAGGTAGAGGCAAGCAGGATGTCTCCACACCATCCCAAACAATCCCAACCTTATGGACACAGGCAGATGTGGGGATGCATTACAGCCACTCAGTGTAAACAGATACAGCTGGGTGCTGTAATACTCCTGGATGGCCCCAAAGCCAGGCAGCCTTCCTTGCCTCTTGCATCCACTGACGGCAGAGATGAAGTAACAGAAAAAGGACACCCCTAGGTTGCTCTCAAAGCTTGTCAGTCTCTTCCAGGGCCTCTGTCTGCCTAAAACACCAAAGCAAACCCCAAAACCACCAGAGTACAGACCACAGAAACAAGCAGGGGCTGTGTATTATGACCTGAGAAATGTATATGGCTCAGCAAATTCTCCTGTGGGAACTAAATTTGAGAACACTTGCTGGGTAATGAGTACAATTTACCTTTTCCTGAAGCATGGTCATATCAAGGGATAACAGGCTTCAGCATTTCTGTTTCCCTCCTCAATGTCCATCTCTGACAGTGACATTCCAGCATGTGCCACAGATAAATGTTTGTTTCTGACAAGTGACTTGCTAGTCTGTCATTTCCCACTCCCAACAGGATTTCTGTCACTTCCAAGTGTTAATCAGCATTGGTAGCTACCACTTGCTTGGCATCATATGTGCACAGAGGAATGATAGGGACTTGTATCATGTGCCCCACTTTCAGTGCAGTGTGTGAATAGCATTTGACAAAAACCGATGAATTGGTCTACTGGAAAGCAATGCCTCTGGGACTTGCACTGAGGGCTTTGGAGATCTTTCAGTGAGATCCTTCAAGCCCAGCCTCCTACTAAAACAACAGGGAGGCAGCTATACTAGACCAGATAGCAGTGCTGTTTCCATCAGGAGGTATTAGTGGACACTTGGTTGCTGCTATTCACAAGCCTGCTTTTTACTTCTCCTAACAGGTCTAAATAGCCTGTTCACCTTGGCATTCCATTTGTTGTCTGTTTTCAGGTGAGTGGAAGTCCTGTAAGTATCTCCTCCCTTCTGATTTCTTACCCTTTGGTTAAGGTTCTTTTCCTGTTTGGCAGACCATTGTTTTCTACTCTTTCCCCATCCGTCCAACTTGCACCATGGTGTTTCCAGCCTGGAGTTGCTCTGAGCTTGGCCTGCATGGTCTTAGGAGAGAGGAGAAAGGGGGGCGGGGGGCGGGGAGAAGGAGAAGAACAGAACATTTTGTGAAATAAACATTTGCTAAAGCTCTTGAGCAAGAGAAATAGAACAGGTAGCAAAGAGTAACCCAGATTAACTATCTGCTAGAGCAAATAGACAAAGGTATGCAAATATTCCCTGTACACTGTTGGGGTGGCATTTCTGCATTGAGCCTGATACACTGATATATTAATTGATCTTTCAAAGAAAAGCCATGACAGCTGTAAGGACAAGAACCTATCTCAACAATCTTTTCTCAAAGACAGTAGGTACAGAACTAGCTAACATTAACTCTGAGTCAATTCACCATCTCTCACAGAGTGAAAAAAATCTCCTTCTGAAGTCCTATGGTCAGAGAGAAGGACTGGCCCACTGTGGTTTTTACTGATTTTGTAGCTAAAGCAACAATCTGTGTACCAGCAGTTCTGTACAGGAAGAGTGAGCTAGAATTCTGATGTGCTTTTATTACATATATCACTCCCAGAACTCTCAAGTTGGACAGCTGGCATAGACAAATGTCACATCTCTATGATATTCTCATCTTAGATTGCCTCTACTTTGCAATTCTGTGTAAACCCACCAGCACCTGGACACTGTCTAGCTTTGTTCACTCCTTCATGGATACTTACAGGTGAAACATCCAGCTGGAAAGAGAGGGTTTTAGGATGTGTTTGTTAGCTCAGCTACAAACTCCTGACAGGAGATTTTCCAGAAAGAAGACGTTGGGAAGGGAGGTTCTATTAGACAGACAGTCCACAATCACACTGTATCCTCAAAACTCCAACTGACACCTTCTTCTGTGGCCAGCTGACAGAAGCCATGGACATCATGTCCACTAAGGTGTAAGTCAGAGCAGCTGCTGACCTCTTCACTTTGCACAGAGTGTACACCTGTGTAGCAACACACACATTACATAATAATAACTCAGAAACTGAAAGGAATCACATTGCCAAATCCACCTGTGTGGATGAGATTTTTTATTTCCATCACCTGATAATTTAATTGCTCAATTAACTCCACCTGAACATCTTGGCTGTGGAAGAGGAACGTTCCCTCACAGGCCATGGTAAATCAGGTGACAGGAGGCAAGTAAGCAATGCAAAGGTCAATTATTCCTCTACAACAAACCAAATGCATCATCCAGTTGTATTTTCTCAGATTCCTATTTCTGGACTACACTGATCCCAGACTACACTGCAAGTACCTAAATGGACAGATACTCAGGGTTTGGATAAAATAACTGGCATTCACTGTGCTGCCTTTGGGACTTAATTTTAAACAGTATCTGTAAATAAACTTTCTCCATGTGTTTTTTAAGGCATTATGCCTTCCATGGTAAATCATTACTGTATGCCCTGATGTGAAATATGACCCTAATGTTCACATCATTTATCTGTGTGTTGTCTGGGTGTAATTTAGTCCCTTTCCTGTCTCTCTCTCATCTGTATTTCTGTAACACCGGTTTTACTAACAATCCTCTCTGGAGACAGGAAATAAATTTTCATTCCTAAAACCAGCACAAGCAAAGATCAGGAAAACACATAAGAATAAATGAGAATTCTTCAGGGCACAGAACCATAAAGATAATCACAAGGGCCAAAAGGTGAGCACGAGAGGGGGGTCATTATTGCAGCAAACTACACATAACTTCTTTCATATGGGGGGTCACACCATAACACAAAACAAAGCTACAGCAGTCAAGTTCATAAAATCTCCCTCTGCTGCCCATGTGAAAACCTGAGTGCTCCTGTACAGTTAATGAAATCATGTTAGATTATTTATTTATATTATTTCTCATTTACAAGTTAGACAGGGGGCAAAAACTTCTATTAAAAATAATTTTAAATTGCTTAGGGAGATGGAATCTCTATCACTAGAGATTTTTAAGTTCCTCTGCCAGGATGCTTGAGATCATGGTAGTGTTATTAGATCCTGCCTTGGGCCAAGGAGATGACATAGAGGAACTCTGTGATCTTGGAAGGTCTTTTCTAGCTATTCCTGGAACCACTCAATGAAAATGGTCTGGAAAAGCAGCAAATTAAAACCCGGAAAAAGAGACACTCCTGGTCAATGTTCATCTCTGGAATAAAATTAAAAAAAAGCTGAAAGAGGCTTGAAAAGTCCACATCTAGCAAAGTAGCAAAAGAAAAAGAGTTTACAGTTGAAGTCAAAGACAGTGAGTGCTAAGGGGAAAAACATCCTCTGCTACATGATCCCTACTTAAGGTCTTCTCATGAACACCGTCATTAAATCCCTACCCATATTATAATTTTAAACAGCTCCTTCAAACTCCATTTGTGAAGTTCCCTGTGGTAGTGCTCCTTTCAATCACGAGTGCTCACATTAAGTCATTCTGCAATGCTCCTTTCCTAAATTCCTCCCTGCAGCCACCTATAAAACATGTAGAGGTGAAATAGGATTTACTGCACAGATTACTGACCCCCTTCTGCTTTCATTTAGGACACAGAGTCTCCTGAATTCTTGGTTGTTTGAAATCAGCCTGCTGATTCTACAAGTACTTACCATGCTAGAAAATCCTGTTTCTGCCTCATGCCATGCAAAGTCTGACTGGATGTTACTTTGACCTGAAAAACAAGAAACAAAGTAGGTTTGTAGCCAAACCATGAGCTGCTGACTATACCTGTGTCAGGAAAAGGTGCATCTCTAGCAATCACAGATTATACTTAAAATATGTCTTTTCTGGGTCAGATCCTATAAAGCAGAGCAGTTCAAAAGAGTTGAATTTAATTAGAAAAGACTTGTCCCAAATTTCATAATGTCAATCTTGGAATTTCAAGTTTAATGAAAACCAGAAAGGAGCTCAAAAATAGCAGCAACTACACGTAACCAGTTTGGGAAACAGATAACAGAAGTAAGAGTTGGGGAGGAACCAGGGGAAAAAACCAAACCAAAACAATCCCCTACTTTCCAGCAGATGGCAATCACAAGTGTACATTAGTATAAAAACAAACACATCAATCTATGAAAACCTCTGTAATAATCAGATTGTCCATTAGGATATTCATAGGGTAAAATCTGTCAAGAGTAATACAGAAAAGGTAGATGTTTCTCATTGTTATTTCTGCTCTGGAATGCAAAATTATGCACATCATATCATAACTTAACTCAGACTGATATTTAAATAGTACCCCAGAGCCCTCTGAGATGTCTGAGGCTCTGATTGCCAACACTCAGTTTCTGCAAGTCATTGGAAAACAAGTAAGTTCCACAGGTCAGGGAGAAAGCTGATCTTGAGAAGTACAAACAGGATGATCCAGCACTAAGAGCTCAACACCTGTCCCAAGGCAGGAGAGGGAACTCCCTTTCTGCACCAGGAGGGAGGACATTCCCAAAAGCAGGTGCCACTCAGGCACCCCCTGGCACCCCACCCATCACACCCTCACCAAACTCCTCAGGTTTCCAGGAAGCCACAGGCACCAACATTTTCACCAAGGGCCTCCAGAGCCACTGACTGCTCAGAGCACCTGAGACAAAGTGGCAGAGTTCCATTCATGGATGAACACCGAGATGGGAGGATGCTGAGCTGGAAGATAAAGTTCAATACCAGTGCAAAATAATCTCTTTGGGACAAAAATCTCTCAGGCATTTGGAGACAATAAACAGGAAATAGCTAAAACACCTCGAAGTCTGTACCATAGAAAACCTTGTTAAAAAACAGCAATAAGTTTAAGAGTCATTAAGAAATTGGGAGGTTTTGCAAGGAGAGGTGAAGAGACAATAAAAATGTTACTTATGCCCCCTGACTAGAGTTTCTCTGCTAGTAAATAAAAAATTGGGACATCAACAGTGACAGAACCCCAAGTAAAAGCAATTTTAATTTCAAAACGTTTGGATTAAGTAGACAACTGTAGCTTAATCTCTTTGGGATGCAATCAGAAAACAACAGTTAAGGTGGTAAATTTGCCTTTTTAGTCAATCTAAGTTAAAGAAAAATCTGCAGAGCATTTCAGTATAAGGAGAGAACATTCTAGAAGAACTTGATGATTGTTCCTTTACAAATGAAAAGTGTTTCTATTCCCTTCTTTGAGATTTTATCATGCAAATCAAGTAGAAATGGATGACTGAGCATGCCAAAAGACTTAACATAACTATTACAATGTTTGCTTAAGCAAACCTGCCACTAGTTCAAATTTAATCTTGTCCCAGGGTTAGAAAACAGGTCACAGTAAGTTCTGTTTGCCATTTTGTTGTGAAACTTCAATGCATTTTCATATCAAGGACACATGAAATAATTTCTAGGCCAGCTGACTTCACTGGTACCTCTTGGCTGCTACAGAATTCCAACATATTTGCCTTTTTTTTTGAAGAAGGCAAGCACTGAAGGGTAATTTGGTCCCTTAATTGTTACAGAACTTAGGGACAATTTCTATAAAGGAGCCTGAAAAAAGTGCCAAGTTTTAATTTCAGTATTACATGCAAACCTGAACTGAAGCTTGGTAGAAAGCCCCACAGTTCTGGTGTTTGAAATCTAAAAGCAAGCTCATCAGATTTCAGGCACATTTCCATGTTTATGAAGCAGTTGAGCTGACCCAACACAAATGAATAGGTGGAAAGCCACAGGAAACCAGAGCACTACCAATTACCTGAAATTGAATACTGTTTCTGAGAGAGACACAATATAAGCCGCTGATGAAACACAGATAGTCCCTTTTGGAGCTGTGTGCTGGCTGGCATGGCCTGAGCCTTCCCTTCAGACTGCAGCCATCCCCCAGCTGACCTGCTGCTGCTCAGAGTGACTCAAGCAGGAGCAGCACAGCCAGCCTGGCCCTCCTGGTTCTGCAGCTTGGGACTCACAGTGCTGTCCCAGGAGACACCCCAGGGCTCCCCTGGGAGCTCTGATACGTGCTGCTCCACAGCACCTCTCCCTGCATTCAAAGCAGCCTCATGCCCAGAGCGCCTGGGGAAAATCTCAGTTTCAGCATTAACAATGAAGAATTAGTTCACAAAGCAGAGCGAGGAAGCGTGTTAACAATATCTTCCACTCTGGATCCGGGAGAGTGGAGTGTATCTGCTGACTAACAGTGGGGATGGGATGGGAAGGCAGTTAACATCTCTGGGAGGGAGGAGGCAGCTCCTGAGGGATGCCATGGGCAGTACAGGAAAAGCTGTGCATTGTCTATCAGGCATCTGACACCCACTGCTTCCACAACACCAAACACTCCTTTCCCTCCTGGCTAAAATGCATGTTTAATATGATGAGCCTGGGACACAGAGGAAGAATTAATCAACAGCTAGAGCTCTCTGGATAAAAGTGTTAAATACCAATGGAAAAAATTACAGTGTTTGTGCAAACCTGAAACAGAAAATTACAAATATCTAAGTCCATTTGGAATAAAGTAACATGTGAAAAGCAAATGCATGCGGGCCAGATGTTGCCCTTCCTGAAATACACACACATTGCCCAGAGAGCAGAAAGCAGTTTTTGTGAAAGACCACCAGGATTCCCAGGCTCACTGGCACTCAGCCCTCTCTGACGGAGCAGGAGGGCAGAAGAGCAGCCTCCCAGGAAAAGCCATGCACGTGGACAGGATGGGAGACAGACCTTCCCACACTTTTTGACTGAATGAAGAAACTTTTACATGGTGAACATTCATGGATGTCTCCGGGTTTTCTGGGGTCAAAGGCACACAAATGCCCAGGAGCAGAATCTCCCAGTGCCATCAACTACTGCAAAAGAGGTTCATTTTTTTCCCAGTTATCTTCTGTAAGGGGAGACATGACCAGCCAAGACTACTCCATCTTATTTACCTGCTTATGAACAAAATTTCTTGTCAGCTGCTAGTTAAGCACTCCACAAGTCTTGGAACACCATATACCCTTCACCTCATGCCTCAACTACCTGCATCCTCACCACAAAACAGAGTGACTCAAAGTCTGCCCACACTGATCATGGCCTAGACAGCTGCTGATCAGGATGTGGAGGATTCAACCACATCCTGAAAATGAAAAAAGCCAAAAAGTAGGACAGACAGGATGGCACTGACAGGCATGTGAGTCAGAACACAAGGGGGAAATGAAGATATTGTTGACAGCATGAGCAGCCTGGAGGTAACAGGGAGCCTAATTGCTAGACACATACAGAATGGTGAATCAAGATAAAACTCCTCCTCAGCAGAAGCTTCAACATTCTCTCAGGACACATTCCTGAGCACAGAGTCTCACTGGGGTGTATTTATACCACTGTCAAGACCAGTGTGACCAGCTTTTTAAGACCACCATACAGGAAAGAAGGCTTCAGAGAATCTTTTGTGATTATTAGTTATGTTAGAACAGACCGGACCTTTGTCTCTCTGTTAACTTTTCGAGTCAACTCCATGGGTCACCAGGCCAGAAAACCCAACATGAAATGCAGTCTACTGTTTTGTTAATAATATACTCTGTGTTTGCTCATGTTCTTTAATCACATGGTTTTTGCTCTGTGGAACATCCTGTCTCTCTGGTCTAGGCCAGTTCAGAAGATGCTTTGGACTGAATCCAGACATATATTTTTGCCTTTCTCTGGAAACCTTATGTCAATTTAAAACCAATCAGTGTTTGTATTACTGTATTTTCCTGAAGAATAAAAGGAACTTGTTTATCAGACATAGAAACAGATAGCCCTATGTCCCTTCCTCTAACAGGAAACCCTTCACTCTCCAAACACAGGGGAAAATCTGAAGGGGAAAGGCTAACATACCAATAAACTGGTTAACTGCTCATAAGAAGTTATTCATCTCTTGCTACTGTTGTGTTTCTTACACATCAGCAAATGTGGTAACTGCTTATTTTTTATGTGCTTTCACAAGCTGGATAACAGGTTTGTATTCAGTCACATTGATTTCTAGCATGTCACTGAGAATTTACAGAGCACCTCAGTGCTTCTCCCTCTGCCCCATTTGTGTAACATCCAATGGATAAACTGTTGAAACTCTGTAAGCATACTCAGGGAGATGGGATGGGGGAGAGGGACAAACCCACAGAAGACACAAACAAACCAACCAACAAATCAACAAAAACAAAAACAAAAAAAATGCCCCTCAGGATTTCCAGATCCCAAAAATATGAATAAACTGCGTAACTCAAAATCTACACTAATATGGAGTTACATTTTATAACAAGAACCAGCAAATAATTGTATTGGACAAATGCCATTTCAAACCAAATGCACATATTATTTGTAACAAACAAATACTGTAATGTAAAGGAACCAAGACTGACTGTCAGGAATTTACAATAAAACATTTTACAGGGACATTTTAGTCTGAATAGACCTATTCTGAAACTAAGCAGATAAGTTAACTAATCATTAGCAAAATTACTGCAAAACAATTTATCCACTCCAAGACTAAGTGCTGTTGTTTGGAATGTTAACACACAGTGTTTGATTTCTGCCTTACAGGCAACCTTGGTCTTCACTGTGGAACAGGTACAAATGTGTCCTTACTATTAACTCTCTTGCTGGACATTAGCCAGAAAATGGCATAGCTACTTATTGCTGGAGATCCACTATTAAATGGGATTTGTGGTCTTAATCTTTCATCCTAAAATAGATTAAATCTGCACTTTTGTGTAAGTATGAGCATATAATCCTAATAAGAGACAAAATTAATCTGACACAAAATTAATTAAATATTTGATTACTGGTTTTCTCAGCAACAATTTTTGTCTTTCTGGTTGTGGACAATATTTCTTATAGACATTTTAAAAAGGTGATGCTTATTTTTAGCCCATATATTTGCTACAGAGAAGCACATACCAGAACTGGCTACTGGGAATGGGCATCTCTCCTGACCACTTAATTTTGTTTTGCTAATGCTGCACTTGTGTCAGTTTGATTTTGTAAACTGACTTCTACATGACCTGCCCCTGCAGGAAGAGGGTGCTTTGTCCTTAATCTTATTTAAGCAATGCTCTTAGCACAAAAATTAAATAGAACTAAGTATTACACCTTAATCGCTAATTATTAGGCAAATATTAGAACATATAAAAATGCCAAATAGGTGGTCTGAGAACTCGGGACTTGTTATCAAAAGGAATACTATTCACTGAGGGGGAAAAAAGAAATTTCTCTCACATAAGCTGAGTTCTCATTTCTAGTAAAAAACTCCTGTCAACAAGAGAAAACTGCAACTAACATTCCCTTCTTTCCCCTTTGGTATCTCATGATTTCATTACATGGAAATCCAGGTAGTATTGATGTGTCTGTACACCTTTGAAGAGTAAAAGACCAGTACCAAGCCCTCTCCCCAAAATTCAATGTTTTCCTTACAGCCTAAGTTACAGTTATGGATGTGGCAGTCTGTGTCCCAGTTTTAGGTCCTGTGTGATAGATCCTGTCCATCCTCAGCCTAAATGCCTGCAGCTGCTGTGAAATTTTCATTACAGTAAAACCAACTGAAGAAATATACTCAGCACAGTACTCTTGTCCATAAGGCATGTTTTAGGCTTACATAAAACATCCTGTACCATATTTAAATTGCTATTATTTTTTAGAACTGCACGAGACAGAACAAAGATATGGCTTTGTTAAGAGTTCCACAAAAAGCAAAGTAGAGATCCTCAGGGCAGCAGAGAGCAGCTGTTTCTGGTGAGAAGCTGCATATACATACAGATGACTGAATTGCTGAACACTGGGAAAAAGGCAGGATTAAAAAATAAAACTTAAACTTCACAAGTTGAGTAACACCTGGACTTGTACATACCTTCTGTCCTCTCCAAGAGAAGAGGACAGTCCCTCTTTCCTTTCCTTCCTACCTCTACACAGTTCTGTGACCTCAAACCCTTCCCCTGTCCCAGCAGCAGCCCTTTCTCCCCAGCAACTCTGTACAAGGTTCTTGTGGAGGCAACACCTTTATCCATCTCCTGTCCTGCCTTAATGTTTTGAGATTCCAAAAGGTTTCTGCAACTTCACTTGAAAAGCTACATGCATTTCAAACTTGCACAGAGCTAAATTTCTTAAGTAACAAAACTCGTCTGACAGGTGGATCTTGAAAATCATTCGAATTTAAATCTGGAGAAGACTAATGGGATACTCTGCTGTGATCTGACACCACAGAGACCTGAAGTTTTACACAGTCACTTATGAAGGCAAAGAACAAGTGTCAATTCTAGTGCCCTTAGTTTTTCTCAGAGAGAAGGGGCAAGATTGCTCTGCCAGGCTAAGGGCTTGGCAAATCAAAGTGTGTGACATTTAAAAGTCCCCCCAGAAAAGAGCTTGGGAAATACATGCTTGTGAAAATGATCAAGACCACAGATTCAAGAGAAAAAAAGTGGATCCAGGAGGGGAGTCCAAACCAACTAAGATTTTTCTGTTCACAAAGTGGCAGGGCTCAGTGGTCAGCTGTGTCTAGACCACCTATTTTGTTGCTTTTTTGACATTTTCCCTGAAATATCTTAGTTCTGCATATATGACAGAAGTGATTGATTTCAAGGATCACCCAAAGTGAGGACTGTCTGTAGCTAGAGCTCAATGGGAGAGATGATATGAGCCAGCCATCATTGGTACCTAAGTCCCTTTTTAAGATAAGGATTGTCTGTACAGACCCATTTCACTACAATATGTTATTGCAAAGATACACTGGCAGAAGCATCTGCAGAGAGACTACCAGTATCCTATTTAGAGATGGGCACAAAAATCAAGAACTTAAGCAAGCAGAAAACCTGCAGATAACACTAAAGTGCTTCTCACTGGTTCAAATATCCTTTTTCCACTTGATACAAAAATAATAAAAGCAAACCGAGGTATTCCACAATTCTCTGACTGAAAAAATTGGATCTTGCCCAGTGAAGGGCCTGGCTTTCTTCCACTGCAGCTCTATTAGCATTGCCAGCAAAGGGAATTTATGCAGAGTAAAGGGACTGGCCTTCCTTCTACAATAGGGCCAATTGTCTCAGGCTGCCACATTCAGTTAAATGTTTACTTTGTTGTTTCACAACTCGACAGGAAACGAAAGGTCAGACAAGCCCTACTGCAGAACAAAGATGTTGTCATTCATCTATTCACCTCAAGCCAAGATTCCAGTGGGAGACTTCTGCTTTCCAGTTTTTTCCTTCTCCTCCAGGAGACAGACACCAGGTAGTAAATTAACACTTGAGCAATTCTGGGAGTCTGGTTCCATATTTTAGAAGAAACATTAGATGTCAGAGTATTCTATCGAGATCCTGAAAGAGGAACATTGCCAGGATTTGTTCACCAAGGCTGGCTAAAGGAGATTAATCTCTCGAGACTACCCTTGAATACCATCCTTTTTGGCACACTTGAAAACGAGAGCTAAAGCAAAGATAGAGCCATAAATGTGCAGAGTTTCCTGTGACACAAAACTCTCTGCTTCAAATGGTGAAGACCATACTCAAATTAAGACTCCTTCAAAAACTGCACTTTGGCAGCAAAGGCTAAAATAAGAATAACTGTTTAACAGGAATGAGACTGCTGTTCTTGTTATCAACAGACAACGTGCAGTTTTGCTCTCAGTTGATGACATATGAATGCACACAGACAGACACTTGGCCACCTATGCCATTAAAAATAGCCAAAGTCTTCCTTAACCTGTGCATATTTTCTTTCTCTGTTCAATTAACACAGGGAAAGAAACAACAGACTACACAATGAAAACCTGTCACAACAGTAATCAAGCTATTATTTTCAAGAGAAATAAATATAATGGAATTTTCAACTACTGGCAAAGCTGCTCTGAGCTTGTAAAGAAAATGTGGATTATTTAGCCCTGGCATATTTAGCCCTGGCATAAGTCCTGCTCTGACAAGACTTGACCTTATTGTTTCTGATGGTCTCAGCAGCCTGATGTTTGTTGAGACACTGCCTTGGATGGGACGGGTCATACCCCAGCAACACCTGTTTCTCTCCACTGACTGCTGAGAAAACCAAGATAACCAGCTCCAAAGCAAAAGTTTATATTTGGATAGGCAAATCCTTCCTGTTTTTTGTCTTCCTGAGCACAGCATGCAGTTCACAGATTCAACAATAACTCTAAGACCTGAAGGGACTGATGTGTGTGCAGTCTCTGGGAGATTTCAGCTTCCTGAAAGACCATAACCTTAAAACCACAACATCAGACCTTTTCCAGCACACACGAGGAAGTCCCAAACTGACAAAACCAAGCTGACTGAGCAGACAGGTATTAACCAAACCTTCCACCTTCTGAGCTGCTTATACAAAGTAAGCAGTACTTGTTCTAATAGCTGGTTAAAAGCATGGGAGCCCCATTCAACTGGGGAGCAACCTGTCCACCCTTCCAAGATGACAAGCATGGACCTGACCCCTGGACTCCCTAAAGAAGCTACAAAATCTATCCCTGACCTAAGGCAGCAGTGGGAGAAGCACAGATTTCTTGAAAACTGTCCAGTCTAGAAAGAGTCAGCCACATAACTCAGTGATGCACAGAAAATCCCTGGACATGACTCATAACTCCTCCTCATAAAGCTGACGGGAACATTCCCGGCCCAGCTATTCCGGCCACAAGTACTCTTCTGGTCACTGGTAAGAGCTTTGTCATTCCCAGCAACCCATACCAGTAGAGTCCTGACTCCTCTAAGTGACAAGGCAAAGATTGGGGTTTTACAGATCAGACACAGTCAGACAGACTAGGCTCTTCCTTTCAAAATGGTCAGGAGTCTTCAAACAGTCCTCAAGTTCATATATGACTGTGGCTTTATTTTGTCAGGTCAGTAGGATTTTCATTCCCGAGGCAATACTGTCACATAAGCAAAGAAAGTCTTTTCCTACACAAATTACTATATATCACATACTATCCTAGTCAAACAGCATTTTAAGCTATGTTTGGAGACTGAAACACCACCACTGATAACTTGCAAATGGGTAATATGATACAGAGTGCTTTAACAATATTACTGTATTCCATTCTAATTCCACCAAATCACTCTATGTTACATTTTGTAATTGAGATGCAACAGGGTTATTGTGGTACTGCATTCATAAATTCCTATTATGTAAAAAAAGTACTGACCTCCTGTCACAGAGATAATACAAGCAGATTTAGAATTTTGCTCCTAGTGTCACCAAATCTTTCATCTTGTACATGATTTCCTTTCTCTTCAAAGTGACTCAGAAAAGACCATGACACAATAACAAACTTGTCAGCAAGATTTCTTGGAACACTGAATATTTGCCATGTTACTCGAGAATTGCATGTGTCTCAGCCTCTTGGCTAATACAGAATTTAAACAGGAACATCCACAGTGGTTTTTAGAACATACCACCATATTTTATTTTAAAAGCCACAGGGACAAGCCCTCTTCTTTAATATACTTACATGTGTGTTTCATTTGGCTGACTGTAAATACAGCTTTTCAGAGCTGAATGACACCGAGTAAACAGGAGTGACTCAGGCTGTCATGAAAACAGGTGGGCAGAGGTAGCAAGAACCTCAGAGACAGAAATGAGCTGTGCCCCATTAGGACACTGCCCCTCATCTTTTGAACCTTCTCAGAAGGGAAATTTGAGAGCATGCAGGTGCAGCAGCACAGATAAACATCAAATATACTTTGTAAAGACCCTGAAGAAACCCCACCTCTGCAGAGCACAGAGATCTGCTCATCTCACAGTGAAGACACCACTAAAATGAAGAGTGCAGCAGGGACCCCACTTCCAGCTCCCCATAACACTCAGCATGGAAACTGAGGCTCTGATCCAAAGCCCAGGTGTGCAGCCTCGACTCTGTTGTGCTGAGACAGCTGTTAAGGTATAAAAAGGGGTACAAGTTTTACAAGGTAAAATCATGGACAAAGGTGTAATAATCAAGATATGAATAACAGTTCAATGTTTCAAGGAAATAAATACTGACATAAAAAGGTAACAAAGCAAAAACAAAAAATCTAACAAGAGAGCAAAGAAATGTCATGTTTTGTGCCTCTTTGATTCTCTGTGAGGTCCCAGTGCTCCTGCAGAGGTTCACGCAACTGCCCTTCTCCCTTGATTACAATTCACTAATATCCTGTCAGTCAGAGAAAAACACTGGCATAAAATTAGAGCCATACATTTTCCTTTATAGTCCTTCAGATGATTCATAATTATTTAAAAGTCATGAAATTGTTCATCTGTGGAGATGAGTCAGAGAACTAGGAAGTGACTCCCACTCCAGACTATCTATGTGGACCTCAGAGCCTTTTGTCAGGATTCCTACAAGACCAAAACTATTTCTAAGACTGATTGCTTTGTGACACAATCTCTGTTGTCAACTGATTAAAATATATTTTAAAGAGGAGAGAGGTGAGGCTCAGGGTCCTGAGGACAAACACACACTGTTTCACTGGCCCTATTTACTTTTATAGGTACACAATGGACACATTTCCAACAGCCTATTGCCACACACTTGAATGCAAATAACAGTTAGCTAATGTGACAGTAAATAAACCCCCACACTGTTAGGTTTACAAGCATAAACACTCAAAATTATTGATTACAAAGATGAACATTATCTACCACTTGGTAACACCTAGGAATGAACATGGCAAAATATTTTAAAAATAGTACCTATAATCTGTAAAGGTCTTTATGAGTTTGGTTTGGGTGGGGTTTTTTGTTTGGTTGGTTGTTTTGGTTTTTTTGTGGTTTTTGTTTTGTTGTTCTTGGGATTTTCCCACCTCAGAAACTTAACTCAGTAATAATAAAGGCATATCAGTGTTAAACTTCTTTCTGGATACTAAGAACTGCTGTAAAGTGAACCCCATCCAAACAGTATGTAATTCCTAGACATATGCTATGATCATTTACTGCAATGCACATTCTAAGCAAGTTAAAAGCAAATTTCATCTTTCCTAGAGCTTTACTCCTGTTCAGTCTTTAATGCCTGTTCTTTAAAGGAAGTGGTTCATGATAGTATGTAGGTGGAATCTGGAAATGAAAGGATGTTCCTCAATCATGGCTATGCTGTGTGCTGAGAAGCTAAATTTTATTATTCATGCATTCCCAGAAGAGGACAGAAAGGCATGGACATAACTATAAAACAGATAGTATAGTGGTTTTCATATGGGGATTATTTCTTATCAGCAGGAAGGAAAAGCTTTATTAATCTTCCAGAAACCACCAAGAGGCCATTCACCTCTGCTATGATAACACCAGAGTAAAACTACTCCTGAATTAACTTTTCAGATTGAAAAAAGATGGCTAGGAACCACAGAGGAAGAATGTAGTGTTCCAAAAGCTGAAGTTTGTGGAATCAAGGTTCATACTACAGTACTACTACACACAGCATGTTTTTACTTACCTTTAGTAACCACAGCATGATGTCAGTAAATTGTAACGGTCTTGATAAAACCCCTGGTGTTTAATGGTATAACAGCCAAGTCTGGTTACACTTTTGGCACAAATCACCAGAGAATGCCTGTTTTAAAAAGCTGCTGCTACAATTACAGCTATATATGAGGGATTAGCAAAGCCTTTGAAATGTACCTTCATACTCTCATAGGCATGTTTGCAGCTGGAGGCAAACTGAACTGAAAATAAGAAATGTGAGTTGGGAGTACACATTGTGGCATAGAAAATACCACCCATCTTGTCAATCAGCTCTTAGACATGAAATAGATTGTAGAAAACTGTCCCTTAGCATTTGTGGTTTGCAGCGCCCAATAGCCGAAAGCATCAGACTCCAAATGACTGAGCAGGAGAGAGAACACTTAAGGAGTTCCAACATGCTGAGCCCTGCACACCACAGTGCGGTGCTAGAGACCGAGGCTGGCTTGGCCTTCCCTTCCAGGTGACTCTGCAGCACTTGCAGTCAAGTCTAGAACAGAGCCTGTTCGCCCCCACTGCCCTCACCCTTACCTGAGAAATGTATCGGGTGCTTCACTCTGTGCTGCCCATCCCTTGAGCTCTGCACCTGTACAGGAGCGTGTCAGACATCCTCACACCACCTGCAGAAATTCAAAGGGAAGAACTGCAGGGATATACAAGTGGTACATGATGACACAAATTCTACCAATCTCACTTCACACAGGTCCAAGAGCATGGCCAGCTCTTCCAGTTGCCAGTTCACAGCTGTGCCACACCAACCCTGGCACCACATTGGCAGGAGTGTCAGGGGGCTCTGCCTGTTGGATCAAGCTTGCACAGCTCCTCTGTATCCAACCACAGCCTGGGACTAAAGCTTTTAGGCTCTAATAATAATGGTTATCAGTTTGCCCTTCACAATGAAATTCTTCTGTTCCCAAAAAGAAGCCAGGAGTTTCACTGAGGCAGCAGTAATACAGAAATGTAGAGGCTGATTCTCAACTGCCTATATAAAGTTCAAAGTAATTTCTTGCTAACCTTGCCTCTTTAAAAACTTTCTAAACATAGTTTATGACTGTATTTTAAGTTGACCACAGGAAGCACAAAACAGGAAAGTCCAGGAGAAACCTTGTCTTCCCTTTAGGCACTTCCTGTACTAGTGACAAAAGCATAATGCAAAATTGCTAAGAAAATGCTTCATGCTTAGGTTACTGTCTTCCTTTTAGGCAAGAAATATTTGTTCATCAAAAATCACAGCCTTGAAGCAACAATGCCCACCTCTGTGTCACTACATCTGGTTAGACTGCGAGCTTTTGGGAACGTGTCTCTGATAAACCAAGTTAAAGAGTAAACTCAGAGAATAAACTCCGAGAATGACCCAAACCTCTTTATTTCTCCTCCCACTCTTCAAGCATACTCAGAGCTTAGCAGTCATTTGATAAGCTAGGTAACCCTTTGCTGAAAGTAAATTACCTACACTCCTCTCCACTAACCTACGGTTTCATCTTCTGAGTACTCATATGGGAGGTAACTAGAATATAAAAGAAAGTGAATATATTTACAAATTATTTGGAGGAATACAACATAGTATCATTCTCCTACTTTCTCATGCCTTCCCATACAGGAATCCTATCTCTTAGCAATATATATCCAGGAAATTGTCTTCCTGATGATGCAGATGTTCCTTACTACTTGAGGCAAAGTTCTGTTCCTGATGCTACAGACACAAAAGACTTCATTAGCTAGGAGGAAATAAGACATTAGAACTGCCCTTAACTGTCTCAGCTGGACAATGCTATGCTGATTTTACACTGAGAAAAATTTGAGATTTTTAGGGACAAATGTGCCCCAGAGTGTGTGTGTTATACCTAAAGACTAATTCTTCTAGGTTGTCCTTTTCCCTTTCCATGCAGCCAACAGCACAATGATTTACAGGTACCAGATATTGCTTCCTGTACATAAAGACATGTAAAAAGAGATTTCAGGGGAAAATGGAAATTTTTTTCCTTTTTTTTAATCTACAAAATAAGTACCACCCCCAACTGGTTTTTTATTTGAGACTCACAGACTCCCTGCAGGTACTGCTGTCCTCTCTCTGCCTCTGGAAATGGAGATAAATCTTATCAAGAAGTAATTAGAGCAGAGAGCAAACTGTGCTGTCAGCTGAGCCAATGCAGGTATACCCTGTTACAGTTCCTTCACTTACCACAACCTACTTACCAAATAAACTGACCAAATGAGTCAGTCATTGCAATAAAATGACGTAATGCATAAAAACTTTGAACTAGTAACCTCCAATATTCTTTGAATGCTCTGGAATAACCTCTGCATTAGTCAGGGAGTAGCAAGTACAGGCTGCCACTGCCTTGGTGAGTCACGAACAAAAGGAACTTGGCATCTCCCACAGGTTTGTGTAACCCTCCTTCTCATTTTCTTCCATGACAAGCCAATGTTTCCCAAACTGGGCACATAACACAAGCACATCTGTGATGCTGGCTACATCCCTACTAGATCCTGTCAATGACTCATTCATGTGTGCCCCAATCAACTAGTGCTC
>JAWWEW010000054.1:3290475-3339716 GCA_035583185.1 Anabacerthia variegaticeps
TTACCCCTCCTTGGGCCTAGTTGAGCAACTTAAACCTTAGCATAACTACTTCTACATTAGTATATTTGTAACAACTTGAGATGTTGATAAACATGTCTTCAGCCATGCCACAGCTAGCTGACTAAAAAAAAAAATAAATAAAAAAGTTAAACTAAGTGTTCAAACAAATTCCTGGGACACACTATCAACAGCTGGGTCTGGCAGTCAGGAAACTCATTGTCTTTAAACACAGCCACTGTTCAGGAGTTCCTGCCCTTAGCTCCTTATCCAGGAAGGCATTTTCCTCCCATATTTGGGAAGAATTTTTAAGAGGGCTTCATCTGCCACAAAAAAAACCCTTCTAGTAATTAATTTTTAAAAAGGAATTTTTGAAAAGTTAAATATTATGTTGGTTTTAAGCATCATAAAAGCAAACAATGCACATGTATTCTGGGTAGGGTCACATCTGGAAAAACGGAATTAGAGGAGGCTGGACAAAGGTGCTCCGAAAGCTTTCTGTTTTCCTGTGCTTAGAACAAATTGGATTGTATGACCATTCACAGCAGGAGAGACCTCAGGAGGTCTCTAGTCCAACTTCTCTTTCCAGGCAGGATCACCAACTATTAGGTCAGACCAAGTTGCTCAGGGCTTGAGTCAGTCTGGTCTTGAATCCCTCTGGGCACAGAGACTGTGCAGCCCCTCTGAGCTGCTGGTTCTAATGCTGGACTGCTCACTGGGAGGAATTCTGCCCCTTTACACACACCCAGCTGCTGGTGATAAAATGGTCCTTCCAACCACAGAAATTCTGACAATTTCCTCCTTTAGTTTTCTGACTCGCATAGTGGCACACTGATCTTCTCAAACCCTTGCTCTCCTCTGACTCCTGCTTGCCTCCTCATTCCTTTTGCTTGCCCTTGGCTTCTCACCTTCAACACAGCATCCCCTACACTTCAAACAGCTTTGAAGTCCCTCCTGGGACTTCATGCTCTTATTCTCTCCTTGCTTTACTCCTTAAATCTTCTCACCAATAAGGATGCCTGGAAGTTCATGCAAAGAAAATCCCATGTCACCTTTCCTGCTCAAATTCCTCACTGCAAGATGAAGGATACCCAGAACTTTTCCAGTCCACAGGTAACTGCGTCCACAAGCAGCATTGCAGTCCCTCCTTCCTCATTCCAAGGCATTCCCCACGGTGTCACAAAAAATCTCTCATGAGCAGACACCATGAAGAGCAACTACCTTTTTTTTTCAGCTCCTGCCCTGGAGATGATCAGACACAGCAGTGCAGATGCAGCCACAACTTCTATTGTGAGACAGTACTACCACGACTCCTGTGGCCTGTGCTTATTCCTACAGAATTCTGGGCAGATGGCAGATGTAGTCCAGCTGTGTAAGCCACGCCTGAAGGAATTCCAGGTGAATTCATAGTAACACGAGGAAAATCCTGACAGACTGCTTCCCCACCCCCACCCAAGGGGAAAAGGATTTCAACAACAACAAAAAAAGATTACAGACTGGGATATCCCAGCTACCTGAAATCTGACTGCAGCAGTCAAGTCTTACTTCAGGTGACTCAGGGTTACTCAGCTATCAGGACAAACTATGAAGTCAACCCTTTCACTTTGACACCAAGAAATAATGACTCTCGTGACACTTCTTCCTGCTCACTTGCTTGCCAAATAACCTTGTTGATATCTTCTTTACAAAATAAATGCAAGCTACCAGAACCTGATGTACAAGGAAGCTGCTCCAACTTCTCTTAAGTATGGATAGCAATGGAATAGTTGCAGTAATTTCCAAGAAACTATAAAGTCAAAGAACAGGAGCTCGTGAGGAGAGACCAATGGGGCTGGGATTTCCATCAGAAGCAGAGAAAGGGTACAGGAGACTGGAAGGATTATGAACCAGGTTAACAAAACTCATAATGACATTAAACAAGCTGAACTTGCAGGTCTCACCGTGTGTAATTGGCAGACCCTGTAACTGGAGAAGCAGGGGCTCCTGCAGAAACTAGCAGCAAATAGTTAGCAAAGGGTTAGAGTAGATAAAAGAAAACACTTTACACCGGGAACAGGAAACTCACAGATCCTGCTACCACCAGCAGCTGTGGAGGTGGTTGCATTCAGCAAGTTCAAAATGGGATCAGACAAATGCATGGAAAACTGATCTGTAACCAGAAAATACAGAACCAGGCAGGGACAGCTGTGGCTCCTGGAGGAGTGCAGGAGGACTGGACTACAAAAGCAACTAGGCTTGCAAGCTTAGACTTTCCTACTGCTCCCATAGAGTTCGATTACTGGCCTAGATGAACTGTTGGTCTGACCCATGAGGGCACTTCTCATGTTTAATCTCACACGCAAATCTCTTGGCTTTCACTGAATCCACAGACTCATATTCAGACCTTCAGTTGGTGCCCTGTCTTGATATGCACGCGCATACAAAGATTTTGAATGGGTGTTACTTTCATTACACATCCTTCTGGATTATTTTTCTTTTCCATCAAAATGCGTGCTGTCTTTTGGGAGCCAGCCAGCTGACTTCAGGAGATGATGCTGCTGAAGTGCTGTCAGCTGCTGCACTGGAGCACAATACCCTCTGACAGACAAGAAAAACACTTCCTAACATACTTACCACAACAGTGCCAGAGGTTAGCATCAGCAATAGTTGTGTACATTAGACAAGTAAATAAGCAAATAGTCTCATCACAGCCAGCAGCTTGGGAAAAGGCCAAAATAACACATTTACAGAGTGCTGTGCAGCCACCCCTCTGCATGTGAGCATTTCCATATATGATGCCCATTTTCAAAGTTATAAAAGAAGTATTTAAGAGAAATCATTAACTCATCAGCAAAAAACCTGTGCTCTGTGTAAGCCCAAAGTTCTCCATGAATACTGAGACTATCTTTGCCTGCTAGAGTGTGGAAAAGTAAAGTAACTTGGAAAAAAAAAGCTGTATTACTAGAAATCATTTAATAGCAAAACCATGGAGGCTTTACTTTGAAACTATTGGTTCCAACAAGACCAGAATACTTGGGAAATCACACCAGAATTAGAAAGCGCCTGCATGCCAAGTCTGAGATTGAGTCACATACCTTTCCATCCTCAAAAGACTATTTTGATAGCAGACTTGGTTCAGCTTATTTACAGGTTTGCAGGTCATTTTTTAACTTGTCAAAACATGTGCCAGGCATGTGTGCAGCAGTCAGATAACTTATAATTTAAGTAATTTCTGAAAACAACATGCAGAAACAAACATTTAATACAGATGATTATCACTTATACTTTGATTTTGGCTTCATACTACTATCTTTGCATCACTGTATTTAATTACACTCCACATTTCCTTCATGATTCATCATTGCATAACAAACCTGATAGCCACTTTATGGGTGTGTTGCAGGTTTGCACAATTAACTGAGTCTATTGGACTGGAAATGACGATTTGTATTAACTGAAAAGATCATGTGGCTGCATAGTTTGTGGGTGTTGGTTTATTAGAATGGAAAGTGCCAATTAGAGAAGGAGAAAACAAAGACAAACTCATTATGTTTTAAAGAGAAGTACCTACGACTTCCTGGAAATGCTAAAGTTTATCTGGGATAGGATTCCCAGGTGCTAAATTACAAAGAAAATTATTCTTCCTGTGTTCATGAGCACGTAGGAACAGCAAAGGAGGAAGCACAGGCAACAGAGGGAGAACAAAACACAGCAGTCCAGGAATAGGAAAAGAGTTTCCATGCTGAGGCCACCTCCCTGGTCACCACCACCACCTCTCACCAAAGTTTGCAGCTGCTGTGAGCTGCACAAGTCGGTCACACAAGCTGCAGCAGGGACTCCTTGGGGACTGTGTGCTCTGCCTCAAGCCCAGAAAGACACTCAGCAGATCCTGGGAGGAAAATAAGACATCTCCATCAACAAATACCAGCTCTCAACCCCACAGTGACCATGCAGAAGGTGGAAGAGAGTGTGGGCTCAAGAGGACAGCAATTTCTAGAGCTGTGGATTTAGGGGTTTGGCCATGTCACAGGCCACAAGGAACACTTTTTTCCTCTCTATATTTTAAGCTCAACAGCAAATTCAGTTTGATCATACTTTACTGTTCATATTTACTTTCAACAGCTCCATCTCATTATCACAAACCCTTACTAAAAATATAAACATCAAATGCCTCCAAAATGCCTAAATGTTATAAATTTGACTAAGGTACTCACAATTGGAAGGTGATGCTTATGGCAGAACAAACACCATATAATTTAAGTAGTTAAACATGTGCTAAAAACTCAAGCCATTTGGTTGCTTAAAATTCCCATGAATTATTCTGCAATGTACTTAAAACCCCAAGAAATTTCATAGATTAATTATCCCTTGTGTAAATTTCTTAATTTTCAACACAGGAGTATTCAGAGTTTGAAAAAGCACTTGATATGGTTCAATGTGGTATATTAAAGGAAGACAAAGTATTTTTTGGTGAGTTTTTTTGCAGGGGCAGGGGGAGGAGCAGGGAAACAAAGAATCAGGTTGTTCCCTTAATTTGTATTTTTCTAATCTTAGCAATGTTTATGTGAGGTTTGAGGATACTGAACAGCATACCAAGACAGTTAAAGATCATGTATCATGTTTTTCACTCCTAAAAGCAGATTATTATTCCTCTAGTATTAATAAAGACTGTTTCACCTTGAAATCCTTTTTCCTCCCCCCCCGACTTCACAGTAGAGACAATACGCATAAAATACCAAGCGCTCATCATGTAGGAATGCTCTCACAAGAATATAAATATTCAAGTATCTTATTTTAATATAATTATGTGCAAAGGTATTGGCCTGTCAGGATTTCTACTAACAGCCAGGCTTTTCCCACCAAATTGCTCTGGCAACAGCTGGAAATTCCAACTGCCACGAGGTTCAGAAGTATGAACCATGCACAGGAGTTCACTCCGCAGTATTTTCAGAGCTTTGAAACAAGAAGTGCGTGGGTGTTGAGAGCAAGCACAAGACTAAGCTTATTTTCTGTCCAAATACAGCAGGCTGGTGGATGAAGGTGGTAAATCAAACACCAAGGAAAAAAGGAGGAGGCAAGAGATTGCAAAATGGGGTGCAAAAAGTTTGAGAATTACTGTGATCACATCACCTCTTTCCCCTTCTTATCTGCTTGCAGCCAATGCTGCTGTGCACATGTGCAGTTAAGACCTGTCTTGTACACACACATGCAGATGTATGTACAAATTCATATCACAGAGTGAAAAGCTATTCTCATGTCTCCATTTTTGAGATGTCCAATTTGAAATCTTTTGAGGCAGCATGATATTAAAGGCATGAACTTAGTTTTTACTCTAAACCTCACAAAGGTTATAGAAAATATATATATAACTTTAACTAGAGACAGGGAACTAAAGACATCTTAAAATATTTCTAAATAGATATTTAAAATATCTATCAGCTATTTAATTACAAGACCTGACACTCAGATATGGTGATTAATCTATTTCTCCAGCAAAATCATTAGGTTCTGTAGAGCTTCAGTTCTCAGAAAATTAGTGGTTTATTATTAGGCACAAATATGCACTCAAGTAGTTAGCATTAGGCTCTGGAATGAAAGATGTCATTCACAAATATACATTAAAAAAACACATCAGATTTTAACACAACAAAAAAAACCAGGAGCAAGTTCACCAGCAGAGTCTCACTTTGTTGGGGGTGTCTGTGGCACAGGATGAGTAGTGCAAATACAAACACACATCTTAAAATACAAACGCTCAGCAGACAGTTGTGTCCCCTTCCACACACCCTATATAGGCAGAATCTTAAATATGAATAAAATTAACTTTATACTATTTGCGAGTCAAGTTACCAAACTATTAATTTCTACAGTGATCCACTTAGAGCTGTTCCCAAATACTGTTTCTATATATACAGCTTTTCAACTGAAATTACTGGTTCAGAATGAGTACCAGATGAGCTCTACTCCCACTGTCCTTCCTGCTCAGTCTGCTCTTACCTCCCTGGCACATGAGAGCTACTCACTACTCCACCTTCCAACCTTGTAAAATCCATGGAATCTCTTTACCTTGCTTTCAGAGGTGTCACAAATATACTCAGAGACAGGAAAGCAGCTGACCCCCTGACTTTCACATGCTTAGACCATAAGGGTATAAAAGCCCAGGGTTTCCTTTGTTCAGGGTCCCTCCTTAGAGGCACCAGCTCCAGCTGTTATTTTGTTATTTAGTTATTTCACCAAGATTAAATTCTTTTAAGGATAAAGACGACTGAGACTGCTGTAGGAAACTGTGGAGCCTGTGAGGAAATCTAGTCTGACTGTGTGAGTGTGGGGGTACAGCTGTGAAGGGGTCTCAGTCCCAGTTCAGGCAGCATGAGTGTGACTGCCAGTGTGGCTCTTGGATGGTCAGACAGGGAAGTTTCCTTAACATGCTCTATAAACTATTTTATCAAAAGAACAAGCTATAGCATTTTACCTTTAATAGCTAAAAGTGACAGAACAAGCACAGCAAAAGGCACAAAGAAACAAAGAGCAAACTGCTACCATTCTTTCCAATCCTGGTGAAGCCCACCATCCAATTATGACTGTAAAAGACTGATGACTTCGAAGCTTACCAATAAAAATACACAACAGCTATAGATGCTGGCAATATTTAGTTATTTTTCAAGAGTTCCTCTTTGGTCCTGACAAACAAGGTTTGGCCACAACAATCCATACATCTCATCTGGGCAATGCAACACAGTGTGCAGGGAGGTTGACTCTGGACATAGGGCCTCAGTAGCCTGTGCTGCAGTACATCAGATCTCCCTGGACTGGCTCCTTCCACCCACTATCTCATCTAATTTAATTATCTGTGTGTCTTTGAAAGAGTAATTAACAAATTACCTTGTGCAAGGACCAGTTCAGAGGCCCCTTCATTAGACATGCTCTTTGCAGCTGGCAACTCAGTTGAGATCCTTTAGAGCAGAGAGACATAAACCCTTCCCTGGCAGCTGTAAGAAACCCTACACACAGAGTGTGCTTTGCACTTTTCAGATGCAAGCTCATTTTGGCTGTTTAACAAAGCCAACATAGGAGGCAGGGTGTAACAACTCAAGCAGAGCACTGTGCTATACTATTCACACAGCCTCTAGTTGTTTTGAAGAAGAGACACCTCAACCTGCAAAATACTCTGTGAATGCATCCAGTAGTTGTCAGGTCGCTTAGCTTTGCCACAAAACCAATATCTATTCATGTAGTGAGATGAGCATGACAGAAAAAGAACACTGAAAAAGAAATAGTGTAGTAGACAAAGGTAACAGAATATCTGTTCTTGTGAAGGATGAAAAGGGACTTCAGCAATTCTGCAGACCCTAACACTGCATATGGGTAGATACCAAGAACTTCCCTCAGACTGTCATTATGCACAACACCACACTTGTGTGAAATACTGTGCCTAAAGGGCATAAAAACACAGCTGAGCCAGTCAGCTGACAGCAAGCCCTCTGGCTCTGTAAGGAAGGAGATGGGATGCAACAGGGTAGTTAGACTGGGATTTGAGTCAGCTCCTCTGCTGATGTGCCCAGCATCCTGTTCCAGTGGAACACCTCTTGACACTGCCCTAAAAGCATACAGTCTAACGGATTAAGTGAGCTCTGGGTATTTAACAGACTAAAGCTTGGCTTCCTGATGACCAGTTTACATGTACAGTTTACATGCCTGAGAGCAAGAATGAACTCGGTTTGGGAGGACTGCGTAACAATGTCCCTACAGCAGCAGGATGGATGCAACATTTCTGAGGCCTTCAAATATTACAGAATGGATGGTGGAAAACAGATGTGGCTGTGGCCATTTCTGGGAAACACAAGTGTGAACAACCAGCTATTTTTAATTTATCAAGTTCCATTCCAGTCTAAGCTGCTACAGACTGTGTGTCGATATTTGTGTCCTTTTTTGATCTCTTCCCTCACTCGGCTTATGCTTATGCGCTGAAAAAGTCTGAGCACATGATTACCCCATCCAGGCAACATGCCTTTGAAATGGCTTTTTAATCTAGACTCTCCACTCCCTGACAGACTGAATTTTGCAGTATGTCTGTATTCGCTGTCTAGACACTGGAATATGCTAACCTCTAATTTAGCCCTCCTTTACTGACCCATGAGTTTCCTCCCTACTGTGGGTCTTCTGGCTAAACTGGAAATGCAACACACTCATTCTGCCCTATACCTGGCTGGTGCAACTGCATTCATACAAATCTGACCAGTGAAGTATGCACATGTTCCTCATTCACAGCAGTGAGGAATTCTTACACTGAAAAAGTTCTGGAGCACTCTCCTAATCTTGATTCCTTCTCTGCAGTCTCCCAACTCAAAGAACAGTATAGTCCTTTCCTGAAAGAGAGACATCTGCTGAGACAAGGACCTGATTTTGTAAGCAGAAATAAAGCACTTTATACCCAGTTATGTAAACAGAAAACAATGGAAGAGTCTGATTGAAATATGAAAGGGAATGTAACATACAGTTGTATCCCAAAAGCAGCCATACTGCCTCAAATCCCAGGGTCCACCTAACCCAGTACTGCCCTAGCATGGGGAAAAAAGGAAACAAATGTTTAAAGCAGTGGGCAACCTCCTCCCACAATTCCCAAAAGTCTGATGCAAGGCACTTTCTCTACAGCCTTAATCGATTTTTCTTTCATCAGGCTCTCTGGGACTAGTTTTTGAAGCAGTGGCATTTGCAGCATTCAGACAGAGATGTAATCAAGGTACAAAGACAAGAACTCGCAAAAGCCATGCTGTATTTCCTCTTTTAGATATGTTTGCATCACAAACCACTTCCACATGCCTGAAGCATAAAAGATTTGCTATCTGTGTCAGTTTCTACAGATGGCTTAAGAGGCAAATTAGCATTATCCAATTGCTTTAAAGTCTTGTAGAGGGACAATTCACACAAAGACTTGAGTAATGGCTTCTGTTCGAAGCTGAATTTCATCATCAGGTCTGTATAGTTGTATAACACCCGTGCATTGTATGTTACCCTTATAATGCAAGAGTCTGCACTGCTAATTTCTGATTACCTTTACACTCACTCATTGTCTCTGCCTCCTCCTTGCACATCTATGCTTCTGTATCCCACAGCAAGTACCACAGTACAACATACAGCATGCCCTGTACAGTAAGAACAGAAATATAAGTTTAACTGCTTGTAATTTGGACAATAGGATTCTTCCACTTGTGTACCAGCACATCAGTTTACAGCCACTGCATCACACTCTCAGCTGCAGTCAGTTCAGTGGGACTACAATTCTAATGTGTCCCATATGTATTGTTTTTTCCCCTCAAATTAACATGCTCAAGTTGATTTCCCTCACTTTAGGGTGATAGATGTCAAAAACTTAGGTAACTAAGAATTTTATTCTCTACATAGTTTGTTTGCATTATCATAATGCATGCATCACTAGAGGAAGAGAGTACCACCAGACTCCTTAACCTCAACATTCATATGTAGATCCTCTCTCTTAGACTGTATCACCAAACAGGAGGACCTGAATAAGATAAAAATGCAATCCCATAAGGATTGCACACAGCTTAACTCCTGCTGTGCACATCTTGATTTCGCTTGAGGTAAAGGCTGTGATTTGTTATGAAAGAGATAAGAGCCAAAAGATAACTCATTTCTTTTGGAAGTCAGTATCCAAGCCAAGGCAAATGTGTTGAATTTAAAGAATTAATTAAATTCTTTTAAGGACTCTGCTATGGGAAACCTGGGGTGGAGTCTGTGAGGAAATCTGGTCTGACTGTGAGTGTGGGGGGTGCAGCTGTGAAGGGGCCTCGATCCCAGCTCAGGTGGTGCAACATTAACCTGTCCAATAACGGCAGAATTCAGGACTTCTCAGGATGGAAAGATTTATTCACAGACCACCTGCTTTGCTTTTTGCTAGGTTTGCTTGTCCCAAGCAATGTCTTACAAAGGGGTTGATAAAAGCTACATCTGAAATAACCAGTGACAGATGATCTTGGCTCTGCAGAAGCACCTCTGGAGTGCAGCAGAAGTGTAGCCACATCACACTCATTCGCCTAACTAGTCATGCAAAAACTAACACCACAGCATGCAACTTACACTTTGTTTACCTCTCTTCAGGAAAGCTTTTCCTCTCTGATGCTTGACCACAATTAACTTTTCTAGTCATTAACAAGGCCAAAAAGAGGAGTGTCTGAGCTACTCATTCCCTTTCAGGTAACCAGACAGGAGGCACGCTTACCAGAAAGCATGGAAAAAAAAAACAACAAACCCAAGCTTCCTGCTCAGGAGCATCCACCAGAAATAAGTATGATTAAGCAATAATACAGCAGCAGGTACAGTAAAACAAAGTTATTGTTTATAGAAGTACACGTAAGAAAAACAAAACAAAACGCAACATTCTAAAGAAAAACCCAGCCTGCTGATAGAAGTACAGAGACCATTGGGTAGCACTTGCAGGGAATGCCAGAAAGGTATTTTCAGAGATTCTCAGGTAAAACAAAGTAAAAAAGCCAAACATTATTATTCCTCATGTTCCACCATGCAGGCACTGCAGGGGTTTGTCCTACTGAAGTCACGTCAGCACTCTGTGAAAGGCATTTTTACAACAGCCTTATCTTTTATATCCATTCATTATAACATCTAGGGCTATTTGCACAGTCAGTGTGTGTATATATCAACAGACCAGAATTTATAAATAAATAAAAAATAACAATAATAAAAAAACTGTGACAGCCCACCTACAATTACACAAGATGTGAAATAAATCATTACACATGGGGACGGACTTTTTTCCACCACAAACACGCCTCTTTCAGGAAAACTGACGTTCACAGCAGCAATTCCCGCAGCAAGTGAAGGGTTTAGGTGTTTCCCCTCCTCCCGGCGACACTGAAGGGACAAGGGACTGCCAAACACACGCGTGGGCAAGGCCTGGCCGCACTCAGGGCCCGGGGCAGCTCCGATGTGGGCAGATCCCGGCCCCCAGGCCATCCATCGCTCCCTGCTGCCCACTGGGACCGACCCCCGGGCACTGATCCCCGCTCTGGGCCAGGGGAAGGCCCAGACCCACAGCGGGGAGAGCGGCCCTGAGGGCGCCGGGGACAGGCCCGAGGGCACCGCGACCAGGCCCGGGGGCACCGCGACGCCGCCCTGCCCTCAGCACACACAGCTGCCCTGAAGGACCGGCCAGGCAACGCTGAGCAGACGGCCAGGGCAGGGCAGGGCGGCGAGCTCTGCCGAACCGGGCGGAGCGGCGGCCGCAGCGCCAGCGCTGCCACAGCAGCCTCTGCCGGGCGGCCGCGGCCGCCCCGCCGCTCTGAGGGGCAGAACGCGAGCTCCTGGGCTCACCGCGGCTCCCAAGCGGTCCTTCACCCTTGCCTGGCGAGCACTGCTCTCACTGGGCCCGGAGGCGAACGGAGTATAAGGGTAAGAGGGACCACCAAAGCTCCCACCCTAACCTCCCACCCACTCCGCCGCCACCGCGCTCACTGCGAGCCGCGCGCGGGCGCCACCCATTTAAGCCTTCGCGGTGACGAAAGCGAGGCGCGGAGGGGCGGGGCATAGAGAAGGAGAGGGCGTGCCCTCGCTCGGCCACGCCCACCGGTATAAAAGCGGCTGCCGGCGCGCGCCGCGGCAGTGACCGGGCGCAGTCGCGGCGCATGCGTGTGGGCGCCGGCGGCCGCGCGGAGCTGCGCGACACTGTCGGGGTGAGTGACGGCCCCGCGGACATGGCTGGGGCTGGGGCGGCGCTGCTGCCCCCCCGGGCACCGGCACCGCGCCCCGTACCGGGCCGCGCCGGGCCCAGCCGCTCGCCAGAGGAGCGAGGGGCCGTGGCCGGTGGGTTGGGCGGCCAAGCGGCGGCACACACGCGAGGCGGGCCCCGGGCACGGAGCCGCGATGCGGCCCACGCCGGCGGGCGCGGGGAGTGGCGGTGGCGGCGGCGGGAGGAGCGGGAGCGTGGTTTGTCCCTGTGTGAGGGGCTGGGGGGGGCACCGGGCCGGGCGCGTTCTCCCTCAGGGGGTTCTCCCTCAGGGGGTTCTCCCTCCGGGGGCTCACCCTCAGCGTTCTCCCTAAGGGGGTTCTCCTTCAGAGGGTTCTCCTTCAGAGGGTTCTCTCTCAGGGGATTCTCCCTCAGGGGGTTCTCCCTCAGGGGGTTCTCCCTCCGGGGGTTCACCCTCAGCGTTCTCCTTCAGGGGGTTCTCCTTCAGAGGGTTCTCTCTCAGGGGGTTCTCCCTCAGGGTTCTCCTTCGGAGGGTTCTCCTTCAGAGGGTTCTCCCTCAGGGGGTTCGCCCTCAGGGGGTTCACCCTCAGGGTTCTCCCTCGGGGTTCTCCCTCGGGGTTCTCTCTCAGGGGGTTCTCCCTCAGGAGGTTCTCCCTTAGGGTTCTCCCTCCAGGCGGGGTTGGGACCCGTAACCACATTCTTGGAAATGAGCGTGGCGTGCCACGCGTTTTCCTCCCGCCCCGAAAGAGGATCCGTGCTCGGCTGGCTCCCTGCGAGTAAACAGGGGCACAGCGCTGTGGGCTCCAGGCGCTCTAATTTGGGAGGGCTTAATTTAGAGTAAACGTTTCTTTCTGACCTCCTATCCCATTACGCAGTTAGGCTCGATTTTGTTTTTTAAAATAGCCGGTCTGTGGTGGATAAATGCGGAGACATCGCTGTGTTCTTCCAGTGGTGACAGCGCATCCCTCGGTGCTGTGACAGCCAGGCTGGGTGATCTCCTGTCACTGAGAGCCCCGTGTTCTGAAGTGATAAGCAAGAAGTTTATTATGCTTGCGCTAAAGATAACAGTGCCTCATTATGTATTAATAAACTGGATAGGAAAGGCTCTGGGGGCAAGGTCTCTGGTCATTTTTGGAAACACTTGAATCTTTGTTATACTGGAATGACAGGTGAGCCATGCCTCTGCATCACAAATGCATTGGTGAATTGCATTTATAATCTAGTTAAACTGCCCAATTCACCTTTATTACTTTATGCACAAACCTAGTTTATGTTACCTATATGGAATAATTTTCTAATTTTTTTTTTAAATAGAAACTTATCTTTTGAGGGGGTATATGTTCTTGGTGAAGCCCTTTGTCATCCTCTGCAGTACAGGAATTTTTTTCGGAGGAAAACAGTTCCACTTCTCTGCAGTGGAAAACAGAATTAAAAGTTATCACAATGTGTCTAACACTATGGTTATGACTCTGAGTCAGCTATAAAGGAATTTTTATTTCCTGAATGTAAGCTGTCTATATTCACATTAAAATTTTCAGGAGGGTGAAGTACCATACCTTAAGCATGCATCTGAAATCTGACAAGCAGAGGCAAGGCAATTGTCTTGCTATTTAATTATTAGTTTTCTACTGGCGATTTGCAGGTTCCTCCCATTTGCTGTGCAGGACTGTGAAATGGTAGCCCAAATGTTAAGAGAATTTAAACTCCGTGGTGAACTGTCATTCTTTGAATATATGTCAAACTGTCTGACTGTTATAATCTAAATACATAATTTATCTGCTGTTCACTTGATTTGCTTGGAGTATACCCATAGAATTAGTTTTATTTGCAGTCACCTATGATTTGAGCATTCACTAAGTGATCGTGGTCTTAAATTCTTTACAACAGAATGGTCCATTTCTGGCTGGCAGAATGTGTAGAAAAGTATCTCAAAGTTAAAAACATAATTAATTTATATAATAACTGTAAAGAATCTAATTCCTATAAATGGAAGAATCTTCTGAGGCCTCTATCTGGGCATGATTTGGCCTGTGACTCAGGAATTACTGAATGGCGTTGTGGAGGTTTGGTGCCTAGTAAATAAGATCTAATTATTTATTAAATAAATAGATTTAAGCTAACCTCCTCATGAGGCTGTTTCTGCTGGGTATCAGTTACTCAGCATTCATCTAGTTGCACAGAGAGAAGTACTTAAGGGGTGATATGAGAACTAGAGAACCAGAAAGTTTGAGGTTTGTTTTTTTTTAAAGTATATGGAGTTACAGAAAGTATATTAACATCTCTTAGGCTTTTAAAGTCCAATTGAAAGTCTGAAATACTTAAATATTAAAAGGGGTGGCTCTATCTCAGGTGCTTACATTAAATAGAAAGTCAAAGGAGAAAAAGGAAATTACATCACGTTGTCAAATAAGGAACAGCTAGCTGGAGTGGATGACTTGTAGTGCAAAAATGTGCCCCTCCTCCTGTGAATTGCTTCTGAGATTTGTTAAAGATAATGTGGTGGCAAGGTGAGCAAAAATAGGTTGTGGATTTAAGGTAGACATGTTTCTTCCCCTCCCAAAAGGGGTAAGTAAGTCTTACTTTTTTTCCTTCCCCTCATTCCCATTTCTTAGGAGAAGTATCTCGGCTTCTTCTCAAGACTGTTGCCTTTATAAAATCTGTCCAAAATTTGTACAGGCATTCAGAAATCTGTACAGCAGATTGCTGTATTCTGTCCCCACTTAGTGAAACGTTGTAGAGTGTTTTGGGGTACTGCGCATACCAGAAAGGTTTTCTTCAGTATGAATTTGACTTGCCTCGAATATTTGGTTGTATTGGGGTAGGGAGAGCAGGGAATGAGATTCTGTGTGTGTTCAGTGATAGGTGTTGAACTAAAATATATGCAAATGCTTCTTAGTTTCTAAATAGAGATTACCGTTGTTATAACACAAGTGTTTATTGATCTGTATCCATATGAAAGCTGCATATTTGGGATGTTTTCTGTAACTCCCCACAAAAACTTTTCCACATATTCCCATTTACATTGTAGATGTCACTATGTAGATACCCTACTGTTTATGGATACATTTGACCATTTCCAGCTTACACATAGCCATCCTGTTATTCATCACTCACCAGTTCAACTCTGAAGGGATATTTGTCCTTGTAAAAAAAATAAATTAGGCTCATGTCCAGTATTTAATATCATATTTGTTAATGCAAGCAGACTTGAATGATTAAAAAGTATGTCCTTTGCACTGTTGCCTTACAAAGAATAGTGTTGATAGCTTCCTAATGCACCAACAAACCTTTGAATTGTCTTGGCTTGTATCTGCCCTGTAGAAATTGCTAGCTATAGCTTTAGTGTGAACTCCATTTCTTTTGAATAACACAAACTGTAGAATCTTCAAAAGTGCTTCGATCTTCTTAAGTCCATAATTGATGCATAACTAGGCCAGACAAGCAAAGTAACTGGAAAATGAGCAGCACATGAGTGTGAGATCAAGAATGTTTCATTGCTGCATAGTGTCAGTTTTCTTTAGGAAATACAGTTTGATGTTACTTATGGTTTAGATCCTTAAACTTTTAAGGGCAGGATTGGGACGGTAGTTACACTGAGAACTGTTGATGTTTATGTCTTCATGGCTGACTTCTGTAAATTTGACTGGTTTTTAAAGCCAACTAATAGAATATAATATGTACTACTCAGTTTTAGTAAGAGTGTGCTGTCTAAAATACAGAGTTTGTACTTCTCAATTACATGTTCTCATGTGTCCTTAAGATACTGTGTCTTCAAACAAGCTTATGCATGTTTTAAAATATAAGCACCAACTCTCTGGACTCCACTGAAAAAGTAACTAGGTGGTTAAGTGAAAGAACACTACCTCTCTTGATAGTCCTAGCTTAAGGCACCAAGGATAGTTTCATAACTCTCTGAAATGTCAAGGTAAATCATTTTCTGTGAATTTGCAGAGAGGTTGTTGTTAGAATGAAGCAAGTTTTATGGCTACAAAAATTGTCTGTACTTCAATTTTTAAAAAATAAAGACTGCTTGGAACAAGTGAAAATTACCTTTTCCTAGAGTATGTAAATATTTAAGTAATTTCACATGTTGAGTTTAGCATTCCAGAGGGATTTCAGAGAGGTGATTGTGCAACTATCAGTCTTGAGAGCTGAGATTTAGACAGCATTTGGGAAGCTGACACAGTAATTACCAGCAGTGGTTTTGGCATGGGATCTGGTGGAGGTTGGGCTTCGTAACAAGCCCTGCAAGGGTTGTATGTTAACACAGCACATTACATGTGCTCTCAAAGTACAGCAGCTCTTCCCCCATCTCATTTTTTTGTATTATAATCAATGTCTCACTCGTGGTCCTGGCAGGTCTTCCACGTGAACTGAAGTGGAGCACTATCATTTGCTGACTAATCAGTGTTTTGTACCTGATTTTTTAACTTGTAACTTGCATTAGGCTTTAGAAATACTGAAATGGACAGTAAGCATTAGCCTTAAGCTCACTGATTCATTCTCCTTCATTTCTTTGGCAGATTTGTTGCTAATAGGATAGGATTTGTGAGGCACAAAAAATCATTGCTCAGTACAGTGTGAGCTGATAAGATGGATGTTTTATTTGCAAATTACGTTAATGTGATAAGTAATTTTAGAATTGGTGCTATACGTGTACTGTGCTGCTTAAGCCATTGTGACAAATGGATATCTGTAGTGTTCTGCTCCCCCACAGACAATGGTTCTGCTTGTACTTACAGAACTTAAGTTATTTCTTCCTGGGGCTGTATGTTTATATTTAGTTTGCTATGAAAATCTGCAATTCCTATTACTGTAAAGGGTCCAATTTAACTGTGTTATGCCAAAATTTCCAGCTAGATTTTTAAGGAAGTTATCTGAAAAGGAAGAACATGGTCCTTACTAAAATCAGGAGGGCTGACCGAAGTAGGACTGTGCTGCAGCAGATAGAACACTTGTTCAGCCCCTGTTCACCTTTATTAAAGCCTCCTGTCTAGAGTTGTTCTGAAATGCCTGATGTATCTGAGTATCTGGCAGTGAATTAAAAAATCCTACTTCTTTTGACACAATGGTGATCACTGAAAGTCATGCTCAAGAAGACCATCACACTCTTAAAGAGAATGTGATTAGGTGTTGCACATCATAAACATACATAGAGTCAGAAGCTATTGTGCATATGCTGTTTTCTTAAGATGATCAATACTGAACCCAGTTCAAATTTGGAAAAGCACAGCAGTGTTGGTCTTTCTCAAACAGTTGTTTATAAATGGCAAACAGTGGTGCTGAATTGCAAACTGATCCCAGGTCACCTGGTTATAGTCCTGCTTAGCAGTCTGCCCATCCCTCATGCTGCAGAAAAGTACAATGGATCTTTCCTCCTAAGGGAAAAGGAAGGTTACACATCTGCATAGAAAGCCTGGTTTAGAACAGATTTGCCATAAGCTTTTAGCTGGTTCTGTATCCACTGCAGTACCATACTCTGAAGGGGTTTTCTTTACAGGTATGCTGGTATCACAGATGGAGCTGGCTCTCAGCTGTTGACTTTTCTTTAAGTGGAATTCCTTTGGGGGAGGGGTGTGGAGAAGTTCACATTAATATTGTATGGTCATATTATTAACTCTCAAGGGAGATACAAATTAAACTGGTTTGGGCAGAGTTTAGTTTGGTAGGGGTTTTTTGTGTATGTGGTTTCTTTAAACAGCCATATAACACCATATTGCACTTGCTGAAATCAGGATATTTGTGTAGATGAAGCACAGACCCAGAGAACATCTTGGCTTATAGTCCTGGACTTAATTTCTCCTGCCTTCATGATGCTGACTAATTTTACATTGCCCCTTCCCCTCCCCAATAATCTGTTCTGGATTTCCTAAGCAAAGCCCTATGAGTCAATTTGTTCCTTAGACTCTGATTACTTACTCAATATATAGTAATTGCCAGCACATTTTTTCTGTTGTAAATGGGCCAGATAAAGCATTGTTCACATATTCAAAATAGATCTGAATGCAGCAGGACAGTTTCAGCCGAGATTATTTCAAATAACTGGATTTCCAATTTGTTTGAAATAGCTAGAAGACTTGAGGCTGTTTTAAAGTATCTTAATGCTTACTGCTTTATATAAAAGAAGTTTTAGAATTCCAGCTCAAGTAGTCAATAATGCTGTGTATTGGAGCAAAGGCTACGGAAGGTAATTATTTGACAACGGATTAGGCAGTTACATGTTGGCTACACTGGAAACTATAAACCCTTTAGCAAAAAGATAAAACTAAAGATAGATAGCTACTAGAACGTTAAATAGATTGGTCTAGAAAATTGTTTAAAACCTCTTTTGCAAGCTTTCCTGTTGGCAAGTATTAAGACAGAAGGCCTTTCTATGGAGCTATTTACTTAGTGGAATACTGAAATTTCAGATGTGAGAGAAATCATCTGCTTTGCATTTCTGATATTTATGTCTTCTCTGTTGAAGGGAATGAAAACCGCAGGAAACCTGTCAAGTGCTGAATCTCTAAGGTCGTGAGATCACCAAGGAACACTGCACTATGTCAACTGCAGGAGTTGCTGCTCAGGAGATGAGAGTCCCATTAAAAACTGGATTTCTTCACACTAGTCAAGGCATGGGGAGTCTGAAAACCTGCTGGGGTAGCCACAGTGGATTTGAAAAGTGAGTGAGGCTAAAATTTGATCTATTGCACCTTCAAGTATATGAAATGAAATGAATGTTATGAATAGTTGTATTCGGTAACAAACCTATGGTTGGTTTACAGCAAAGGCTTTTTCTTTTTTTTTTTTAGTACTTTCTTTAATGTGGACCCTATAGCAGTGGCATATAATTTAAGTCCATCAACAGAGCAGCATTTGCCATCCATCGGTGAGTATAAAAGTCTGACACACGGGTGTTCTGAAGTGCAGTGGCTTTGTCTGGAAACCCCTCCGGGCCCGACACAGAGCTGTCCCCGGCTGCGCCGGGCGCCCCCCGGTGCCACAATGGAGTATTTCAAGAAAATGCTCCTGTTCAAGTCCAACCGAAAAAAACGCACTTTTAAATAACATGATGAAGTTCCAAAAGAACCCCCCACACCTTTTGCTTGTACTTAGGATGTCTCCGAGTTGCCATTACACTTCTGGCAGAAAAAACGTTTACTAAAATAGCACTTGTCCCATTGTACTCCTATACTGGGATCTTTGTAGCTGTAGCTCTTTCTTGCTTATGCTTGGGGTCTCTTGAACTACCTCATTTAACTGGAGCACTGGCCTGAAACAACAATCTCCTTTTATCCTAACTGAATGCATAAATCCATGACCAGAAGAGGTTCTGTAATACCTACATTTCACTACTGGAGTTATTAAACAGACAGTACTTACCATTGCATTAGAAGGAATTAAATATGCAGTGGTAAAGTCACGCACTAGAGTGTTGCTTAGAAAAGTGTCTCTAAGAATTTCTCACCTTTTTAGGGCACTCTTCCAACCAGGCTTCTGTGGATGACCACATTGCTGAAAGTTGCATCCAAGTCCCATCTCAGAAATCCAGTCCACTTCCTGTAAGTCCTAAAAATGAACAGACAATTTCAAGATATGAAGACCATCTCGTTCCTGGCTTTAGTAAACTGTCATTAGCCATGAGCTGTGTTTCTGAAGAAACACCTCCTCACATGGCAATAAAAAATGGACCAATTCAGTTTCTGTCTGCATCTTCCAGTGATCGTAGCTCGAGGCCACTACCCCCTCTGCCTATTTCTGAAGACCTAATTTCAGATGAGGTTGACAAAGAAGTGGAATTCCTGACTAGCTCAGATACCGACTTTTTGTTAGAAGATTATGAACTTCCTCCTTTTAAATCCAGTGCTCCAAGCCGGCGGAGCTTTAGGGGCTGTGGACAGATCAACTATGCATACTTCGATACTCCAACAGGACCAAAACCAGAAGATTCCAACCCTACACAAAGCCTAAATGTATACATATCCAGTATTTATCCTCCTCCACAGCAGCTGCATCGACGCTTGCGAAGGTCCCATTCTGGGCCAGCTGGATCTCTTAATAAACCAATAGTAAGACTCTCTGGACACTTAAACAGGTCTTCTCCAACCTCTGATGAAGATAAACCAGAGATTCCACCAAGGGTTCCCATACCTCCAAGGGCTCTCAAACCAGACTACAGGAGGTGGTCAGCAGAAGTTGCTTCTAGTGCGTACAGTGATGAGGACAGGCCTCCAAAAGTACCCCCAAGAGAACCTCTGTCACGCAGCAATTCCCGCACCCCGAGTCCCAAAAGCCTCCCGTCATACCTCAATGGGGTTATGCCCCCCACCCAGAGCTTTGCACCTGATCCTAAGTATGTCAGCAGCAAAGCTCTACAAAGACAAAATAGTGAAGGATCTTCAAACAGGGTCCCTTGCATTCTTCCAATTATTGAAAATGGTAAGAAGGCCAGTTCAACACACTACTATCTGCTACCTGAAAGGCCTCCATATTTGGACAAGTATGAGAAATTCTTCAGAGAAGCAGAAGAAAGGAGCTCTAACACCGAGGTTCAGTCCTGGTCTGGTGACTGCACAGTCAGCTCAGCCCCAGCAAAACTGGACTCAAAACCCAGAATGGACATAGGTGGTCACCTGAAACGAAAACACCTGTCTTATGTGGTTTCCCCATAGTTTCTGGGAGCACAGTCCCTGCTCAGTTGTTCAGGATGGAGCTGAATTTTATCATGTTACAAAGTTCTTACGGTTCTCAGATAATGAAGTAGGAGCAGTTTGTCTTCTGAGAACTGGAAAGTGGATGGTAAAGTCCTCTTATGCTGCATATATTGGATACGTTTCTTAAGACTTTTTTGTTTTGGTATGTAAGCTGAAAACCTACAGAGATCCCACAGAAACGTATGGAGGGATAGTAGTCACAGTTGGCCAGTTGTATGCTACCTAGATGAACATATTTGGTAGTCATATTATGAAAAAAAAAAATAAAAAAAATCGAGCTTTGCTTATGAGTCAGTTACAAAGCAGACAACAGACCAAGTAATACAGTACAGTTTTTGTATCAGGTATTTTCCAATATTCCTTTTACACAGTAACTCTACTGAGAACAGACTGTGTCCTTTGACTAGGATATGTCAGCCCGATAAGAAGGTAACTGCAAGATCTGATACCCACTTCAAGACTTGGCAGGCGTATTGGAAGCGCATTTTGAAAGTTTAATCTATTTTACAAATTAATTTGATTCTAATAGACTTTTAAAGTGAGTTGTGCATTTACTTGCTAGACACACTTGGCTCAGTTTTGCAGTTTTTCCTAGAAGAGACTTGGACCAGCTATTGCTAAGCCTCTGCTGCTGCTCTTTTCCTGCTGGATCCTAGAAAGGTGTGAGAGTGTCCAGAGCAGCCACACGGTTGCTATCAGGTAGGCAGTAACAACTATGTGCTCACCTAGAGTCTGAAATTCTGACTGTATTAAATACAGAAACACGGCGCAAGCTGGTCTTGTGTTTTGGTTTCTGTTCAGTATTTTAGGGGAGGAGGAGGGTGTGAGGAAAAAAACATGATTCCATTTATGAACAGTGTCAGTCCCGTCTCTTGCTGCTTCAGATGCTGCTTCTTGCTGTTAATTTTTCTTCATTGTGCCTCAGCCATCCACTGAAGTTCACTGAGGTGCCACATTAGCAGTTTCTCATGTTCATTTTGGTTACATTTATCCTCTTACAGAAAAGCACAAGAGAAAGGGTGCTCATATAACGGGGGTACAGAAGATGAATGTGTTCCTCCTAACAGAAGTAGACAAAACTGTTTACAGTTTAAACTGCTGAATGAGATGTTTGAGCTATTTTAAAGCTTACTTTTTATTTGTTTTAGTACAAACTAAATGAAGGTGAAATACATGCTATAGAAATGCACTGATATTTCTGCATTATGTACAGTATTGAATAAATAATTCACTTTGTATTTTGAATATTGTCTTGAGTTTAATAAAGTTATAAAATACTTATTTATGATACATTTGGGATTTTGCTTTATTGAATAGTGTAAGCAGTTGTGCATTTGAGTTCTGCATTTACTGGAAAGTTCAAAGTCAATAATGTTAAATGTACAACAAATGTTGAATTCATCTTGCATTTAATTAGAATTAAGATTTCTGCAGAAGTGTTTAATAACTCACATTGCACACCGTTAATTTTAATTCCTCATTACTACGTGGTAGCATGGTGTCTATAGTTTTGTGCTGGCAATAAAACATTCTGTAAGATTAAGTTATCTGACCTAACATATATTAATGACTTTGTTTTTCTTCTAGAGTCACCCATAGCATGTTAGCCACCATGGAACAGAAAAGAGGCCAGGAGTGTTCCTGTCTTCAATGTCTCACCTGGTAAAAAAATAACTAAATTGTACATTCAGGGTGACTGAAGAGGAACTACTCATATTCTGAGGATGAAAAAAACTTGAGTATAGATAGCATGGTTAGAAGAGGAAAGAAATTGTGAATACTTGTCACAAAGCAAGTGTATTTCACTGTAGTGCACAAGCCATGGACAAGGTTACTGAAGATAAAAAGCATCACACAACTCTGATCTTCTAGCTGTGTATGCAGGTAAATACTTGCCTTGATCTGTCAGTCTTAACATTTCTGTCAGGGGGCTTATTGCAGTATAAAGCAGTTTACCATCCTTGGAATTCTACTGGATGGGAAAAATGTCAGGTGCAGTTTTTCAGTAATGGCTAATCACTTAGCTTTTATAGCTGGGAAGATTGCTAAGCTTCATTTGTGAAGGTGCTTAAACACTTAGTGCCGTGCCATAACACTGCTAAGAACATGCAGATTGGCCTTCAAATCATAAACAAGTTACCTAATCCTGTGCAAGGCTGCCAACTAGAATGCTCAGCCTACTGAAAGCTCTGTTTTCTGTCCAGCCCCTAGAGTTTTCTAAGGTGGAAAAAGTAAAATTTATACTTGTAACCTCCCCCTTAAATATGAGCAGTTGTAACCCCAGGACTGACCTTCTCAGTTACACCATCACTGCTACAGCAGACAGAGCAACTGCTCAGCTGCTCCTCCTTCGTTGTAGACTCTGAGAGTCAGCACAGACTCAGTAGTTCTCATTCCAGCAGAACTCAGTCTAAACACAGGCAACTGCCCTGTAAATCTCTCCTAGCTTTTGCCTCTGGGTCCCACTCCATTCCTGGTACTTGAACCTACCCCTTTTAGCCAAAATGCATCTGGTATAAAATGGGGTATTTGTGTTACAGTTTCTTCAGCCCTGCATACCAGCATGTATTTTCACTGCTGTTAGCATTAGAGGTTCCCTAAAAAACTGCTAATGTAGCAGCAGAATTTATACTTGATCTGCTTCTAAGTACAAGTTATTTTCATATTTATAGTGCTGAAAAACTTAAAGCCGTTATAAAACTTGTGCTTTTGAATGCTCTTGCATAACCTTTTCTGAAATTCCTAAAATGTTTTAGACTTTCAACCTAACCTCCATTAGTTTTTCTCCTAGAAAAAAGAATTGCATACTCTCTTCCTGAGAGCATTGCTATTTTCTACTCAGTCCTGAGTATTTAACAAAAAATTTAAAAGTTCCTGTAGTGATGTTTTCCTACCTTGTGCTGTGTGTCAGCTGAATTACAGCACAATGTTAAGGCTCACTGCAGAAGTGAGGAACTACCTTTAGTGCAACTGAGGGAAAACAGACTGAACCTGAGTTGAACATAGTAACTGAACTGCTTGGCTATGAGCAAGGCATTCAAACAGGTTACAGAACTCACATACCTAGTGAGTAAAAAGAAAGCAACTTATAGGCAAGTCTTAAAGTATTTAAGTAACTTGGCCATTTTATCTTTAAAAATCCATAATAATAAGGTCTCATCGAGGACTTGGTCCACTGTTCAGTGGTTCTCTGTGTGACACTGAGGGGGTCACTGACAAAGGCAAGTAGAAGCCTTGCTCAGATATTTTTAGGACACCAGATTTCTGTACTTTGGGGAGCAAAGCTTGCATGATCCAAAAATTGTATTTTGTTTTCCAAGTGAGTAATTGAGGCTGTAGAGCTGTGGGGGAAGCTTTGCAAGTTTTGGCCAGAAGACGTTTCTCTGCTCATCCCCTGGCACATGATAAGACTTGTCAGGACACAACATGCTTTTGCAACAGTCTGATCACATGTTTGAATATTTAGAGTTTGGGCTCACCTGGGCAAGGCCTGACAGCTTTGCCTCTGAGGAGGAAGCCCCTTGCCAGCTAGATTTGACTGGAATAATCACACTTCAAAGCAGTTACAACTTGATAAACTGAAGTTTGGAGAGTCAAGGAATTTGTGTTAAAGCAGGGAAGAAGGATGTGCATCTGTGGGGAGGCAGTGCTTCTCACAGCCTCCTGATTCAAGAAGCAGGCTGCACATGCTGCTCACCCTGCCCTCAGCAGCCCTGTGGTGACCACCCAGCAATGCTGGTGAGGACTCCTGGGTCCCAGGAGGCAGCAGCTGTGTTGGGACAAAGGGGGTTGTACTGCAGCAAACTACAGAGGACTGGACCCAGGGCAGCCCTACGGTGAGCCCAGGGTCACTGAGCAGGCCCCCATGAGATGTGGTTGGCAGCAAAGTTGGTGAGAACGGGGAGGGGGTGTGGGTGACCTCTCCTTCAGGCTCAGAGCTGTTGATGCCACAAGCTAAAGCACACTCTTAAGTGACAGCAGAAGCATCTGTCATATTCATCCTGTGTAAGGGTTGGTGTTGCCTAGTGCTGCTTGGCTGCTCTGGTGTTGGCAAAAAGCCCCTCACTTGGTGAGTTTCAGACCAGCAAATGAACCAGAGAGGCAGAGCCCAGCTGTAACTAAAGGACAGCACGTTTGCCTCGGTACACCTTTTCCTGAAAGGAAAAGGCTGTGGTAGTACCAGGTGACTTGAAAAACCCGTTAGCTTAACTTCACCATATTAACTTGCTCTTAAACAGATAAAGTCACTAAATAACACAGAGCTGTAGCTGATCATCAGCTGCTTTTGCATTGTAAGAGAGAAACCAGAAAAAACCTGATTCGGAAGCATGTGGATTGACAGCATGATTAAATCTGCAGTCATTTAAAATTACTGATTGCTGTTGCTGTCACTGAGAGTTTTCCATTCGCTCCCAGACTGCAAAAGGCACAATCACTACCATTCCAGTGCAGAAGAGCACTCACCAAGACTGCATTTGCTCCTGCTGCAGACTTGGTTTTGTTTTTAAATAGTCTGAGGGAAGTGTTAAGTTTGACGTGTTAAAGGAAAGCATCCTTCTAGTCCAGGACAGAGACACCAGTTTTGCAAGGGCAGTTATTACAGTAGGGAGTAGTTGCTGATGGTGTTCAGCCCAAGTCTTGTCAGGAATTCCGGGTTAAGATGATGGCCAGATCAGTCATGGTGGAATTCCCACCCTTCAAACTCATGATTACAGACTGTGGCCCTTATAAACACTTTTAATGTTATTGCAAGCTGTATGCTAAATACATACTCTCTAGATTATGTCAAGAAGGAAATTGGAGATGGAGGTAAACCCTCATTTTATCTGCTTGTAGGCTCTCTGTAGTTAGGTAACCTATTCATTTTCTTTGTGTGTACTGAGTGTTCCTGGGGTAAACTTTTGTTTTTAAAGTAGTTTAATCTTTTAATTTCCTGTTAGCTTTCTTTCCAAAGCAGTTTATTTTCATTTAAAACCCAAAACATATAGCGTATTTTGCATTTCGCATAGCTCTTTGGCACTGAAAATCTAGCACACAAAGTTTAATTATACTTATTAATATTCGTTAAACAGCACTGCAGAGATTTCTGGCTGCTGAGTTTGTGATTAGCATTTGTAAACTGAGAGAGGTGTTACCCCCACCCATCCTGCATCGTAATTCAGGCCTTGCATAATCCCCGCCCAAATGCCTATTTTCATCCACAGAGCTCATTATTTTTTCTGAATCATAAATGGAAGCCACACCTGTGATTGCTCATAGACTGTTGCTATATTATTTATATATTGGTGTGCACCTTGATCCCAGTTGTGGTTAATTTTGGAAAAGGTGTTAGGTATTCCAAATTTCAAGTGGCATGCCACTGAGACATGGGAACCAGGACTACTATTCATTTCCTTACAAAGTGATTCAGAGCTGCTTCTGTGTTGAAAACTTGCAGCTTCTTGCTGAGGATTAAAACTGTTGTCCACAAGTTATTAGCATGTGAAAGCCACAGAGGAGAAAAAGAGCAAATATACTGCCATGAAAAACCAGAGGGAAAGCCATGGCAGATTATCCCACCATCACCACCCTGAATCTGCTGGAGGATGCTATTAACTAATCACACTGAGCTAGTATAATAACACACTGAGGCCCTCCACACACAAGGGCTCTGGATCAAGCACGGGATCATCAGGCCTGACCCAGAAAAATGCTCTCCTGCCCACCCCCTACCCAGGTGACAGACACATGTTCCCGTTACCCATAGTATTTATTTTACCTTTGTTAATGTGTTTATTATTCATAACCACTTCAAGGGCAGAGTCAGCTCTACTGAGTGCCCTTTTGGAAGGCAACTGGAACACACAACCAACTCTACACACTGAGCAGTCTTTAGGCATGAGGCTCTTGGGGCATTTACCAGCTTCTGTGAAGTTCACGCTAAGGACCTTATCAACCAACTGCTGCATGGCAAGGTGCAAGAGAGACACAAGGGAAGAGCAAGTGGGCCTTTGCAAGGTTACTCATTGCCTTGCAATTCCTGTATTGTCATTTACTAGCTGTTAGGCAAGAGCCAGAGGAAACATGAGACTCCAACCAGGTTGCACTTGGTGACTTCATTTGTCACATGTTGACAAGTTATGGAAGAAAAGTTATCCTGCATCCCAGTTGCACACCCCAGCACTTGGGAGTTGAAGCAATTTGAACTGGGATTGTGCTGTTGTGATGCAGGATCTATGTAGCACCAGCACAGCAACAGGCACGTGGCAATGCAGAGGCCTCTAACAACCCAGAGCAGAGAGGAGATTACAGCAGACACCCTGACACATTCTGTTGCTCATGGGATTCAAATAGCCTGAACTGCTTTTGCTAGTGGGAGGGAGGGTTTTCTTTTCAGGGTATCTTCTCAACATGCTGAAAAAACCCAATGAACTGAAGCTGTTTCTCCATTAAGTGTCACGGGGACAGACAGCCCTGTCTGAGAAAGACTTTTAAAAATGCATGTTAGCAAGGTGAGTGCCAGGGAGCTCCTGCTTCATACGGGGGCTGATGGAGAACTGTCATGGGGCTCTGAAGATGAAGGGCGAGCCTGAAGGAAGGATGAACTGGTTGGTTCCTAACTTCAAGTTAAATGGTTTAATGCTAGTGTTTTGTTAAAGACTGACAGTCTAAACATATGTGTTGTTAAGGGTGAGATCACATGAAGCCATTTTCTTCTATAGGTTTTATCAGTCATATGATGGCCCGTGCTGTTTGCAATACACTATAGTATTGTTCCATGGGAATAGCCAAGGACCCCATTACTCCCCGGGCAACCTTTCCACTGGAGGAACAGGCTACCACTGCACTGAGAGACAGGAGGCACAGCCAGCAGTCCAGCCTGAGCTTGAGGTAATGCAACACAGCACTTGAGATTGCTCAGCCCTTCAGGCTGCCAGCAGCTGAACAGGCCATTGCAGGGTGCTCTGGACATGCTGCCTCTCGCAGGCCACACTTCTCCCATCACAGCCTAATTGGACCCACTCGATCAAAAGCAGCCTCCACGATAAGACAGGATGCTGCTGCATGCCCTGGAGCAGCATGATGAGTAAGGCAGCTGCTTTACAAGCAGTTCAGTTCACAATTTAACACCCGAGCTTTGCATTGGGCCATTTGCCTGCGAGGTGGCGACCAGTGCAACACAAGTGCAGCTCTCTTTCCATTCTGCATTTCATATCACATGCTAAAAGATTATTTACAATTTTGGACAACAATTTATTAATTTGCCCAGTGTTTTGTTGCTTATTTTTCAAACCTGGAATGTTGCATCCCATATCCTACTAGAATGTAGTCTCCATGTAACAGCAATGCATCCTTTTTGGAGGTAGAGTACATAAACATGAATGACTATGGATGCAGTGCTAGGGATTATTTCTGTAGTTGGCACCTTCCTATTTCTTTGTCACATACTTATCTTTCCAACCAAGTCATGGGTCATCCAGGCTCCTGGAAGATAGATATTTTTTATCATTTGGGGATTGTTGCTTATATCACAATGCATAATTTTTGTTGAGAGAACAAAATAGTCTGATCAAGTAACCATTCTTTGTTCTGACAGTCACTGTGGGTTTCATACCAAATATTAAGCACATTCAAAATGGCTAGCAAGCTGTCCAAGGCTTGTAATTACTGGATGAAGCATATTCCCTTGTGTACTTTACAGCTCTAAGTACTACTGTGAAGGCTGTTTTGCATCCGTTATGGTTCTGTTTGTCTCCACCCATTTTAAAAGTAATGCCTTTCTCTCTCTAGAAAAGCATCCTTTCTCTGTTGCTTGGAGGGACATATTCCTGAGATGGGATTTGCTCCTGCTTACAGTACATGCTGTGTACTTCACTTTCCCTTTTTGGAAGGAAACTTGCAAAGAAATGCAGTCAAATCAGACTGTTCACTCTGCACATGTTCTTTGTTTCTTCTGGTTCAGAGCCTCTTCATCTTTGGAAGCTTGTCAGTCTGACGGAAAGTATTTTTTATCATTGCAAGTATTCACTGCTGGCACTGCCATCTCTGCCATCTTGTGTCCTTTCCAGTTCCTGAGCCATGTAATACTTCTCATAAGAGAACTCACTTTCAGTTATGCATTCAAGCCCACAGAACCACCAGAATCAAGAGAAAAAAAACTCACCCTGTTCTTGAGAGATGATAGGAGGCACACAGCAGATGCTGACTGACTACCTTCTCATCAGGAACCCAACCAACCACAAAATCCTGCAGCTGTCAGGAAGCAAAATGGCAAATGCCAGCCAGAGGAGAGTGGGTGCATTCCCTTCAGTTTCAGCTGAGTTCAGTGGCAGCACAGAACCAATTACCACAGGCTCTAAAACTAAAGCTTGACAATAATAAAAAGGCACAAGGTTCCTCATGTACATGAAACCATGAGCAGAAAAGTATCTCAGCAGCAGATAAGGGGATTTTAGGAAAAGATACATAAGGGCTAGGGAACTTCTGCATGAAGTAGAAAAGCAGAGAGGAAAAAAAGCATTTCACAAATTGGAAGGCTTTTTCCCCCCCTCAAATCAGCAAATTCTTTCTTAACACTTACCCTAAGAGGAAAATTAGCCTCATCTTAGTTCATACACCTATCCAAACTGAAAGACCAAGTTAATGACACCTTGACAGAAAGAGAGAACCAATGTAAATTCATGTTTGCTGGACATCTGCAATGTAAAAGGTTGAGAATGGTGGGGTCAGCTTTATGAAAGATGACTAACAGTGGTGTAAGCAGCACTACCATATTTCATTTACCAAGTCCTTTGCTGAACAAAGTGGAAGAGTCTGCAAGTTAATCAGATACATCAATGGGCTCTAGGCTCATTTTTCTGAGTGTTTTTCCTATTACCATTTTAATGGGAGTGGGAAAGCCCAAATACACACATTGAAAACCTCATTGCTGTAAATTGAACTCTCCCAGCCTTGGAACAAAAAAAATAGAAATTTATAATCAAATTTCTGGCCACTTCATTAATGTTTTATATTAAAATATTTCTGGAAGCCTAAAAACAATACAAGCATGGAAATACTTTCCTTCTAATGCTACAAAGCAGACTGCAGCACAGCAATTCACAACTTTTCCTGTATTCTGAATCATGCCCATTTACAAACCAAGTAATTATTCCAGATTCTAGGACAAAGAATCTTTCCATCATTTGGTTTACATTTGCACAGCAATACCAGTTAGACGTGCAGATTTACCATACAAACATGTCCAATCTTACATAGATTACAACTTTTTGCATATCTTGAGCATATTTCAAAGCTAGAGAAACATATAAAGTATTTCCTAAACAAATTAGGAGGCAGAGCATACAGTTGAAGCAGTTCTTCCAGTAGATATTAACAACATAGAGACATTTTTTAATTCTAAATTTGCAAAAGTATCCATGTATTTCATTACCAAAATGCAGTAATTGAGAATGAACTTGTTTCCCATTAAAATAAGCAATCATAAAGGCTCCTGTGCAGCAATTTTCTAAAGTTCAGATTACGCACTTCAGATGGATGCAGAGCCAGATCTCCAGCTTTGTACTGATTATTAGCTGCCCAAACAGCTCAATGGATCTGCAGTCATTTAATGCAGAAGACAGATTTCAAGGGATCATGTTCAACCTGTAGGAACTCTAAGGTGCTTGGTATGAATATTCACTTTTAATTTAGTTCCACGCTGTCTTAGAATTAATACTAGTTATTTGCCTTATTTGTACACAAGAAACTGAACACTGTTTTCAATAATCCTAAATTACAATTTAATAATCTGTGTGAGAGAATCATAGAACATCCTGAGTTGGAAGAGACTAATGAAGGCCATCAAAACCAACTCCTGACTCCACAGAGGACAACCTAAAAATTAAACCATAGAGCTGAGAAGCATTGTCCAAATGCTTCTCGAACACTGACAGGCCTGGGGCCGTGACCCTCTCCCTGGGGAGCTTGTTCCAGGTCTCACTTCAGCTCACACTTCAGAAGAACTGAATCTAGACATGTTGTTTTGAACAGTGCGTTGCTAGCCACAGTGATAAAAAGGTTCCACAGGTCCGGGTAGGGAGAAAACACACAAAGTAACAACACACCAGCAGGTCTGCTTCATTTTTATTTACTCAGTGAACATCTTTCCATGTGATTTTTAAATGCCATCCGAGAGCTAACTAAGATTATTAGGTGCTGGCTGCTTTTTTGTGATGAAGCTTTTTGCTAACAGGGTCTCCTCCCAGAAACAAAGACCTTTGGGTTGTTAGGGTATCCTAGTTTAGCTAAGTACAGTTGCTAATTTCACCCCAAATTAAACTGTATTTACAACAGTACAGCTTACAATTATTCTACAGAGGACAAGACTCTATCCAAATATTCCCTACTCCCTGTCCCACACCAGGGTTTCAATCTTTCAGTATTAGAGGTGCCTTCACCTGTTCAGCCACTTCCTTCCCCATCAGTGTTTCGACAATGGCCAGTCCAAACTCAAAGCTGGTACCCGGCCCGCGGCTGGTGAGGATGTTCCCGTCTTTCTCCACGCGGCTCTCAGAGTAGCTGTAGTGTGCTGGGGGGACACACACAACAGAAACAGGGTCAGTCTCCAGGACAGTGCCCACAGAGCACAGCCCATCTGCTGCAGGCTCTGCTGAGGAGCAGAGGTTACCTGCCCAAGGCACCCCTGCCACCTGTGTGGGTCAGCCTGCCTAGAGCACCCCATCACTCCTGCAGTCCTCCGGGCAGGAAAGGGCCTGCAGGGAGCTCTGGCAGCTTATTCACATGGTATGAGAGTGCTCCTCTGATTCAAGAAGTGTTCACTCTGCCTCTCAGTTCCTGTGAGTTTACTTTGGAAGTCAGACTGCTCTTTGGAGCTGTTCACTAATTTCTTTTCTGCCAATCGCATGCAGAACTGGAGGAACCCTGTCATCTCCTGCTCACCTTCCAACTCATTAATGTTCACAGAATGATTTCTTCATAGAGCTACACCACCTCTTCCCTTAGGTCCCTCACAGAACCAAAGCAGTATTCACAGGAGAGCATGAAAGCTGCTGCTGGGCCCACTGAGGCAAAGAACCAACAGGGCAAGAGATGGCTCAGCCTCAAGTGGATGAGGCAATAAATGCTCCTAGCATGACAGCAGCAGTGTATTTTCCCCAAGAAAGAGAATGTTAATACAGCCCTGTGTATTAACAGGGGAAACAGACTTAGAAATACAGTCTTAGCCTATTCAGTTGAATTTTTATTACAAGAAAGCATTAAGGAAATTTAGAGAGACAAAGCAAGACACAAAAGCTATCTTCCTTTCTTTAAATTGTAGGTTCAGGTAAACAAAAAACAACTGAGAAGGGTTTGGAGAGAAACTTATAAAAGTCATTACATACCTCCATTCATCATTTTATCTTTGGCCAAAGGATGTGTTGTGACTTTGCTTCCAAACCCTATCCCATGGGCCAGAAGGGCAGTAGGACCTGTAAGGACAAAAAGTTGCACCAGTGAGGAACTGTCTTCTGCTATAAACACTTCTAAGAACACATATTCAGGCGATAGGCTCTCAAGGGTCCAAAGCTCTTTGGGGACAGACTGCTTTTTATAAAAATTGATGCCAGCCTTATCTCTGAAGCAAAAAGCCTCAAAAAGAACACATCTCTATAATCCCTCACATTCAGTTACAGCTCCTGCACTGTCCTGCTGTGACTGCACTGCCTTGGAACGAGTGGAGAACAATGATCATTTCACTTCCACATAATACATTTTATTTAAAACTGCTTGACACTAAGAAACAAAAGCTCTGCATTTCAATCTGAACATTAACTAGCTACAATTACTTTACAACCTTGTTAAACCTTGACTTTAGAGACTTGCCAGACAGAATTTCATTTAAGCAAGTGTGTGCCAGGCAGTTTTTTGGACAGGTCATGGACTAACTATTAAGTTTTTAGTTTTAACAGTTTTTCTCTTTTCTTCTCATGCTTCCTTCTTAGCCTGAATAGAGTTTGTCTCAAGTGTTAAGTCATCTAACAGGAAATCCCTACGGGAATTCCAAAAGGAACTGAAGGCAGGATTTGCCTAATCTGAGTTTCATTTCTGTGCATTTGTTTCACTTTGGATTTTGTCCAGGAAATAACCTCCTTTGTGTTCAGCTGGAATGAGCTCTAAGAATCATTATTCTTATGATTCTTATGATTCAGAAATGAACCATCCTGATTACCAGCAAAAGTTTCTATTGGGCAACTGTGAATTTGGATTGTTCTGTAAGAGATAAGATAAGTAGAAGACTATTACTGCCAAGTTCAAGAATGTTCACAGCTCTGCATGCCTATCAGTAACTGAAGAATGAAACCAAAAAAATCCCCAGCAATGTACCGGAAACCAAAAGTGAAAATCCACTCCACGAACACTCTGTTAGAGGGCCTTTTATGTACTCATTGCCACCCTCCTCGTCCTCAGCTTTGGGTCCCAGGCCACCCTCTCAGATCAAATGGGACAATTGCCAATTGTTCATCTTGCTTTTTCACATAGAAACCTTATAAAGTAATGACCTGGCTACCCAGATGTGCAGAAGAGGTAAGCAGACAACCCTCTCCTCAAACCAAGTCCATCTTTTGCTACGACTCAGATGAGGAAGGGTGAGAATGTAATTCTATATTTATGGCCTCCTTTCTGAAGCTAAAGGGCAGGAATGGTTATGTGAGATAAATTTACAGCAATGTTTTGCCAGTGCTGTGTCCTTAAAGAAAGATCACCAGAATAAGCATATATTTCATAAAAAAATCCTAGCACATTACCTTTCACTTTTTATTTTAAAGACAGTAATGCAACTGATTGGAAAGAACTGGGTACCAAGCAGAACTTGCAGGATAAATGTCCACAATTATTTTAGAGATTGCTATTAAATTCACAAAAAAATCAGATGCTGATGGGTGCACATATAGTACAAATTCCTGCAGCTAAATTACAGGAACACAAATTTCTGAGACAGGAAACTGTGCATGCTCCTTCAAAATATCCAAATGATTTATCAAGTAAGACACCTTGTTTACCCACCTGCACATATAGCAGCAATCAGGCCTTTTCTGCTTTCCTGGTCCTTCAAAATGTCTTTCACAGCAGCAGACTGTATGAAGAAACATGATATCACAAGTCATTGTTTGCAATTGATTCTTTGAAGCACAACTGAAATATTTTCCACTGTAAAGTCACAAACATGTTTCACACAGAAAACCAACTGACATCTCCCCACCCTGCCTCAGGACAGAGGGCAGTGAGTACATTAGGAAGGAGAAAAACTGAAACCAATACATACTTGCCCCACAAGGAAAGAGCAAGGAAATCAGAAAGAACTGCAAGGAAGTACTTGGCCCACATAAAAGCTGGTTAACCTGCAGCCATAGAAAGTTGTTTGAAAACTTCACAAGACAAACAGGAAAGAGTATTCATAAGATACCTCCAGACAGTCTCTATCATTCTTAAGAAGATTTATATAGGATATTTGTCTCATATTCCAGGGTTTACAAGCTGTGTGATACCATCTAAATCCTATCTGATGGACTGACTTGTTTGTCTGCCTGCCTTCCACAAGGTATTTATACCAGCACAGAATTCTTGAGTAAAGACTCCATGGGTTTGGACAGTTTCATATTTCAGGGAATTAAATCTTCATTTGCAACTGCTTCATCTTCATATGACTATGAACAGACATCTTCCCACAATACAGAGCACGCTTCCATTTTTATTCTGCCTTCCTAGGTACTCAAATGCAAGAATTTACCCAATTGTCCCACCTATGTAATCACAAGAAAGCTTCAGACAACTGATATTTAGTTTATTGATTCATTCAGAAGAGAACTCTCAGATGCTGGATTACCACCACTCAGACCACCACTACTCATGAAGACGCCCAGGAGTTTTTAATATACCAGAACTTTACCTCAGACAAGTTTTGAGCTCCAAGGTTACCCCCAGGCAGGACCACGACATCATAAGGCCCCTAAACAGACAAAAGATAAAACTGTTCTGTTGAACAGAGGCTGATACATACATTACACTGTTTGAAGCCCACTACAGCTGATTCAAGTGACAAGCAAAGTAATCTACCTGTTCTTCCACTGAACAACACTTTATGATCAGAGAACCAGTTCCAATTATGGAATAAAATAGTGCTTCCTGTTCCAGGGTCTGTCACTGAACTAACTCTTAAGCCTAGTGAATTTAAGAGCATCAGCAAGTAAATGCATTGTAAAGACAAGTGGTTTTGCTCCAAACTTACAGTACAGGTCTAACTACAACATTGTTTACCTTCCATCAGAAGTTTTGATTTGATTCAAATCATGGTATTTTGTTGGGCCAACAGGAAAAATAAAGCTCTGTGACTGATGCTTTGCAAAAACAAATACCTGTGCAGAATTAAGAAATCTGTCTGGACCAGGACAGCACTGAAGGGGAGTACAGTGGGTTGTGCAGTTCTGTAATTCACTACTGCATAGAGCTAACACAACATGCAACATATGTCTAGAGGTAATGCATAGGCTCTGCAAATTCATCTCAGAACCTGTGAGAAAGGCTACGCTGGCCATTATAATCACATCAGGGGGATCACCAACCTCTTTTCTGGCCTCTTCAAGACTAGCATCAGGACAAATGAAGACATCTCGACTGCACTGCACTGGTTCTTTTCCTGTTAGGCCTGCAACAGTCACCTTGATCTAAAAGAAGAACAAATATATCATGACAAATCAAGAATTTAGGGCATTTTTCTTCTATGTTAGTTCTTAAGTAGTCCACAGAACGAGCAAAGCACTACTAAAAGCTGTCACGAGCAGGGAACACAAGCTCCCACCAACTATGATTAAGTCCAAGCACCCACAGTAAGCAGTGATGTTCACCTGAAGGATACAAACCCCTCCAACAGTTCAACTTTTCAAACAGGACATACAGAGAATATCTGATCCCACAGGCTATAAACAAAACAAATAACAGAAAGGCAGGAGAGCCAGACTAAGTAGATCAGATAATGAACTGAAGTCTCTTTGCAGGCTCAAGCCATTCTCAAACACACTTACGGCATGTTCAGTTTTCTCTTTTAGATGCCTGGTCCTAATATCATAGATATGCATGGCACAGCTCACATTCACTAAACAAGCAGACAAGCCTGTTCCTCTTATGACAGCCAAAATGGGGAGTACACTGATGGAATGACAAAGGTGGTGGGAGAAGTTTAGTAATTTCTACATAAGTGAAGTATTTATTTAAAATATCATTTTCATACCTAAAGAGATGATAACAGTGTACTACTATAGCTGCAAAAGTAACAAACAGCATGAGGAATCTCAACAGCCAGAATTGTAGTTAATAACAGAATATTAAAAGTAGTTCAGGAAAAGCTATGGAATGTAATGAGCTCTACAAAAAAATCACTTTCCATTACAATGCACAGAAGTAGCCACGTTTTCTAACAGAGTAAGATTTACTTGAAACATTCACTCTAGTCCACACCAGACTCATATTTTGAAAGGCTACCTTTTGCACAAATGTCAGTTGTCATGCATAATTATTAGGGGCATGGCACAAGTATTTGCTAACCAGTAAGGTGTATTTTCCCCTCGCACAACAGATCACACACTGAACTCCGGGCAATGAATCTTGAGGCAAAGACTTTGCCTTGACCACACACTCACAAAGAGATTTTCCAGTCTGTGCACTCACCCCAGCTCTTCTCATAACATCAGTGGGGATTACAGTTTCCATCTCCTCTGCCCCTTTTGCTAGAATCACCAATGCTCTTTTGGAGGCCATTATCTTGAGGGGTTGCTATTAGGTGAGATGGTTGGGAAGGGAGGGGCTGAGGAGGGCAGAAAGAGACAATGTGGTTAGAAGGCACATTCCCTAGTACAAATGCTTCCTGATGCTGAAATTTAACAGTGAGTCATTTGCATTTTTGCATTATCTTTCATTTAAACCACCTCAAAATGGTTCACTAGCTTTAATCAATATTCATAGCAATCCTGTTTAACAAAAGGGCTTTTTAAAAAGAATGCATTATGATAGGAAGAGATTAAGGCACAGCACATCAGCATCAGAATAGGAAGCAACCTGGCCTAATCAAGACCTCATATGACCTGTGTCTGCCCCAGAGAAGGGCTCAAGGTGGGTGGCAGAGCTGTTTTCAATTTGCACACCCTCATTCATACCGAGACTACTGACTCCTACCCAGGTCAGCACTTATAAAAAGGGCTTGCATGAGCTTTGACCTCATGTCTGGTATTTAGTTTCCACACAGCATGCCTCATGAAGAGTTTCCTGTGACTTATAATGACTCGATCACTGCCCCTGCAAAACCTCAGTAATAGATTTTCTGGGTATTTCACAATTTTATGGGGGAAGAAACGTGTGTGCACATGTGTGATGGGGGAGCAGACCACAGAATTTAGCAAGTGGAACAAACCAGGCTTAATACTTGGTTTTTTAGCTTCTAAATTCAAGTTGAGGTGAGGGGATAAATTTCCATTTGAAGGTTAACTTAAAGTAACTTCACACCATGTAAAATACCCACTAACTCATACTGGTCTGACAGAAGTCCGGGAAAGCATCTGTGATGTGAGAAGGCATTTCACAGGTCACCGTTCTAGAAGACAGACATTTTTGTCCTGTGCAGGGACCTTCCATCTAGAAATGCACGTAGCACTGAGAGCTCTTCATAAAATGTGAGGCACATTTAGTTGTCTACACGAAGGAAAACCAATCCTCTCACCCTGCTTAAATTCCATCTAGTTTCAGGTTTACTTCCTACTGGCAGCCTCAATTAGAAAGATGTTGTTTCTAGAATGCAGTAATATACCGTAGAACACCCTGCAGCTGGAGAACCAGCCCAAGCTGACTAATCCACTGTGTCAAATCCTGCTTTTAGGACAGCTTTATGTACTGTCAATGCAAAGCCAACTGAGCAAGTACACTCAAATCACAGGTATTAGTAGTAACTTCAGGACATCCTAGAGCTTCTTAATAACTTGTCAGGAAAGTACAAATTGATTTTGCAAGATAATTTTCATATGAATTTGTCTAATTAGCAAAAAACTCCCTGAATAGCCACAACACAGAAATACTGCATTTGCTTTATACTGAAGAAAAATACTCTAGATCATAGTTTGTACCCCTTTCTTTTGTTATTTCTTTAGATGTAAATAGGCACCTTACCCTGAAACCTTTACTCTTCTCCTAATTTAGAAAAATGCAATCTCTCCCTACTGCCTTTAGACATTTATCGTAAAACATTGCAATGCTCAAATTCTTGAGCATGAGTAGTATTCTTCATGAGGGTGCCCACGCAAATAGCTGTAAATGCTGCCAGGGAAAGACCGTGTTTCAGAAGGCAGAGCCGCCTCCCACAGACCCAACAAATCTCTTCATTTAACAAGCTCCCTACACCCAGCAAACACCAGCCTTCCACGTGCTCCCCGGTGCCAGCACCCCAACAGCACATGCCTCAGACACATTTCCCCGTGGGTTCATGTGCCCTTCCGGAGACCCTGCCCTGGGCGGCCGGCTTTAAAAAAACCCCAAACCCCTCCCTTCCACGCCCCGACCACGGAGCAGGGCAGGGTTGAAGCTCGGGGGCTCCTCCAGCTCGTGGGGAAGGGCCGGTCCCCGCACAGCGGGGTGTTTGGGCCGGGCTGCGGGGAGGGGGCCGGGGCTGCCCGGCCTGTCCTGCCCACGGGAGGCCCCGACAGCCGGCCGAGCCCCCCTCCGTTCTCCCTCTCCTCCGTTCTCCCTCCCCTCGGCTCTCCCGTCCCTCGGGGGCCGCTCGGCCCGGCCCGGCCTGCGAAGCGCCGGCCGCCACAACTCACCTCAGCCGGGGCGCGGGCAGCTCTGCCAGGCCGAGACCCCGCCCCGTCCCCGCCCTCCCGTCCTCCCATTCCCGTCCCAGAGCTCTCCGCTTCCCCCCGGCCGCAGCTCCGGGCACCGCTCACCGCTGGCAGCGCCACTGCCAGGGCCGAGCCCGCGGCCCGGCCCGGAGCGCCCGCCCTGCTCCCAGCTCTGCCGGCACGGCTGTAACACGGTACACGCCAAATGGATGCCCAGGGCTCGGGGATGACGTGGCGCCCGGTTCTGAGGAGTCTCAGTGTTTTGAAGGGCAGAGCTGCGAACTAAGGGGGCCCTTCCGGACTGCACGGCCCGTTGTGTGAAAGCGCTGCTCTGGGGCTGGGCTCACGGGCAGGGGCGGGTCACGCAACAGGAGAGCGGGTCACAAAGAAGAGGTTTGCTGGGGGCTCTGCTGCAACGAGTGCGGCACGGGGCGCTTTGCGTTTTGCCCACCGCGGTGCTGCCGGGCCCGCCCAGGTGCCGGGGCTCAGCAGGTGCGTCCCCTTCGCCCTCACACCGCGCTCTGAGGGCGCTCCCGCACCCGCCCCTTCCCGCGGCGGGGATTGGCTACGGGGGGCCGCAGGGGGCGGGGCAGGAGGCGGGGATTGGCCGAGGGGAGCCGCAAGGGGCGGGGCTGGCGGCGAGGATTGGCCGAGGGGAGCCACAGGGGGCGGGGCCTCGCTGGTGCCGCTCCAGCGCCGACCCCGCCCCCGGCGGTCCCCGCGGTGTCACAGCCGGGTGTCCCCCCTGTCCCGGTGTCCCTCTGTCCCCCCCTGTCCCGCTGTCCCCCTATCCCGCTGTCCTCCCTGTCCCCCTCGTCCCCGCTGTCCCCCCTGTCCCCGCGGTGTCACGGCCGGGTGTCCCGCTGTCCTCCTGTCCCGCTGTCCTCCCTGTCCCCGCGGTGTCACAGCCGGGTGTCCCGCTGTCCTCCTGTCCCCCGTGTCCCCACAGTGTCAGAGCCGGGTGTCCCCTCTGTCCCTCTGTCCTCCTGTCCCCTCTCCCCCCTGTCCTCCCCTGTCCCCCCGTCCCTCTGTCACCTCTGTCCCCCCAGTCCCCCGCTGTCCCCTCTCTCCCCTCTGTCCCTCTGTCCTGCTGTCCCCGCGGTGTCACAGCCGGGTGTCCCCTCTGTCCCGTTGTCCCCCTCGCTCGCCCCTGTCCCCCCTGTCTTCCGCTGTCCCCCTCTGTCCCCCTGTCCCGGTGTCCCCTCTCGTCCCCCTGTCCCCGCCTCCCGCCCGCCGGGCATTCCGCGCTGTCCCCTCCGGGAAGCCGCAGCGCTGCCGGGCAGGGCCGGGTGGTCGCCACCCGGGGTGGGGTCCGGAAAGCCCCGCCGGGCCGTGCCGGGGCTTCCCCCGCCGCCCCCGGCCATGACGCAGCCCGAGCCCCCGGGGGCGGCCGCTAAGGGCCGGTGTCCTCCTCGCCGCGCTCACTGCGGCGACACCGACCCATGGCAGCGCCACCGGGACAGGGTCTGGCACCGGCACCGGCACCGGGACCGGGCAGGGCAATCCTCCCGGCAGCGCTGCTGGCCCTGGCGCTCAGCCCGGGCATCGCGGCCGCGCTGCCCTGCGGAACAGACTGCCCGCCGGGTAAGGGCGGGGGTCTGGGGTCGGGGATGGGGGGTCGGGGATGGGGGCACGGCACGGGCATCGGGGCACCCGCGGTACCCTCGGTACTCTCGGTACCCACGGTATCCTTGGTACCCTCGGCATCCTCGATACCCTCGGTACCCTTGGTACCCCCGGTATCCTCGGCATCCTCGGTACCTACAGTACCCTTGGTACCCTCGGTATCCTTGGTGCCCTCAGTACCCTTGGCACACGCGGTACCCCTGGTACTCACGGTACCCACGGCATCCACGGTACCCTCAGCACCCTCGGTACCCTCGATACCATTGGTACCAACAGCACCCACGGCACCCTCGGTACCCACGGTACCCTCAGCACCCACGGTGTGTCTCCCACAGGGACCTTTGTGCAGAGCAGGAGCTGCGGGCGGGCCACGTCCTGCCAGCAGTGCCCCGATGGCACCTTCTCCAGCACGGTGGGACTCAGCGCCTGCAGGCTCTGTCGGAAGTGTGAAGGTACCTGCAGCCCCTCTGTGACCTCCCCGTGCCCACAGGGTGCCCTGGCAGGCACCCACTGCTTGGTGGAATAACTCCACTCACCTGCAGAGCTTCTCACCGAAGCCACCAGCCTGGTTGTTGTAAGAGCAAAGGTGCTGAGCCTTTGCTGCACCACGCTGGGCGTGCAGTCTCGGTAACCTAATCTCCCCTTCCAGGAATATTCACCTATTTGAGAAGGTGTTCCTCAAAAAGCGATGCTGAATGCACGTGCAAGGAGGGGTATCACTGCAGCGGAGATGGCTGCACCCACTGCGAGCGGAGCTGTGGTGTGGGCCAGGAGAGCACTGGGAATGGTAAGGACACCTTCTTCCCGCTCCTAAAAACCCCTGAGTGCTCCAGATACACTTATTGCTCCAGATACACTTATTGCTCCAGATACACTTATTAATCCAGATACACTTATTAATCCAGATACACCTACTGCACCAAATACACTTCTTGCTCCAGATACACCTACTGCACCAGATACACTTATTGCTCCAGATACACCTACTGCATGGCCTCTTGCACAGCGCAGAAGCAGCTGGAGTAAAGACCCTGCAAGATAAAAGGTGCTGCTGCCGCTGCTGAGCAGTTTGCACAGTGTGGAACGAGCACAGACCCACCAAACTGAGCCCTGCCATGGCTTAAATCCTGCATCAGTTAGTTTTGTCAGCACAGCAGCTCTTTTGTCACCAGTGTGAGGGATACTGAGCTGGGAACTCTGGACTTAGACGTGGTTTGTGGCAGCTTGTGCCAAATAAACTGACTTTGTAGCCACATACTGTACTGGTCTGTGGCTCACAGGGAAAGACTTGCATACTCAGAGCAGCTTATGAAAGAGGAGTTATGTGAATGTGAATTATAGTCATTGTACTAGCATTGTACAAGCAATCATATGTTGTGTCTTAAATGTTTATTTTGTACAAATGTACCTGTCCTTGTCTGTTGAAGGTTGTCAGGCTTGCCAGGATGGAACTTTTAATGATCAGCCCAATGGCTCCTGTAAAAACTGGACAAAGTAAGTAATTGAAGAATAAATACTGCAGCTATTACACTTCACTGGATTTTTATCTTTGGTTTTTTTTTTTTCTTTTTCCTGTTTTGCTGTAATTGTCTTTCAGGTGCTCTGCAAACCAGGTTCTGGAGCCTGGAACTGCAGCAAAAGATGTCATTTGCAAACATGCTTCAGTTAACCCCCCTTTAGTCACTACTCTGCCTACCACCTCGCTTACAATTCCATTTTCTATCCCTGTGCCAGGTGAGTCATTGTTTAATACTGCTTATAGAGCTAAAGAATTGTGACTTACTTTGAAACATACTATAACTCATTGGCTTTCCATTTAAAGCAAGAGTCTTGTATGCATTTCTGGTGTTGCAGACTTAGCCAGAAGCAGACTGGGAGACAAAGTTGTTAGCTAATTCAAGGGCAGTAGAATGTTGTTCTGCTAAAACTCTTAAGAGGATGTTGTTTACTTCCTAGGGAAGGATCTCCAGACAGACATTATCAGGATTTTTCTCACTGTAGCTGGACTGTCATGCATAGTGTTCCTGCTACCTTTGTGCATATGCTTCAGTGTCTGGCAGAAAAAGAAACTACCTGAAGTCTTCAAGAAAAGTAAGATAAAACACACTCTTCAGTTTTCTTTGTGAAACTAGACAGGAATCCAGGTTAAGTGTCTTTCAAAGATAGTTGCAATAGCTTTGGGCTTTTTGCCTTGTTAGTCAGAAACAACAACTGAAAGGAAAACAGTTTGGGAATTTTTACTGCAAGGGCACCTGTGGGTGTTCTGTAACTTCTTCCTTATCCCTTCAAGGAAGTATTCATGGGAGGTGAAAAAAGCTCAGCAGAGCCTTGCTGATCCTGTCAAGGGTCAGTGCAGTTTATTACTTTCAAGCACCATCCTTGGCATGTGTGGCTATAACACTTTTGAGTTCTGTCTGCTTAGAAACAGCACTTGTGGCCTGGAGTGAGTGTCTTGGAGCTCTGGCTGCAGCAGAAGAGGGGATATCAGTCAGGATGTGCAGCCACACAGGTGCAGGGGCAGCCTGAATCCAGCACTGCCCTCTGAGAGCTAATAATGCTCAAGAGTTCAGCACAGAGATGAAGTGTAATTGCATTCAACACAGTTTGTAGTTGGTTTGTTTGTTTTTTTGGGGGGTTTGTCTCTCTCTTGTCTTCTTCTCCCCTGTCCTAGGAATAAGGACTTAATCTTCTAGTGTAATTCTGAATACAGGAGACAATAGCAGTCCAAAAATCTAACTCCTCCATGGTGGCCTTCCTTTCATTGCTATGGCAAACAGAGCACTGGAGGCCATGTCGAATTAGGGAAAACAACGTATGACAAATTAGTTTGATCAGATGTATATGCTGTAGAGGAATAACTTCATGTTATAGAATCCTTTGGAAGATTTTTTTCTTCCCAACTTCCTGCACTTGTGACTGAGGAATGGTGAAATAAGATGGGCAAAGAAGATGGTTGTCCAGTTCTGGGCCCCTCACTTCAAGAAATATTGGATTGAGTGCAGAGAAGGGCAGTGAAGCTGGGGAAGGGTCTAGAGGGTAAGTCTATGAGGAGCAGCTGAGGGAGCTGTGGGGGCTCAGCCTGGAGAAAATGAGGCTCAGGGGGGACCTTCTCACCCTCTACAATTACGTGAAAGGAGGTTGTAGCAAGGTGGGGGTCGGGCTCTTCTCCCAGGTAACAAATTACAGGACAAGAGGAAACGGCCTCAGGCTGTGCCAGGGGAGGTTCAGGCTCATGATCAGGAGGAATTTCTTCATATAATGCATTGTTAAAGATTGGAAGGGAGTGCTCAGGGAGGTGGTGTAGTCATTGTCACTGGAGGTGTTCAAGACACAAGTGTACAAGATATGTATTGCCATGGTGTAGGTGACAATGTGGTGTCCAGTCTTTTCCAACCTCATTGATTCTGTGATTCTGTTCTTTTCCTTCAGTGCATCCCACACCTGACCAGTCAGTTCAGGAAGATGACACCTGCAGCTGCCGCTTCCCTGAGGAAGAACAAGGTGAATATCAGGACCATGGCAAATCCACAGAATTCAGAGACCTTTTGGTGAACTAGAAATTGAACTGTCCGAATCAACCACATCTGAATTTTCTTTTGGAGCACAGAACAAGAACCTGTTTGTGTAAATATAGAGGTTGTCAGAATCTGTGAGTGTCAGAGTGCTAAATAGCCCAGGCACTGAGGAAAAAGTGCATCTTTTCCATCTCTTAAAAAAATAAAAATAAATAAAAAGTATCTATTTTTCTGAATTTCTTCATCTAGGACTAAGAATCATATTTCTAAGAAGTAGTTCTTGATCTATATGTAGAAACTTAAAATGTGCTGCACTTAAAAGCTCTGGTAGAAGGGCAGAATGGCAGAATGGTGCCTGAGCCATAGTTTATATGCATTCCAAAAGCATTTGATGCTAAAAAGGAGATATGTAGGACATAGTAGAGGCACAGGTGACACTCATGGTCTCTTAAAATTACCAGCCCTCCCTCTTGAGTCTAGAGCTGCAGCTCCTCCCAAAATTTGGCTCAAACCCAGCAGTCTTGGGGTTTGTGTGCAAATTGAGATGGAGCTGATTTCAGATCCCATCAGCCCTGCAAACAGATCCCTGGCCTCACACCCCTACACACCTTCTTATATAAAGGGGAGAGGAAGCCATAAAAATCTTGAGCTGCAAAGTATTCCATACCTTAAATTTGCTGTTGTATTACACTGATTGGCTTAAGGGAGGCAGTGGAAACACTGACAGGCTGTGGTTGACTTGATCTTAGAAATGGTTGTGACTGTGCAGCTGGACTGCACCACCTTCAGCCCCACATCATTCAGCTTTGATCGTTTGGGTGAGGTGAACTCGACGTTGCAGCTGTACATGTGATAACTTTCTCGTACTATTTCTGTAACTGAGGTTGGAAAGATTTGAACATCAGACACTATCTGTCTCTCTGATCAATTACTGTTACTTTGATCTTGAGACGAAAGAAAACGCATGTTTGACTCATGGCATTTGCAGCACCATTTCTAACCTTTCATAAAACCCAAATATTTTATTTCTTCAGTAAATGTTACTCATAAAACAGAATGAAAACCCACCAATATGTCATGTAAAGGGTGAATTTCCCCTCCATGTGATTTCAGTGAAAGAGAACACTGTTCTTGCATTTGAAGAATGACAGCACATCTCTCCATTCAGCAGAAGAATTATGAATGCAGGTTATTTTCATCAAACTACACTGAAATATTTTTATAAACTTCTGTACAATATAAAACAGTGATTTTTATACAATGAGAAAATAAATATACAAAGCCTGAACTGTGGAATTAAAATATATTTTAATAAATTTTTCTTTTTACGCCTAACCCAAGCCTTCTCTCAGTACTTTCAACCATGAGAACCAGGTGACTATTATGTCAAGATCACAAAGACATGAACAGGATGCATGAAAAGCCACCAATCTATTTATACGTCTAAGATATATCTATTTATAAATCAAAGAAAAACTTTTGCACTGGTGGATATCTTGACAAGATAAAAAGAATAGTTCTGCATGGGATTAGTTTCTAACCCAAACATAAGATATAAGAATTAATGTACACATCTCATAAGAACTCAAAACATCTTCTGGGAAAAAAAGAGATACCAGCTGGAATTTTACATGTTAGTGAATGCTACATATATTTTGAAATGCTTCAAAGTTAGTGCAAACCCTGTATTTTCCTTTTCTGAAGCAGAAGTAAATTTACTTCCTTGACAATGAGGACATATTTACACCAAAATATAAAGATAGTTGGAGTGTTTAGCAGCTTTCAGATTTACACAATATTCACATCCTAAGAATTGTGGCTTTCTATAAAGAACTCGCATTATAGCCATAGAATGTAGCACTTCCTTGAGCATACTTAGTTCTTGTGTTGTGTAATTTGCCTTCACTCTCATCACACAGAATAAATGTACTAGAAGGTTGTTCTAGACTGGGAGAGCTGGGGTGTTCAGCCTGGAGAAGCAAAGGCTTCAGGGAGGTCTCATTGCAGCCTTTCAGAACTCAGAGGGAGTTTATAAAAAAGAGGAAGAGGGACATTGTACACAGGTAGGTAGTGATAGAACAAAGGGGAATGATTTTAAACTAAAAGAGGAGAGATTTAGATTAAGTATTAGGAAGAAATCCTTCCCTGGGAGGGTGGGCAGGCCCTGGCACAGGTTGGGCAGAGAAGCTGTGGCTGCCCCATCCCTGGAAGTGTCCAAGGACAGGCTGGACGGGGCTTGGAGCAACCTGGGCCAGTAGAAGGTGTCCCTGCCTATGGCAGGGGTAGGACTGGATGAGATTTAAGGTCCCTTCCAGCCCAAACCACTCTGTAATTCCTTGATAACTCTTTGAGCTCTAAGTGTTGCCTGCTTTCCGTGCATGTCTCTTTCCTCGACAGTCATTGAATTTATTATGTGGCAAGCAAAAAGGAACTGAGAATGCCACGATGACTATCAAGCAGCCCAGGTGGCCGAGGATGAGGTAACAGGCCAGATGGAAGCTTCTTGCATTTCCATTTGTTTTTCTTGGAAGTCAGAAAGTGCCCTCTTAGCCAGACCATGTGTGGAGGCCCAGGTGATGTCAGGCAGAGTTCTGAAGGCATGGAAAAAGGAGGCAAATTCTCTTTAAAGATAAGTATAAGCAGGAGAACCTGCTGCTTTTTTATTGCTTCCAGAACCAGCACTATTTCCTGGCATAGCTAGTGGCATCAGTCATTAAAACCATGTTTGTCACAGGTCTTGGCTCTGTAATTTCTTACAAGACTTGTGTGGCTAAGGAAAGTAAAAGGTTCATAGCAAAGGGGTTTCTGTTTCTCACTTTCCCTTCTTCTACAGGTGTTTCTGTGCCTGATAGTTCTGGATGACAGAGATCCTTCTATTCCTGGAAATGGCATGAAAACAGCTGCTGGGTCCTGTATTGCCCTCACTGTAAATAAGAACTTTTAATACCGTCTACAAAGAAGATGGAATTTCCCTCTAACATCCTTTTGGCAGGAGTTTGTTATGATATCACCTACAGTGTTTCCTTTCACCTTCTAGATCTTGGGTGCCTGCCAGTTCAAGCATCAGACTATTCCTGCAATATTTTGAACCAACTCAGATTGTGCTTTAACGAAGCAAGATCAGCAGCTGAGCACAGCTGAAAATAGGGAAAAATCTCTCCTGTTCTATTTGCATTAAGAAAATAAAACAAGTTTTATTTGATTTAGCAAGTGCAAAACTCCATCCAAAGGCACCTACTTCAATTTGAGGATGATTTATCATAGAGTATCTTAAACTTGTTATACCAACTCTCAGTTTACATAATCCAGACTGAAACAAGCCATTTCAAAAGTGAAATAAAATATCTGCATTACCCACTTAAGTCAATTTTAAACCAAAACTAAGGTTGCTTTACCTCACTTTTCTCCTGCACACAAGCACTTCAGCAGGTTTAGAACAAACACAATTCTGGAAAAAAAGAGGAATGTGGGTGGAGAGGTGAAAGAGGGAGTTTGCCTTTAGCTACAACACTATACACTTGAGAAACATATATATTTAAAAAAAAACCTTCTAGTATTCACAAAATTGGTACTTTGATCTGATATCTGCTTCTTTCACCTTTGTTAAGTCCTGCTCCTGTTGGTCACTCCCATTCCCAGGGACAGCTTTCCACTCCAGGCAGGATCAGTCAGTCATCACAGGGAAATCAGTTAATGCTTGCAGGGGGAATTCTCCGATAAGCAGGAATTCAGCTCTGAAACAGTGAAGGGAAGATTCTCCATGGCTGACTGCCATGAAACACACATTCATTTACAAAATAACCTTGAAAGAACTGCTTTAAACCTGCCCAGTGAGACCTATGCCAACTCTCCCCGTTAAACACACGTATTTGCCCTGAAATGTGAATCACTGAGCCTGAAGAGATTCCATTTAATTAATAAAAAACCTCTGATACTGAAGGATTAAAGGGATTACGCAGTCACAAAGCAAAGTAAAAAAATTAAAAGTCTGCTTTTGTGTGCCATTAATTTACTGCCTACGCTAAGTGGACAGCTAAATGCCAACGATTATTAGCATTCCTCTTTAATTAGTCAGAAGCTCCTGCCCACACACTGCACTTCTGTAGAACTACCTGAAGTTTGTCCTCTGATATACCAGGTATAGATATTAAGAGTGACAAGGGATCCTAAGCCTCTGTGGTAAAACCAGGAAGAACAAGTGTACGCCAAATGTGAAAAGCTGGACAGAAAAATACAAAAAAGCATAAGGACATCTGTGACAAAACTCATCTTTTTCCATCCCCACTGTAGATTAGAGTCCTTATCCTCTAGTTTTTTAGACAATGAAACAGGGCATAGTCTTCAAAGATAGCAAAATCTTACTGAGTTTCCAATAAAATGGTTTGTAGGAAGAAAATAAAGAGGCAAAGCACAGTGCAATTAACAGATTATGAAGTATCTCAAGCAGGGAAATCTGGAAAATGACTCTTAAGCCTCATCTATCTCTTGCAATTTGTTGCTTTAGCATTTCTGTACTTCTTCACTTTGGGCCAGAAAAAGTACAAGGCGACAGTCTGGCCTGCCCACATCATCATCCAAACTACTAAAAAAAGAATCAGGAGGGTATTGCTGCTTCCCTTTTTGACATTAGTAGTACCAGTTTTTTAAAAGTTGCATTTGAAGCTTTGGAGACAGAAATGTTAAGCTGAAATTCATTTCTGTAAATTCTCAGCTGAATAGATGTCTGTGTGGTCAGGCTCCAGGACAATAATTTGTTTGAAAAACCCCTCAAAAAATAATGAATGGCCTAAATCTAAGAAAAGAACAAGAATGAAAAATGTCATAGTATGCAGCAGTCACCTAGCTCTGCAGTAGGATTTGCTTGGTAATTTATTATTATAACCTAAATTAAACCTCAGGAAGACTGTGCTATTGTTTTAAAAAGAAAAATACACAACCTAGTTTTGATAAAACTGTTGAGGAATGAATTCAGTGCAGGTAGCTCAGGGTGGAGCTGCAGGTGGAGCTCTGGGTAGTGGGAGCCCAAGGCTGTGAAGTGGCACCAACCTTTTTGCAGCAGGGACCTGTGGAGCCAGGTGAGCAGACACAGCCCCAGCAGCAGCCCAGGGCTCAGGAGGAAGAGAGAAGGGAGGTGAAGCAGCACCTGGAGGGGAACAAGGGAACAAGTGAAAAAGGACTAACAAAGGGGCTGCTACAGAAGAGCCCCATGAGGGCCAAAATCCTGCACAAAGTGCTTTAGCCATTATCTCAGAGATTTAAACCACATAATAAAGGCAGGCTTTCCAAGCTTCTTATTGTGAGAACAAGCCTTGACTACTACTAGAAATGACAGGACAGCAAAGGTGATAGGAGAAGGAAGAAGTTGGTCACAGTAAATTAGAAAGCAGAGCAGATCGTACCACTCTTCATGCAAGAACCTACACACCGACCACCCAAACCCAAATCCCCACATGGTACCCCCCCAAAACCCATATAGAGTGCCCCCCCAAACCCAAATTCCACACATACACAGACCCCTCAACCCCAAATCCCCACATGGCACCCCCCCAAAACCCACACACTGTACCCTGCCAACCCCAAACCCATACACGCTGACCCCCTCAAACCCTCCCTACACAGTGACCCTGCCAACCCACACACACAGACCCCCCAACCCCAAATTCTCCCCCAGAGACCCCCCAACCCCCCCACACAGACCTCTCAAACCCCAAATCCCTCCCAGAGACCCCCTCAATCCCAAATCCCCCCACACAGACCCCCAACCCCAAATCCCCCCAACACTGACCCCCCCAAATCCCCCCCCAGTGACCCCCCAAACCCAAATCCCCACACAGACCCCCCCAAACCCACACACACAGACTCCCCAATCCCA
>JAWWEW010000054.1:3339816-3378094 GCA_035583185.1 Anabacerthia variegaticeps
CCCTCACACAGACCCCCCCAAACCCACACCCACAGACCCCCCAAACCCACAGACCTCCAAACCCAAATCCCCACACACAGACCCCCCCAACTCCAAATCCCCCCATACTGACCCCCCAAATTCACACCCACAGACCCCCCAAACCCAAACCCCACACACTGTCCCCCCAACCCCAAATCCCCCCCCCGAGCCCCCAAACCCCCCCATTTCCAGCCACACCACCCTCTGCTCCGCAGCGCCCCCTGCCGGCTCGGGGGGGGTCCCTCAGGGGGCTGCGGCCGATATAAAATAAAATATAAAATAAAAAATCCAGGCACCCACGAGCCAGTCCAGCCCTGTGCAGGAAACCCAACAGGAAAACGTGTTCACCTGTGTGAGCTCTTCCCCAGTAGTTCTCTTCTTCCACAGCAAGGGCTGGGCGTGCTGATTTGGGCTATTCTGGCTTATTGAAAGGTCTCTAAAAATCCGGTATTTTGCCTCGAAAATGGCTCACAACAGAGTTTTCTGAGATAAGGAAATCCAAATTAGAAACTTTTAGAGGTTCCAAGTGTATCGGTGTTGCAGAAACCTGCACCTCCCAAGAAATGAGCCCAAGGCTCTGACCTGTTCTGCAGTGGGGATGGAATGGGAGGAAGGATGGATGGAATGGGGAACAAAGGATGGATGGAATGGTAAGGAAGGACAGACAGAAAGGGGAGGAAGGATGGACAGAATGGGGAGGAAGGATGGACAGAGCTCACTGACAGCCCGTGCCTTTCAGCAAGGCTGCTTTGTACTCCTTTCTGTGATGGCCAGTGGGATGACCAGAAATATTAAATAAAGAAGATTTTATTCTGCCTTTATCCATATAATAATTTATTAGAGATGAGCAGATTATTTAGGATACCTTTGGATAATGAGAGAAGGGTAGAGAGAAAGTTCCAGCCATGCTGCAGGTGTGTTCCTCTCTTTCCTTACACTGTCTGCCCTCATAATTTCAGTTTTAAAAATAAACTGTAATTGCATAGTTAATTCCATTACACTTTTTGTGAAGGAAACCTTATTTCAAGATCTGGTCTCTGCTCCCCTGTTTGTGGCTGTGTTATCCAGAATTCAATTCCCATAAGATATCAGCAGGCTGTATTTCCAAGCTCCAGTCATGCCAGACTTACTTTCCTTCACGTCAAACAGAGTGAAGCTTCAGGTTTGTAATTCTGTAGTGCTGAGAGGGCAGGAGAATTAAGGACCAGTTTGTCAAGCTTCACTTGGAAAATATACCCAGACTACAGTGGGACAGCCCAGCAGGGCCAAAGAGCAAGAGGGTTTTTTCCCCTCAAACTGGTGGAAACTATACTACAAAACAGCAATGTTTTGGCAGATGTGATCCTGTGCTCAAGAATTTTTAGACTGCTTGCCAATTCTGTAGCAAAGTAAAGTATCCTCAGAAGGGCCTAAGGACCCTCCATGTGCATCACACAGAGGAATATGCCCAGGTAAGCACACACACTCACCTATGCACCTTCAGCCCACCACAGAACAAGAAAACCTCAGTTAGAACCTTCTGCAGATATTACCTAGGATTGAAAGAAATTCAGAAGATAGAAATACCTAAATATGTCTATGAGGTTACAGAGAACACATGTGATGTTCCACATCACAGTTCACACAGTGAGCAGAAGAAGCATCTTGAAAGTCAACAGCAAGTGCCCAGGTTATGGTTAGTTTTTCCCTTTGTTTGGTTCAGTCTCCAAACAGGCTACTTTCAGTACATGCTAAAATGCAGAGTATATATAAGGCAACACAGGCTAGTGGCAGGAAAAAGTCACCTTATTGCATATATGAGGCAGCTATTTTGGTATGCAAAATAGATCTAATAATTATGTTATGAAGTCAAATAATCAGCTAAAATATTAAATTTTAAGTCAAAGTAAACTTCTCAGGTGTCAGTGAGGACAGATACCTGCTCAATCAGCAGTGACAGCAAAACAAAAGCCCCCAAGCCCCTCCATGCTAGACCCTACCAGGAAAGTAAATAGCAGGGCATGTATTTTTCTTTCATACCAGCCAATAAGTATAAGTCATTGAAACAAGATGTTAAGCTGAAAATGCTAGTGAAATTCAAGGAAGAGCTTGATATTTATACAGTAACAAGCTCAACTGCAATTAGTGTCAATACAAAATCATTTTACTGCACACCTCTCTTCTTGCAAACTAAATTCAAGTCAAAAATCTCCACCAGAAGTTACATCCTCTGAAAAAGTCCCTCATACAAATGCTAGTGTTAAATCACACCTTTTCTGAAATTCCTGTTTTTGCCAACTGTCACAATACTTGAATAATATAAGTTTGCTCTTACTTGCCACAAAGGACTTAAAAACAGAACTATTGCATTATAGATTAGATTTCACCCTTGTTATTTTACACAGAAGGATAATTTTGAGGGGTGTTTTTGATTGGTTTGTGTCTTATTTTTACTTTTTAAAGAAAGTTTTCTTGCAACTTGTACTTCATGGGCCATCCTTTTAAACAAACACCATTTGTTTCTTCTGATAATGAAGGATAATCTTTTACAATGGGTTCATATATACTTACTGCTTAGAATTTTCTCAGTAATTTATCTGGACTACTACCTGTCCTGTTATTTTAAACTGAGGCACTTGAAAGATAGCCTATTAGCATGAATGAGAACTCTGAAAAGTTTTCCCACAAAATAGTAATTTTGGGAAGAACTAAATCAGTTTCTTGCAAATCAACTTCCCAGTTTTCACAGTGCAACTCACATTTGCTTCCCTCACCCGTGGATTCAGGGCTTTGTACCTTTGCTTGGTATGAGCTGTTTCTTTGCTTTGCTTGATGACGTGTGCCCTGTCCCCAGAAGGAAATGCCTTTGACATTTTGGTAAAGAGTGTCTAAGTGACAACTTCAAATCTGAGTAAAGGCAATAAGCTGTGGGCAAGTTGCCCAACTCGAACATGACGCACTTCATGATGGCTCTAAGAGGCTGAGTCTTCCTTGAGGAAAGACAAAGGACAGAAGTTGCCTGTGAAGAGTGCTTCATTAGCTTTCCTTGGAGGATGTTTAGAGGGAATATTGATAACACCATTGTCATTGATAGTTCACTGAAGGAGAAGCATTTGTACAGAGCATCCAGCACCAACAGTGAGATCATGCATCAAATCAGACCTAATTACTGTCTGCAGTTTTGGAAGGAAGAGCTGCATGACTCAGATGAGGAGCAAGAATTCCTCTCTTGCTACCTATTTCTCTCATAGGGAAACACAGGTAAAGAGAGGCATAAAATGTATTAGGATAATTCTATAAAGAAATTCTTTTGCCATAAACAGGTCAGCAAAGAGAAGCCCAGAGAAACAGGATTTGTAGTTCAGACACCTACAGCATGTGTTAGGCAAGACTAACCTTCTCTGTGCACACAGGAAAGTTTAGAAAAGTTTAGGCTGGCAGGACCTCTGTGGGTCCTTTTGCACTTCTGCCATGCCCCACTCTGCACTCAAATCAGAGCATTTGAGTTTATGTGGGGGTGGTCAGGGCCTTGCCATGCTTAGTTTTGAAATTTTGTCCCATTCCATCCTTGAAACTATTCAAACCTGAACAGACACACTCCTGCACAAACAGTTCTGGCTGACCCTGCTTTGAGCAGGTGGATTAGACTGGATGATTTCCAGAGGTGCCTTCTGACCTCAACCACTGTTTAAGAGCCTTCTAACCATGCCCATGTGGGACACGAATTAGACCTGCAGCAGAAATACATCTGCTCTATATGACCAATGCAGTTAATTTGAAATTAGTCCTAGAAGCCACAGGATGCACAATATAAGACTTAATCTTCAACAGGAAATGTTAATAAAGGAAAAAAATGAGAAACAGATAAGTTCACACCTTTTGCAACTTAAATCACGTAGTTCAGCATAGGGAAAGAACTTTAGTAACATTAGCTGGATTTCATAGTATTTAGAAGAGCATTTGAAGATAAAAACATTTGATTAGAGGCAGAAAAATAATGAACCTCAATTTTTCATAAACAGGCATTATATTCTCACCATCTAAAGGAAAGAAAATTGCCATAAACTTATTTTTTTTATTTTCATGGCTCTATAGAGTTGGATATGACATTTCATAGAGAATGAAGATGAGGGACCATCCAATCAGTTCAAGATGAGATTACATAAGGCAGCTATTGTATTAGCATTAAGTAAAAACAAAAGGCAAACAGGGAAAAACCTCAGATTAAGTAATTAGGTCCAACGAAAAAAGCAGGCAAGTGAAATGGAAAAGGGTCTCCCAGTCTACTGAGGGACCTGTGTTTAATATCAACCAAAGCAATTTATATGTACCAAGCAAGTCTCCAGATGGAAGCTGTACTTTCCCTGCCAAGGCAGTTCTCTAGGGCAGCACTGGATGAGGTCTTCTCAAATAAACAGATTTGAAATGCTGCAAAGGGGGCAGAACAAACAAAAAAATTGAGTTCTCCTAATACTACCTTTGTAAATTAACTAGATGTTTTAACTCCCATTTTCTTTTACTTTTTCTGGCACAAGAACCCCAAATACAACACAACACATTCATCCATCTCACAAAAGGAAAAAAAAAGTGCATTTCATATCAGATGCTTTGCGTCAAGCCTGCTAAGGCTCATAAATCAGCTGTCTTATTGCCCTGGTCATTTCAACCAACGTCTGACCCTTTTGTTAACTCATGATTTATAACTGGAAGTTACTTTTTTTTTAATGCCAGATTTATAAACTTTACTGTGCTTGGTTTGATATAATATCCATTTTGTACACCAAGCTATAAGACAGTAAATTTATTGTCTATGAACTGTTACCTTGAAAAATTACATCAATGCAAAGTGGTTTCCATTTAGAATCAATGGGCAATAAATTCATTGGATTTTTTTTGAAGCGGGGGGAGAACATGATGATATTTATGAAGTCATGAGCTGCTATATAATGGGAGAAACTGGGAGCAGAGGCAACAGTCAGACAGGAGTTCTGAGTTACAGGGGTAGATAAAGAAGAAACATATTCAATAGAGCAACGATGCATAAACTGATATTCTGCTGTCTCATTATTGTCAGCCTCTCCTGTCCTCTCTCATCTCTCCCCATCATCAACACCAGTGAGATGTCTTATCAACTTGCAGGTAAGAGTCTTTTGATTTTAATGTTATAAAGCAGGGGTAGAACAGTAAAACCAGGAAAGAGGCAGGTGTGCTTTCTGAGGGGCCTTGATTTGTGCTGTTCAGCTGTAGGAAAGGCAGGAATGTCTTCTGAACACCAGTAGTGCAAGTAACATATCAGTGGGTGCTAATCTTGTAAAATGGGGAGGTTGGGTGCCCTAAATATTTATCCCTGCTGCTTTGAGATGCAGGAAACAAAAGTATGTATCCAGGGGAAAAAGGTGTCTGTGCCTTATAGCACTGAATGTGAAATAGTATGTACTGTCCATCTGAGCATTGGCAGGCATTGGGTAACTTAGAGAGACTTGGCTGTACAGTTTCTCCTCTTCCTACCCTTTGAAAGGAGCTATCTTGTGCTTAAAAAGGGGAAAACCTGCTACAGACATCAAGAACAGGCAAGTCTGTCTTACATGCCTATGTGTTGAGCATGCAATTTGTTTGCACTAATTCAGATTTCATTCAGCCCAGGGAAAGGATAAATCTTTGTGTGAAAGAGCCATCTTCAAAGTATGAAATGGCTCAGTAAAAATGCACAGCAGAGTCTGGAAGGTCACTGTCATCAGACCTGACTTGTGCTGGAAGACTTTCTGAATTGAGTTCTGAAACAACAGGCAAAGCAAACCCAAAGTTACTGCATAAAGCTGACTATTAAAAAGGGGCTGTTCTCTACCTGCTCTGCTGGTGCAACAGTTGTGCTGGTTTATAGGTATCAGCAGCCCCTAGTTTGCTTTGAAAGCCTTGGATTCACTAAGCCAGCATCTTCTTAAGCCTTCCACTATGTAACTTGCACTTACAGGTAACCCTGACTCAGTGTGGATAATACCTATCACATTACAGGGTGAACAAGCTGGCTCTGACCACTATTGCATTTGCTTGAAGACATCCACTAGGCTTCTTAAATCTTCCTTGCTAGTATAAAGTGTCTCTAGGATTGCTAAAGAAGAGGAACTGCTTTAAAAAGGTTTTGGGGTTTGTTTTTGTTTTATTTTAAATCTCAAAGCAAATTTACCTGCTAACACTGCTCTGATTTAAAAAATAATCCAAGGCCTGAGATATGAATTGTCTCCACAGAGCACAGGGAAGTTATTGTATTCTTACTCTGAGTCTTACAACGAAATCCCCACTTTGCAATTGTCCTTTTATGCACTGAACAATAACATGGATGTCCAAGGTCTTCAAAGTTCTTGATCTTTGTCCAAGTTTTTGAAATGTTGGGGGATTACTGTCAGCAGTTTATTTTCTTATATATTCCCTGTTGAGGAACTACACAGTCACACCCATTCCTGCAGTTCAGAGCAACTGAAACTTCATAGTGTCATCTAGAAGTGCAACTACAAAATGACACTTACAATACACAACTAATGTTTGCTAATAACACAATTTTGAATGTCTACTGTATATTGGCAAAGATGAAATTTACTGCTCAGACTACAAAAGTCCAAATTACCTCAAGTACAGCACCAAGCATTTCTGTTGGCCACCTGCCATGGGGCACAAGCTGGCCACAGAATTCTAAATTCTCTATGTATACACAAATTAATTCTATCAGCTACCAGCAAATTGTTTTGGAAAAAGTAATTACATCTGTACTGGTACACACATTGAGAGAGAACTGACACACACTGAGAAACTCAGCTGCCAAAACAACTAAGTTGTAAGATTTTCTACAATTATTTCTGCTCTTCCCCCTTCTTTTATTGCATCTAGTAGTTGGGAAACTGAACAGATTAATAGCTCTTGAACAGGAAGTTTTGTATTCATTCATAGAAAAGCTCCAGCATAGGAATTAATTGATAAAGAAATGGAGTAAAAAAAAAGAAAAAATTACATACAAGTGTGTACAGCTGAGTACTGGAAGGATTAAAATGAGTACCTCAAGTGATGAGAGGGGCTGCTGTTTGTCAAAAAACTTTCCTAAGGAAACATCTGACAGAGAAATGAGAATCTGAGATTAACATCAGGAAGGTACCTTTTCCCAAAGCTTTGGAAGGAAAAAAACCACAATCCCAACTATTCCCAATTATAATCATTAAATGAGGATGGATGATTGGTGCTGTTATGAAAATTTTCAACAGATGGGGCCAAGAGACCTGATTGGAAATCACTTGAGACAGACTGAAACAGGAATTCAAAGCAAAAGACTCACCAGATGCTGGTTTCTATAATCTTCCATTTGCAGCTGATGAAGATTCAAGATTAAACCTGGAGAGACTGGACAGCCCAGGAAGCACTTCTCTGATTCAGTTTCTGCCAGAGCTCTTGGGCACACTGACTGAAGACACCAAAGCAGGTGAGGATTTACCACAGCAATGGGGGAGTGCCCATGGTTTGCATCTCCAGCTTCCACAGATATTGTGTCTCAGCTCCTGGGTATTGACTGAAACACAACATTAAACCCTAACCCTAAGATGTCACTTAGTTAATTGGGACCTTGGGGAAACCAGCTGAGCAACCATCCTTGCAGCTCAACACTACCTGATAAAGCCTCCAAATGAGTTTAGCAAAACCTCCAAACAGCAAAATCAGGGCAAGGCAAAGATTGGGGAGCTGGCAGACAAAATCAAATTGCAGTCTTACAAAACATCAATACCTGCAGAAAGTGCAGAATCAATAGCAATGGATGGTTTGGGGAGCAACAAACCTTACTGTCTGGTCCTTTGAACATTCCAATTCACGAGTTCTGCCAGCTATAGCATTATGGCAGATGAGAATTATTTAAGTTCACAATTTCTAAATCATAAAACATGTCATTATGTCCCCCCTCTACCAGGTCTTATCCCCAGCACCTACAACCCAGGCGAAAATATCAAAGAGGTGAGTAAATGACCATCTGTCACTGAAACATAAGACTGAAAAATGACTCCACATTTTAAACTGCACAGAATTGTTACCGAGACAACATTTCAGACCCACAGACTTCATAAACAGTATAGACTAAAGTAGTGTTGAAGATGGAATCACTTAGCAGTTAGATAGGCAGGGGAGAGGAGGAAAATGGAAAAAGAAAAGAAAAAAAGAGAGAGCAAGTAATCCAGAAAACTTCATTCTAAACCCCCCACCCCTTTTTTTTTTTTCTCCCAGAAGAAGTTTTCTAAGTAAAGGCCAATTTTCAGCTTCATTAGCCCAGGCACCAGGATTAGTTGCATGTCGTTTCCACCCCTACAGCACAGGCTACACGGTATTATCAGATTTGCTATGAATCATTAGGTCCATGGAGAACATCATCCCTGTCTACTTCCCGCTGAATCAAATACAAAGGCAGAAGTCAGGGGCTCGTTTTGGTGCATCATCCAAACCAGAGGGCACACTGGGCAGCTGCCTCTCCTTCCCCAAGCAGAACACAGGGCTGGGTGGTCAGTCAGGGCAGAGAAGGGTGTACTTTCCCACTGGGAACAAGTACCATGCAACAATAACCTCTTGAATGCTGTTTGACTTCAGACTTTCTACGGAAATCACCCTCGACTTGCTTTGCTGGGACGCTTCTTGACCAAGGACAGGAAACAGTACAAGAAACGTGGGAATCTTTCCGAGTGCTTCTGGAAATATTGTGTGTAAACAAGAAGCTCCCTGACTGGCTGCATAACTTATACAGATGTCTGAAAACATGTATATAGATTTGCTTGATTTAAAATGAAGAAACATGAAGGCAGCACTTAACTTTAGACTCTGTGCTACTTGGAAATGAATAAATTCCTGATATTTTGAAATTACGCTGTGACCAATGTAGTATTTACTTAGAGCTCAGCACAACAGGAAGAAGGTAATGGGACAAAGAGATAAATACACAACACAAAGAGAACTTGGGCAGGGGAAGCAAGATTTCCATGGGGTCCTGTGAAACCTCCCAGAAGAGTGACTGTGTCTAAGTCAGAGGCAGGAGGACTTTCTCCTTTGTCACTTGATGTAGATTGAAGTGTCAGGAGGAAAGGTTCATTGCTGCATTCTCTGATGAGCTGGTAAGGGATGACAGGCTAAACAGTGCCCAGTCCCATCCTCAAGGCACCACAAAAACAATAAGCACATGTCAGGATCAAGCACCTGCTCCCTCTACTGCTGGAGACAAGTTTCTCTTGTTCACTCAAGACCCACAAATCCATTTCTTTACAGCACCTTGCCCAGTCCCCAGCTGCCCATGACAACAGGACTGCCTGTGCATAGCATGGGCTTTAAGAATTGTGTCTGGTTATCATCCAGCACAGTATGAAAGGTAAACATGGCTGTTAATATCAAGGCTTTATACCCAGACTGAGGCAGTCAGTGGAGGGAGGAATGACACCATTTAAAAGAGTCTGTGGCTGGAACCTGCACTTATGTGGCTGCACACACAGATGCAGGAAGGTGATACATGGGCAGAGATAATAGGTGTTACCAGGGCAAGCCACCTCCTGCTTGGGCACTCAAGGGCAATGAGATTTGTTCCCCTGAGCTACCACTCACTGATAATGTTGCTGTGTCTTGGCACATAAGGTAAATAAGGGAGAAGACAAAATAGCAGCTGCAAAAGGCTTCTAGTCTGACTCCTCTGTATGCAGAGCACCACCATACTTTCTCAGTCCTGGGTATCTCCTGATGGTATCTGGAAGGAATAAACAGACAGGAGTTGTCTCTGGGGGATGCCAATCTTGATAATATGCACAAACTGTCTGAGCTGGGAACCCTGCCCTGCTCCATAGACTTTGCACAAGCCTCACACCAATCAAGGCTCACAGAGTGCTTGAAGTAAACTCACCTAACAGTGATACACAGGCTACATTGATCTCAATAGTATACATCATAAATCTCTGACTGTGCTATTTAAACAAAGCCTACAGGCTTGAAACAGCTTGTTCACTTCATATAAATTACAAGACAGATGATGCCAGCTGTAACAAGAGAAAAATGTCCTCAGAAAGTCAGGGCAGCTGGATGCCCTTGTGCAGCTATTTGTAATCTTCTGAACATTCATCCTTCTCTTACACAATGGAGCAAGTCAGTGCATGTCTGGAAATTACACCTTTTCTGCTACCTTATCAGCCAATAAAAACTTGTAAGAAAGGTTCAAATTCATCAGAGTTTGGAAGCCAGGCAGGTTGTTTATCCTAGGGAAGGTGTAACTGTGGCTGGGGAAGTCAGCTACCAGTCTGACCCCACCTGTGCTGGTACCAGACAGCAAACTGGAGCACCAACTGGGAGCTCAGCAGGCAGACACCAGTGTGAGCTGAGCAGTGTGTAACACATATCCTGACAGCTACTGCAACAGTGAAGTTAACCTACTACAGAAGAACTATGGGCCAAATACATTTGAGGCTGTGCTGATTAAGCATCCCAGGTCCAATATTTATTTCTCATCGTTTGCCAAAAATACAGCAGCACATCATTCAGCTCACCTTTGACATCCACACAAAGATGTAAGCTACTGGTTTTTGATTGTGAGCAAGAACTAGAGCTGGCAGAAGGATGGCTGCTATTGACAAAGCAGGAGCACAGCTGGGCTGAAATTGCCTGGATCTCTGAATAAAAACATAGAACCACTTTTCATTTCACAGGCCTATTCACTTTTCCTCATTTTTTGGACCAAAAATAGCTAGATGATTTGACTCACATTTTAAAGTATGCTTGGAATGACCAAATCACCCTTTCAAAACCCCCAAAACCAATCAGCAATGATATATGCAATGTTACCTTCAAGATGCCTGTATTTCAGGGAACTGCATCTCTTACCTTATAAGAAGCACCTTCAGTTACATGCTCATCTAAGATTACTGCTTGCTTTTCCAATTTCAGTACGATTCTACATCTTTTGTCCTGTACACCTTGTACTCCCTGCAGTGAATTTGCCTTTCTCCTGCAGGCTTCTTTAAGCATTGTCGACCACTTCTCTCTGTTAGGTCCCTTAAAGCAGAAAAAGATGAGCAAATTGTTTCCCTGCAACTACTTAAAGAACTTCATTGTTCTGTAGGACATGCCCATGAATTAAACCTACCAATTTTTTCTTTGTGCTTCCTCTAAAACAAAAATTTCCCAGCAAAACTAGCAGAGACAGAACCTTTAAATCCTGCATGCCAAATGCCAACAGTTTGCAGATACAACATTTCACATTTAAAAGGTGCTTGTTCTTCTTTGGGGGATAGAATTAGAAAGCAAAGAACATGCCCTGGAGTGGGCAAGGTAGAGTGCAACTAAAAAACCCAAACAACTACAAAACCCCTCAACAAACCAGCATCAGTGGACTCTACACGACTGTTTTACTGCACCAACAATCCCATGTACACTGTACCCCAACCTATGTACAATCAGAATGAGTATTTCCTTAAAAATCTATTTTCTACACATTGCCAAGAACAAAAGTAAACACACATTTGAAACAGTTCTTTGCAGCACATTTTTCAGTTTTATTTATAAAATCAGATGCTCCTTTAAAGTGTACAGTTAAAATCGCAACTGTAAATTTAACAACAGCTGAATACTATTTCAATAAAATACTCCTACCAACTGATGTAAAAATTCATTTGATTGTGATTTAAAACTTGATTCAGCTGCAAGATAAACTTACCAATACATTACTCATTCAGCAAATATTTACCACACTGTAAAAATACACGAGGGTCCCTCCTGTTCACAGCAATGCCATGAAAATATTTGCACATCAACTCATCTTTTTAAACATAATTCCTTATTTATGAATACAACAACAAAAAATTGCCAGCGAAATCCACCAGGGGTTTCCGAACTGCTGACGCCCCCACAGGGGGTAGTAACTGCATCAGTCCTGTCCTTGCATGTTTTCCCTTTGGTCACCACAACAGTGACATTCCAAGCAGCTCTGAACTGTCCACAGCACTTTGCCAGGCAAAACAAAGTCACAGAAACAAAACAACAGGCGCAACTTTGGCTGCAACATTTACTCCACTGGCCTCTCAGATGGGAACTGCAACTCACTTTGATCACTCCAGCACACCAAAAAGACAAAAGAGCAGTATAACCTGAAGTAAAAACTACCAGTTCCTGAAAACTCACGGAAATGAGGTCAAAGGCTTGATAAGGCATTTTGTTGCAAGATGTTGTGGTTCTAGTGGGGTAAAGAGTAGCTTGGGAAACTTCTTCCATTCTAAGCCTGGTTTTGCAGCCATGACCATTTGATTTTTGGGCAAATAATTGTCTCATCGTCACACAGGGCACTGATTCACCTCTTCAATCCTTTTGTATTCTTCTCCCATACCAACATTTTTTCCATAACCCAGGACTAATGTAGCCCCAGACAAGGGATCCTGCACCTAAGATTTAGCCAGGATGACAAGCTTGGAATTCAAAGTCCTAGGCACATGCATTTTCATTATATATGGCCAGAGGGTGTATGACATTCACAGCACTTCAAAAACTCTCTGGCCTTCCTGTTGCTCTATAATTCTACTGGGCACAAATTCATAGTAGTAGGGGGTACAAGAAGGGTTAACACCTCCAAACAAGAAACCCATGTCATATGTTCAAGTTTCTACACACAGGTCAGAATCTTGACCTCTTGTAGCAAAACCAGCACAGGATAAAGCGAGTGAAGATTCCCCAATGTTACTCCTGGATTTGGTATGAACTGGGGGTATGCACCTGTGCAAGTCCTTTGTGTCTCTGCCTCTTTTTATACAACTGGGACAGCAAGTTATCTTTTTGACATGTTCACAGACCTGTGGATGAAAAGCATTATTCAAGTGTTAGGTATTTATTACCATTCTCCCAAACTAAGTCCCACTGTTTTACAAAATGGATGACATGTCTGCCTGCTAAGACATTGCAAATCATTTTCATACCTGGGAAATAAACAGTGAAATAATGTACACAAGAGTTGACTATTATCTTAACTTTCCTCCTGGCTTGGGGTTCAAAACTGTTTTGAAGGAGACAGCTGTCCTTACCTGAAGTAGTCAAATTAACCTATTTCACTAAGTCTCAAAATACATTAAAGCAATCATTTTAATGTAAGCACAGCTAGCTAGAATGGATTCTAGTGCATAAGTCTAATTTGACAGATAAGTTAATTAAGAAGCTTTCCCAATCAAGAAAGAACCTATACACAAAGCATCGTATTACATGTTTCAGAACAAATATTTTAGGCAGTGTGATTATAAAGCAGAATACCATATTTGGACAATGCTGTAAAAAACTGGGAAAGGTATAAGACACTGCCCACATATTCCTACTCGAATACATAAGCTGCTGTATGTAAACACCTATTGGAGTCTCTTATTTTAAGAGGTGTTTGAACACAAACAGTACTGAGGGTGTGTGGACCTCTGCTGATTTACAACACAAGAGAAAAAAAACAAGTTTAAGCTGAAAAAACTGAAAGACAAAGAAATGCAGCTTAAGAATAAACAGAAGCCATTAGGTATAATCAAAGCAGGCCAACATACTATAAAAGAGAATTTAAAAAGTCAGAAGAACACTGAGTCAAATTAGCCTTGCAAACTTAAAATTCTGTAAAAATAACTTCCCATAAACTGTAATGAGAAAGATTGTCACTGGATTGATTTCTGAAAGTAACAGAAACCTTTAGACAAATACAGTTTTCCTTCAATGATCTGCAGATCACAGTACTTTTAACTTAAGAACCTGAAGCTTACTAGTAACTGAAACTAGAGAAGTGAAAATACTTCACACAGCAGAAAGGGAGGAATCACACAGAAAAAAAGGTAAATAATGTGTTACATTCTAGAACTCTGTTGAGAAGGCTGAGGTGATTAATAACACCACAAGGAAAACCTGATTACATCCAGCTTTTGATAAACAAAGGGGAAATCAGACAAAATTTGTTGGGTTTTAGTTTCTGAAGAGCACTTTGAGACATCCACGAGAACAAGTCCTTTCACATACTGAAAGTGGTTATCACTTTCTGAATAACAAACTCACATGATGCACAAACTCTTTTTTCATCCACGGATTTAAACAGCCAGAGACTCCATTATAAAGAAAGAGGTTAAAACTTGCACAGGAAGTCAAAAGTGCTAAGAAATAATGAATATACAGTTTGATGTTCAAGTTTGGCTCTGCAGCGTGACTTTTCACAAAAGCAGAAGAAATGAACCTCAAACTCGTTTTGGTTTTGACATCATCACAACAAAAGCAAAACAGAGAACCTGCTTAAAATTTCCTGTTTGCTATGTCTGGATTCAGCTCATCTAACCGTTCTAAATCAACAACAAAAACATTCAGATACAGATGCACCTTTCAGAGCACTAGCAACAGAAGATAAAAGATTACAAGTAACTACTTTAATTGATAACTATTTGCCTTGATAGAGAAGACTCCCCCAATTCTGTTTTTAAAAAGCAGATCATGTGGAAGGAAGTAACTACAGTAAAACTTCTGGGTTTTTTTTTTTTGGTTGCTGTATGTAATTTAATCTCTAGTGGATTTTCAAACCAGTTACCCTCAAGTAATTTTATACATCTGTCTTGATAAACACAGCTTTAAAATCAAAAGCTGTAAACCAACTTGGCTTCAAAACACTCATCACCAAAAACACAGGGAAAAGCTTTGCTTCTTTTCACTTCAGTTTTTTTTCTGATGGGCACAAGCTGGCAAAAGGCATTTGATGCAGAACAACCTGGCCAGTTTCAGCTGCTCTTTAAAAAGCCTATTGGATTCTTGAACCAGCTACAGTGATTTCAGAGCCTCAGAGAATTTAGGATCTTCAGTTTAGACCTTGAAACACTGAACAGAAATAAAGAGTACTCTGCTGTAGCTTTGTTTAGATACATCCACCTTACCTGGAGAGTGAACATGCTCTGATCAGTTAGGTTCATCACCACAGGTTCTTTAACACTGCATCTTTTCAGACTCTTACTTGCCAAGTTAAAAAAACCCCAAACACCCAAAACAAAAAAAATCTTTGTATTTTGCTCATCACTGAGCAGTTAAAGGTTAGAAACCTAATCCATTCTGTGTCAAGTCTGTGAGGTCAGAAAGTGAAACGGCCTCCCAGTGAAAGATTGTCTTCAGTCATGCCAGGAGTGGAAGGGTAATGGAGGAAGATTCAGTTTCATGTGTGACTGGTAAGAGATGGCCATGTAGATTCACTGCTAGTGTGGAGCAAAGCCAGAGGCAAAGAGAATGGGAATGACACCAAGCAGTTTTACTGACACAGGAGCTGATTCCTCAGCGTTGCAGCACAGGAGGTGGTTTTCTCTTGTCTTCCATGCTGTCATCAGGCAGTACAGCCTCACAACGTGCTTCCCTGTTGTCACATGTAACACAGCCCTTTAAAAGGAAAAAGAAATAGTAATGTAAATTCTTCTTTTTCTCTTTCAAAGGGTCAAATCCTTGACCTTGAAACCTCTCACCAATGGGCTGAAATCTCTCTAAAAGCAGACATTATACATTATTCTGATTTTCAGAAGCAGATGCCTGCACCTGAAACTTCCCTTGTCTCAGATATGAATACTTTGGTTAGTGAAAAATACAGTTTTACCTTTGAGATAAAAAGGCATGTTGCTTCCTTGAAGACCTTATCATTCAGCCTTATAAGCAAGCTCCTCATTAAAGATTTGGACTGTAGCCTGAACAGCAGCAATACTGACCAACATAAAAGACTGAAACACCCAAGTGCATTGAAAGACCAGAATTTTCTGTGTTTTGAGAAATGGTACAATATTGAAATAAAGCACTGAAACAGAAACCCTACATTTCCTTCTACTGTATTCACAAAATCACAATCTGCATTGGAAGTATGACCTACTGCTTAGGGACAGTTTCAGGACTTGAGATAGAAAATATTGGTATTTGCATACCAATATATCTCATAACATTTGGGATGTAAATATGCAACAGAATTTTCTACCAGATCACTTTGCTATCTGAATCAAACATGGTATCCTAACCACAACAGGGCATGTGATTTTTATCAATGGTATCAGGAAAACAGACTAATTTTCTGGTCTTCTTGCAGTGTCAAGGACATACATGTCTCAGTTTTTCTCCTCTATGAATAAATACATCTCAGAATGCCACATTTGACAATCCCAGCACATACAGCATGCAGTGCTCTAACAGACATGAGACTTTTCTGCCTTGAAATTTTCTGTACAACTCAACATTGAAGCTCCAAATCTTTGTGGGATCAGATCTACCTTGCTCTTCTCCATAGCACCTGGAAGCACTGCAAACTGATTAGGACATTCAGAAACAGTTTAGAAGAATGCCCAAGAGTTACACCAGCTAAAGTAATCAAGCATAAGGTACTGACATCAGTAAAGAATGAATCCACCTACCAAAAACCAGCTATTTTTGTGTTCCTTACTATAGTCCTGAGCCTTCTCTGTGATTATGAGCATTTTTCAGCTTGCTGAACACACTTGCTCTGATCTTCACTGATATCCCAGCATTATATGCTATTCCATCATAGCAACAATCAATTTTATAATTTTTTTTATTCCCAATATGAATAGAAAAACCATCTCTAGATGTCTTACATGAGATCATAACACTATTTCCATTCATCCAACTCTGTGACTGAAAGAACTTTTCTACAGATAGTTCCTACACAGAACTTGTGTACCTTGAAAAAAAAAAATTACAATGGCGAGACCTGTATGTTGGCATTTCTCATCTGGCCAGAGCACTCCAACTCCTTTCCTGCTTATCCTGACACCCATGACCCCAGCACTGTGCAATGCCCTGGTCAGAAATGCCTTGGCTGGCCAAGGCAGGAGGGAGCTGCTCACCTGGGTGCTGATTTGCAGCGGGACACTCTGGGTCCGGATCCATGTGTGCACCTCTGCAAGCTCCTGCTTTTGCCCATCTGTAAACCAAGGCTGCTGCTTTTGCATGACTGCCAGCTTCTCCAGGTCCTGCTTTAGAACTTCCTCTTTAATTCTGCAGGTAACAGACAACTGTGAGCACAGGAATGCTACATGAAGCAAGGCAGGCACTGACTATACCACATTGTGAGAATCTCTTCACCACTATCTATGGCTGAAGCCTAGATAGCATCAGCTCTTGAAAGGGAACTGAACTTTGTACTTTATCTGCTTTGGAAGGCTGCTTTCAACACTGGTCTAACAGTCAGTGTTTTGTTGTTTTTTGGAAGGTTTTGGGTGTTTGGTGTGGAGGTTTTTTGCTTTTGTTTTATGGCTTTATTTTTAATGTGGAATTGCATGACAAATTATAGATAAGCCAAGTGCAAGCAACTTGCAAAGAACCTGTATTTTTACCCCTTCACGCATTCAAAGTACAGGACAAAAACCAATCCCATTAACATTTCAGCAAAAACATTGCATGTTCCCTTATTTTTACTGATGGGGAACAAGTAGACAAAAGTTAATAATGGGGACCTAAAGTCCACCAAAAGTAAACTAACACACCTCTTGAAGTGTCATTGGTATGCATGCTGTTTTTATGGTACATCATTTAATCCTATAGTCTATGCACAATTCCAAAGTACATGTCAGAAATCGTTGTTTTCCAACCTGTTTGGCATTTGGTAATTCATTAGAAGTTGCTCAGGTGTGTGATCCATCATCACCCAGGCTGACTCATGTTTCAGTTTACAAGCTGTCCCTTTTTCTTCTGCTTCCTGATTCCTCTCTTCTTTGGAAGTTTCAGAAGAATAATTACTGGCCGAATACTTTCTGCTTTTCCCACTACCTGCTGAGAATGACCATGAAAAAAAATAAATGCAGATCCCTGGAAAGTCCCAGTAATTCAGCACAAAAAGTAAACCACCACCAGTGTATTCTTGCGAGTTAATTCCGTAATCCAAACACAGGTACTTCCCAGATGACTGCTCTAGAAATTACTACCTATTGAGAAATCAAAGATGAGGTGCATTTTTTAAGTTATTCAAGATCTTCAAGGTTCTATTCATTCTTCTCAAAATTAACTGGCTCAACTTCTCTGCTTCTGAAAGGTCCTGCTCTAGGCAGATTGACCTTTACTCAAGTGAGATGTAAGGCAGCATCTAATGCAGAGAAAAGTGATAATGAGCAAAATGAAAGAGTGACTTCCAGGTTAAAGGAATAGCTTCTTACATTCCCATTTCCAGCTACAGTGACTGGAACAAACTTCGCTTCAAACACTGAAAGCTGGTGAAAAGTAAAGGTTACAGATTCTCTTCCAGGGATTTCTCATTCCCATAAGAACCCTTATTATTAGTCACATGCTGGCAAGCCATCTAGCACCAAATATCTAACTCCCCTACCTGTGCCACCACCAGAAGGCTCATTGAAGCTAGAGCCTAAAGAACAAGACAAAGCTGATCCACTGCCTGATGCTGCTGAACCTGAACTCAGCTGGGAGTCCTCATACAGACTGTGGTCAGGAAATTCACGAGAAGCACTGTTACCACTATCTTCTGGATCATTGTCCTGGAGACAAGAAGCAAAACCAACACATCCATGGAAGTTACATTTAAGTTTGCAAAAGGAAATCCATGCATTTACTGAATTTGTCACACGCTGACCGAGTTCTCCTATCAATTCAACAGGTTTGCAGTTTCTAGCTCTGAAAATGAATGGTGGTCTAGAACTCAGGCTAACACTCTTCAAGGGTGAAAATCAACAAGCATCTGGACTCTTGTTTACTGGTTTCTGCTACAGATCCTTCCCCACTATGTCAAGATACTGTGCTGTTGTTGCATAAAGTTAACATTTTCTGCTGACAAGAGAGAAGGAGTCAGTTCCCTTGACAACCTGTTAGATGGCATGAAGCAGCCACACACATCAAGCAATGGTGCACTACAGGGAAAATGAGAATCCCCTGATTCACTATGCGAAGCGACTGCTTCAGCAGCTAGAGGTACACCAACGCCCCTTCCAGGACCCTACCCTGCAGTTTCAGCTGATCCAGCCTTTCCAGCCCAATCTGGATTCAGGAGCCAGCCTTTTTTTCCTTGCCTGCAGAGCTCAGATTCCTGCCTCTGAGTTTACCGCGGAAGTTGGAGAGGCCTTTTCTATGCCCATGTATGGAAACCGACCCACACGGATCCCTGTTCTTCGTTCATTAGCTGCATCCCTGGGAGACAGAGGGAGTAATTAGAAGTGTATCTTCCCTTTGTTTTGGTTCTCCACAGAGGCTGTGGGACTGGATGAAAAAGGATGCAAATTGCGCAGCACTAACCAAGTTCCACATGCAAAAAAGCCCCAAACCCAAAATTCTAGCTGACAGTTCCATTCAGGAGGCTGCTGCCAAAATGCTGAGCAGAAGCACCTTGTGGCAGCCTGGACCAGAAGATCTCACATTTCTGTCATTTACTAAGTGCCAACACTGTACTGGTACAAGTTCCCATAAGTGCAAGTATAAACTGCTTTTTCCACCTCCTGTGCTATTCGTGTCCCGCAGCCTACATAGCACAGCCAACAGAAAAAGCAGCTGACAAAAATCTGCGTCCCTGAAACACAGATCATCACCACAGGTTTTGGTGGCAGAACACCATGAAAGACAGTTTCTCCTGGACACTAAAAATTTTTGTTACTTACACATTTATCCTCTGCATGTGGTTTAACATCAGCACTAAGGGAAAGCTCCATGGGCTTTGGCAGCTCCTCTTGAAGCAAATTCAGCTGAAGTGGGGAGCTGCTCCGTGAGCTGCTCAGCAGGAGGGCCTGGTCACACTGGCCCTCTTGCTGGTCCTCCATGGATGTGTGAGAAGAGGCTGGAAAGGGCTGATCCACAGAGTGTGGTGCTGGTGGTGGTGGTGCAGAAGGTGGGGGGGCTGGAGGTAGTGTAGTGCATGGATATAAAGAGGGGGGATAAACACACTGAGCGTTAGGAAGAAACACTTTTTGAGGCATCTGAACATACGTGGGGAAACTCTGAAAAAATACAGCCATAAATGTGCCAATATTTGGGGGATAAAGGGCTGGGTATGACTGTGCTTCATAGCAGAGTTGTGATGATGACATGGACTGAGGTTGTAATGAGTGAAGGGCAAGTTCAGCTCCTGCAGAAGAGGCTGGAAAACTAGAGAGTGGATCCAAATAGACAGGAAACCCCATAGGAGGATGGACATTCAGAGTGGAGGAGCTCAGATGGGACACTTCTGAGGGAGAGAGCAACTGTTTCTGAATTGTTCTCTTCTCACATGGAAGACTCTTTCTATTTTTACTAGAAGAGTGGCTATCTGAGGGCTGTCTCTGAGGTTTCTGGCGCTTGAATTTTCCATGTTTGCCTTTTTTACAGCTAGCTGGACTCGTCTGCTTTGAAGGGAAATCTCCTAAGGAGGAAGAAAAATAGACACATTCACTAAATGACAGACCTAGGGGGGGAAAAAAAGAGAGAAAAGAGAAAAACACAGAGATAATTGAGTGTGGCTTTTTCAAAGAGCTGACTATCCTCTGGATACTTCTTTCATAAATTAGTGATGAATTTGCTGACGTATCTACAATATTTTGCTTCATGTCATCAACTTCCTTATTGATCACTTTGGCTTATCCCAATCAGATCTTTTATATTCTTTCGAGGGGAGGCAATAAACTACCTGGGGATTTGCAGGGTTTATTGCAATAACTGTCTGCTTTGTGAAAGGTCCAAGATGGGGCAGACCTTCTTGTGAGCAATGCTGCTGTCAAACCCTGCAGTTCAAAGTAGTATTCTGTTTGCAGCCACAGTAAGACACTCACTTAATCATACAAAGGGGAACCAGACTCCATGGCTACCTTGGTCTTTTTAAGTCATCTAGCAAGTTTTTATTTCTCAAAGCTGCCTACCTTGGCCACAGGAATGCCTGTTGTTACTTCTGCTTCCTTGCTGAAGGTAAGTCCTAAATGGAGAGAGCAAGATCCTCTGCCGGAATTTGTCAACGTAATTCTGCTCCTCCTTTTGAGTGTGGGCTGACAATGTCTCTTTTGTTAGCCCAACTGGCTTTAATTCCTCAGGCAACACGGCAAGACTCTGAGCATTCACAGGAGGCAGCTCAATTTGTTCACTTCCAACAGCAGTGTCCTCCATTGTAGTCACTTCTTTAAGAGACAAAAAAACAAATCACTCTTTGCTCTGGCCTTTTGGTGTCAACACCCACAACACCCAGACAGCTACACAGAAAACAATCTCATCTGAGCTACCAAGCAGAGACAGGGGGAGAAAACACCCTTTACACTCAAATACAGTTACACTAACATCAACTGAGCGAATTACTTTGCATGGTCTGGAAAACTTCAAATTCCCTTTGAAGTTACAGGCAGTTCTTTCTTCATATTTTCTTAGTACAATAGCAGCTAAATACTCATTTTTATGCTTCTTTCTGCATTAAAATGAAGTAACATTGGCCCATTAGTCATTTTTCTTTTAATCCTCAATGGCCAAAAGTACGTTGTTGTGTTTGAGGTATATGTGATGAAGTTCAAGGGGAAAGGAAACAGTGCAATCTGCCAAAACTGTTTTACTAAAATACCCTTAAAACCTTCAGGCTCAAGTTTTCCTCCCAGTGTCCAGAGAAGTAACTCAATATTTCAGAATTCACATTCATGAGAATGTATCCCAAATGCACAAAACTCTCTCACAGTGTCCTTCAGCCTGGAAACACTGTGTAAATCTCAAAATCAGTGAGTCAAGTCAGTGTTTTGTGAGTGTGAACAGTACCTGATTCAGGGTGTGGGACATGCACTATAGTGCTGCTGTAGCTGCACTGGCTGGTGACAGACACCACACTTGGAGCCTTGTTGGACAGGGCCAGGTCTGCCAGAGGAGCTCCCACCATGCCTGCAGTTCTCTGGTCTTTCAAGGCCTCTTCCAGACCACCAGATAGTGGAGTGTGGGACTTAACTGCTGACAGCATAGCAGGATCTATTGGTAAATGACAAAGTTTCTACATGGAATTTCATTCCAAGCACTATGCTCCCAATTTATCAAGTCTAACTGCTTCATAAATAACCAGTAACTACACACTATTGAATAAGACAGTCTTATATACAAAAAATATGCCAATGCAATGTCAGTACATCCTAAACATGGTATAAAATGAGTGAGCAACAGAAGGTCCATTTAGCAACAACAAACCATAGTTCTTTTGATGCATTCTACGTTCAAAGACTTAATATTGTAGCTTATGCATAATTGTGAGGTCTAGGCAAGATAAGCAAATATTTACCATGTACCTAAAATACTGTTAGCAACACAACAATCTAAAAAAGTAGACATAAACCTTGGTACACATAAGACTTGACTTGTAAAAAATTAAATCAGTTGTTGTGGTTCTATTACGATTGTCAATACACACTGTGTTACCTTCCAATGCCTGGATTTCCTGCTGACTTTGCTGGACTTGTTTGTCATCTTCTGAAGATGATGATGATGTATTTGCAGAAGATTTACATTTCCTTTTCAATGCTGGAATATTGCAGCTCTCTAGATATCTGAAATGAAAGCATAGTACAGGAAGCTCTCCCTACTTAAGGTTTTTTTCTCCATTTGGAGACACAAAAATTTGAATAATCCAAACTGGAGATCCAGAGGTTGTTAATTAGTATTTTAAATTCACTTCAGGAAGTTCTGGACACGTATCTGCTTTCCAAGGAGTATTTTAAATAAAATCAATCACATTTTGAGGGGAAAAAAAAAAAGAAAAAAAGAAAAAAGATTACATTAACCACTGGGTTAAAAATACCAGCATTCTATAAATTATATCAACTTTCTCTTTTATATGGATGTTCTCAGAGGGCATAATGAGAAGACCTTGACATACTATGCCCTTCAAAATTCACTTAAATTCATTTGCATCAAGGGTGAAATTAGCAGTAGACAAACATCAATAAATAGTTGCAAACAGAATCTTAGGTCCTAAATTCTTCATTACTGTGTAGTTCAGATTGGGCAATCCATCGCAATGCTCAGTCAGAGAGGGAGAAGACTACAAACAATCCCAAATTTATTTCACAACTCTAAACCCAGACAGTTTTAGGACTAATGCAAAATACTTGGATATTTACCTTTCACCAAATAATCTTAAACTTTTATCACTAAAATTGCTTCATAGTTTATTACCTGATGATACTATCAACACAATTGATCTGCTGATAGGAAGGAATATGGGGAGTCTTCTTTGGATCATCATAAAATGTGTTGCCTGGTTCTTCTGTGCTATCACTTCTCAATGTCTGAAGAAAACAGGAAGCAGTGTGCCTCTTCCCTAGAAGAGAACAAACCTTAAAGATTCCTCTCAAGGGCATCTAAACACTACCCTCACCAAGACACACACAGATATAAATACATATGTACACACACATATATCACAGAATCCAACCCATTATTTAACAGGAATTCATAGCTTTGCACACCATGGATACACTGGTCAGTCACATCAACAGTGATAGTACAGTCCTCTAGGACAAGACCAGCAGTTCACTGTAGCTTTAATAGAGAGTATCATAGTGGAAAATGTTTTAATAGATTTCTACGATATTTGTGGAAGCATCCAGGTCTTTCCATATATTTGTTTCAGGTATTAACTGCAAATAATGTGCATTAGCATAATATTAAGCACTCAGTAACTAAACCCTTACTTCAGTGGGAAGTGGGGCAGTATTGTCCAACCTATGATTGTTTTGAAGAGTACACATGAAGTAACTAAGGGAAGTTTCCACGGTACTTGCTACAAGCACATGTGCATTTTCACTAGAAAATGTTAAAATAAATAAAAAAGTAGAAGTCTATTAACCTAGAAAGAGACATATATGTTCCTCCATGTCTCAGAAGCAGTTAAAAAGTTATTGCATCTGCTAAGGCTTTTCTAAGGGGTGACTGTGGGGCTTTTTGTTTGTTTGTTTGGGTTTTAAACAAAACAAACCTCTTCCCCTGTTTAAGTCTGCTCAAACACTGCAGTTCTTCAGCATCACATGAGCCAAACTCATGGCTACAGATCTACAGGAATTCATGTTATCTTAAGGATCACAACTACACTGACTTACCTCCTAGCACTTCTGAGCTCACAGCCTGTTCGTTTCCATTCTGTGGCTTGCTCCTTGATGCAATATACAGCTGCTGTCCCAGATTCTTTATTCGGTTGACATCTGCACAAACTTGTTGCAATGTCATCTTGAGATACGCAAAAAAACGTGAAGTCAGAATAAAATGAGTACAAAGAGGACACAGCAGTTGACCTGAGTTCTTGTATTCTTCAAACTGAAAGTGAGTGGACTGTCAGCCTAAGCCTAATAGCTATTGGTATTTGTAAATCTAACGAATCCAATTATCATTGTTAATTTAAGTAAATTAACTATGGCAAAGCTCAAACAGTCTCAGCATTTCAGTGTTTTAATACTGATGGCAAGCCTTGAGAGTGGGAATAAGCTGATGACTTACCCGGGAGCCTCACAAGGAAATTAGGTAATTGCAATGCTTGTTTTAGAACAGCCACTCTTCTCTACAGCAGTCAGTAAAATTAAGAGCAAAACCCAAAAGCCAGCACTCTATGACTGACCAATTTAGCTTGAACATAGCTGTGTTCTCCCCACTTCAGTAAAATTCATGATGAGAAGTGCATATGTAGAGAGTGAACTTTTTCATTTTTAAAAGTGTATTTTCACTACTCTGCAGGCACTGACACATTTATAGACTTACTGGTTCCTGTATTTCCTCTGCACAATTCCCATTGGAGTCACTTGAAGATGCTATGCTGATATAGTGCTCATAAGAGCCACTGCTTCCAAGGCTTCCATAACCACTGGAAACATTGCTGTGAACTGGCTGCATGAGGGGGAAAAAAGAGTAATTAAAAATTCATGCTTTTAGAGAACAAAATGAAGGAAACAACATACTTTGCAACACAGAACTTCAAGTAATCAAAGAACATCAAATGGAAAACCCCTATTTGTCTGGGCTCTACCATGTGCTTAGGAAGAATTCTCTACCATGCTTCAAACTGTTTCAGGAGGGAGATTTATCTTTCAACATACAAACTTGTCAAAAAAGTATTTTTTTTAACAAGGTGGGCCTGTGTTCATTTAGAACTTTCCTTTCTAAAAGACCATCCTTAAAGTAGCCAGCCAAGCAGACTCAGGTTTCTTAAGCCTCTCATTCAGAAGGCCAGCCACTGTTCTGAAATTCTTTTGTCCTCTTTACCTGCAGAAGCAGTTTGTAAATTTGTCCTTGCAATTCTCTTATCTCTTTCTCCACACTGCTCATTTCTTTACTTCTTGCAGCAAAGACATCTTCATTCAGAGGGCTTCTGGAGAGAGCCAACAATATTTCACCATTCATTTTAATTTGATGAAGAAAAGGTAGCTATAAACAGTTAGAACAGGTTCTTTATTATAATTATTTTGACTGCTTTGCTGAACCAGCAAAAAGGGATGTCATCTGTCCCAACAGCTGCTCTGCTGGGGTAGTCAGACAGTGCTAAAAGAGCAGGGGAGCTCCAGGAAAGTCAATACACCAGCAGAGACACAAGTTATAAGGTGGACAAGCATCTATCCCTCTGTCTCCTTCACTCAGAAGACAAATTCACACCCCACAAAATCCTGAATAAAAGATCACTTTGAAAAGTCAGAAGGCCACCCCAGAGAGCCATTTCCTATAAGAGAAACCAGGTAAGAAGGCGGCAATCAGTCATATTTTCAAATCTCTTGGAAACTAAAGAGAAACATCTGAAAAATTAACTTGCACATTCAATGCTAATTGCATTTTTAAAAGATACTGCTTTGGTAAATATCTGTATCAAGCAAATATTCCAGTAGAAAACATACCAGAAGGTCAATTAATTAGGTTTTTTTGGTGAGCCAATCGTGAATGAATTCTAAGTAATTATTTGTTAAAGTGACCTAGTTTTTATGTTGCTTTTACTCATCTAAAACTGGTATTTTGATTTAGACATGTCCATTGTCACAGTATTTGGACATCAACCATATGGAAAAACATGCTAAAAAAAAGGTTGGCTTTGCCTTTTTCTTCAGAGTCATCCCCTTATTTTTCATATTTAATAAGCAAGACTAATGCTGTTCTGAAGGAATGGGCTGAAGACAGATACTAGGTAGTTGTCACATCTGCAAGAGCAATATTATGTCTCTAGTTGAGTACTTAAACTGGTTTGTTTTGCAGAGAAATCAATGAAAAGGACTTTAATAGATCAGTTCTACAGTTGACTTACGTCCGGACTTTGTGTCGGCCAATGATGAACACTACTTTCCTGCTCCAAGGATTCACAAAACTGGACCAGCTGGTATCCAGTATGACATAATCCCCATTTTGAGTACAGAATCTAATAGGTAAATGTTCAAAAGGGGGTTGGCCTGCAAATTTCAGTACTGAAAAGAAACACAGTGAAGAAACAAGGTTTAGTTTACCTTATGACACCATAGTGCAAGCACAAACACTAATGACTGGGGTCCTTAAAACTTTGTGATTGATTTTGCTTTGATCTCAAACTGACTGCACTAATTATTTAATTAATTTTTTGTGTAGATTGCAGATCAGTCACAGGTCAAGCAATATGATAAGGAAAGAATTATAAAACGTACAGAAAGTCCTCTAAAAGCAACTGTACTTACTTTTCCGGTGAACAGTAATCATCAAAGGACGATCTTCTGGGTGCAAATACATCAGTATGGATGTCCCAATTAAATCCTGGGGCAAGTAACCCAACAAAGGCACTGCTCTGAAACCCAAACACATTATCACAGGTTATAATAAAGTTTTGAGTACTTACACCCTTAACCCTTTTTTTGTCAGTGAGGTGCCCATGCATGATCTACAATGGAATGAACTAAGGCCACAGAACATTGTCCAACTCCTCTAATAATCCTCCACTGCAATACAGACACGTAAATACCAATGACAAACATTTCCGTGCCTGGAGATCTAACAGATATTCACATCTGCTGGCAGTCTTGTGCTTGCCTACATGTAAAGTTAAAAAAAAAAGGGTATCTTGAAAAAAAGAGGTCACAGGCAAAATGGGAGTAAGAAATCTGACAGGCATGGTGCAAAGGGTATTGTAAAAACAGTCCTGTGGCTTTGCAGGAGACAGCTTCAGTCTGGCCAAATTCATTTGACCCAGCTTAGTCCAGCTATGCCACCACAGCTCCCCATTGCCCTGGGTAAGGAAAACTGGCTGCAGTTCTGTTCAATATGCCTGTTAAGCCAAGAAAGGAGATTGTATCTGTCGTCTGCAAGATGTTTTCCAGAAGTGGACTAACACAAAACTGTTTTATTATCTATTGTTGATTGCACGCTTCAACTACTTTACTTGGGTCTCCAGTTGCACCACCAAGGGATTTTTTCCTACCTCTCCATACACACCTCACAGGTCTTAAGACTCAAATCTCTCACCTGTCATCTATGTCCAGAAAAACACATCCAGGGGTGTGAGTGGTGGTGAAGATTCTTTTATCCATAGGAATTCGAGGAGCTAATAGAAACAAAATATGCACTAAGACAGAAAACCTAGGCATTACTTTGCTCATGACAGAGATTTATTGGCTCCTGAACTTTTCAATTGTTCACTGCTTTCTGATCAACTCATAGAAATATTACAGATTTTTAGGTGCTACAGACTTCTCTTCAAAATGAAAATAATGAGGAGAGGTGAAATGCTTTGGGGTCTGGCAAAGGCAGCAGAGATGCCCTGGATTCACATGCATGCACACACAAGCTGCAGGTTACACAGGTGAGACTACCTAAGCACAAGTCCTAAACAAAGGAAGAAGACTTTCATACACTGCATTTTTCTATCGGTTTGTTTTTTCCCCACTGGAATCTCCTGACTTGCCTTCATATCCAGAGTGAATTTTCTCAGCCAAAGCTAAGCAACAGGATTCTGCATCCACATGGACAGAAGTACACACATGGACCAAGTACGGGGTGATTCGGAAGGGGTAAGAACGTGTTTCTTCTCCTTGATCTTTACCACCCCTGAGGAAAAGCAAAAGGGATTCACACACTGCTTTCAAGACTCACATACTGTGTCAGGGCTGAGAGCCCTGCATGGAGAAACCATGCTGAGCACACAGATCCAGATCATCAGGTCCTACACGCACTCCCTTGTGATCCAAGGTCAGTGCATTCAGCAATTCTGATCTCTCTCCACTCAGGTGTTTTGTCTCCAATGCTTGCATTCAGAAGTTGCCTAGAAATACTATTCCACTCGTGGTTAAAGACTACGTTCTCATACTCAGTCTAAATGTGTCCACAAGAACCACTCATTTGGTTTTGTGCTCTCCTTCAAGATAAACAGTTCTTTTTCTGCTCGTTGTTTATTTCGTACCATTCTTATGGAAAAAATAAAAAATCAGTCTCTCTCAAGTTTTGTTTCACAGACCTACATAAGTAAGACTCCTCCAGCCTTGGTTCATTGTTTTTCTTAGATTGTCTTCCCTGGGAATTTCTAGAACATGGTGATCAGTAGCAGCACACAACATACACTGTAGTTGAGATCTTAACTGTGGCTTTGCAACAGCTGCATTAGTGATCACTCCTTTCTATTGCAAGTATTTTTTCACCTATTATAATTGCAGTATTTTACCTCTGATAGAAAGAATTGAGATAATTTTTTGTAGCTTATCACTTATACTAAAAGCTACTTCCTTATTCCACACTTAGTTTTGTAAAATGTTTCTAGAGAGAAGCTAGTGTAATAAAACCTACTTCTGACACCTCTGCCTTTGAGAAAACAAAATATACAAATGAAAATTGGATACAGCAGAAGTTTAACTCACAAAAAAACATTTTCTTACTTAAGCCTAGTGTGTACTTGTGAAATAATATTTTTACTTGTGATGCCAACACAACCAAATGATCTGTTATGTAAGGAAAGTAGAGACAGATGTTGTATGAAAACATAAAGTAAAACTATTGTAAAATATTTATGTATCCTACAAACAGGTTCCCCAACTTAATATTGCTATCTGTCCTGCTGTATTTATTCCAGGTGCCCTTACACAATTCAAGATACAAATGATTTTAGAGCTCAGGTTTTTGAAATACATACGAATGAATCAATGAAAGATGGAGCAAGTGTTATATCTGCTCATAAGCAAACTGTTCTTACTGAAATCAAGAGATCACCTGAGTCTGGAACAGAACTTCATTGAAGATTAAAGGCCAATCTCAGAGTGTTCTACTGGATGCCAATACTAAACACAATAAGCCCATTTTTAATGCAGTTTCACGAGCTCACACTGGTCAGCTTTAACAATAGAACAGTTTCTGCCTAGTACTGTACCCTTCGTCAGCCTTCACAGAACTATAATAATGTACTTACCTGATCCTGCAGAAAAAGGATTTCACCTGGGCATATTCATACAGAGAAGCTAATAAAAGGAACACATTGAAAGTATCAGTTAATATGCTCAAAAAGGTCATACCTATCAGAACTATTTTAAACTCTGCATTCTCCAGACTTTCTGAGCCAGACTGAAGTCTCACAACCTACTCTCTATTAGCTACTGAATTAGCCATTCAACAGTCTGCTCCCACCTCAGATGTTATCTCTCTTCTCCAGCCCACTCACTCTTAGGGAAATGACTGACCTGAAACTAAATTCAGAGAAAATGTGTATGACCTAAAAAAAAAAAAAAAAAAGAAATAAAAAATCCTTTCTCAAGTGCATCACTGTGAAAAGGAAAGGTGACATTTCCTGGCTTTATGAGCCATGTATCAAAAACTGTGCACAGACAAAACCAACTCCACCGGGGTGCCACTGCTCTGCTGGGTAACCACGTGACTGGCTGCCAACTTGTGGAATCCCTGGCACGCTGGCATTTGCAACCTCCGGATGTCCTACCATGCTTTGATAGAAAGGACTTTGGACTTCTCAGATCTGATATCAGAACGGCCTCAGAACAACACATGTCTAGGTGGGCAAAAAGCATGGCCTTGGCATGCAAGCTACGCTTAAGTTGCTCACAAATAACACAGGACTCAAAAGTAATAGTTTAGGAACATCCAGCACTAAATAGCAAGTCAGCTTAAAACTTGGGTTTGGTGAGCTATGCTCACAGCAGAAAGCAAGTGGATCATAAAGACAAAGCACCTAAGCAACCATAAGGTATAGATTAAACAACTTGAAACTCACAACTAGACCTTTAGTTTCTTTTCAAAAGGCAGTAGGAGTTGGAATAAGACGGTCCATGAAATGGGGAAGTATCTGTTATTTACTTACTCCAAGTAAGAGTTAAGTCTCTAGGAGACTAACAAGAACTAATCCCACAGCCACTCCAGTTTTCAAAGTGGAAAGGGAACATGTTGCAGAGGTATACTGCTAGCATAAGCATTTAAAATGAACTACTATTCTATCCTCATTCTGCAAAGAGAGAAAGACACATAGAGCATTTAAGAGCATTGCCAAGTCCCACCTGTTTGACTTTCCATGTTCCAAAGTGGCAGGTGAGAGTGGTCAGTGTGTGTGTAGAACACACTCACATCCTGAGGGACAAGCAACTCTACAAACCGGGAAGAGTCCAACACCTTCTTCTTACAGTTTAAGATAGATGCTGCCTGCTCAGAAATGTGCACTATGCGTCCAGAGAGCAAAGAAAATACAGCCACAAACGTGTCCTGGAAAACAAACATTAAAGGCAATTGTCTCCCAAAACGTGGTAGTGATATTGAAAGGATAAAAAGCAAAACAACGCCAAAACAAACAAACCAACCCCAAACCACCACATACCACAACCCCAGGGGGAGGTTCAAAAATGTGTTAAATTAGCCTCCAATTAAAGTAGTGTGTGAGCTACTACACTCTCCAGTGCCATAGCAGCATGCTCAAGATTCACAAATGCTAGTAAGACTGCAGCATCAAAACTAAAACTGATGTGATGCTTGTCTTTGCCCAGAATGACTGATTATCACTCCACCCACTTCTCCCCACATTTCAGAGGATTCACCACAATTCCATGTACAAAAATACTCTGAGAGCTTTTCAAATAGCAAGCATTTGCAATGATTCTGATATAGCATCTAACAGCACTGAATTTCAAAAAACATTCTTTTCTTTAAAGCAGAGCCAGAAAATATGACAGATATTGCAAACCAAGAAAAAAAAATAAATCCAGAGTACAAAAAGAAAACAAAAGTCCCTCACAACTCTCAGTTTGATTGGTCTTGAAAACTTTCTGCTTTCTCAAGAGATTACTATGCTGTAAATGAATTATCAAAAATTATTTGTTGCTTGGAGAAAAAAAAATAAGAAAAATTAGGATTTCTTCGCTCACTATCACTGGGACCTTGAAACAGCACAGATAAGAAACAGTCTTGATCTAACTTAAAAAACTTAAAGGTCTTTCTGGCTAAAACTTAAAGGCCTTTAAATTTTTCACATTTTATTTCCACAAAACAATGTTAGCAGACTAAATAGAGTAAAGCAGCAAGTGATAAACTCCTTGAGTGTGCCTGAATTCTTACAGTGTTTTTTGGAGTGTGTTCAGATGCAACTGCCACCAACTCTTCTATGCTGTATGTCACCACATCTGTCTGAAATGCTCTTCGGTCATTTAGAGCCTGGAAAAAGTCATTGTTTGCTAATTGAAAAGAAAACAAACAAACAGAAAAGCAGAACAAACACAAGAAAGTCAGTAAGGAGACTACTTTGAAAGTATTTCTTACAGCCCTTGTACTTTTGTCATCTTTTTGGTGAAGTCCGAGGTGAGATGAGGAAGGTCTGTGTAGTGACAAAGGGAAAAGGAATACTGATTATACTACTGGAGTGACCTAGTTATGTTACAGAAAATGAGCATGAGGATACATGGACAAGGACACAACATGATGGCAAAAGAACAATTTTAGCTACTTAGTTCTGATGGAAAACACAAACTATCCAATAATTTTTCAAGGTGGGATGGGAATACTGCTTTTTCAATGTGGGATGGGAATCCTGTTCTTTCAATATACACAGAAAGTTACTAGTAGGCACCTATTAGCTATGGGACTCTGAAGAAAAGAGAAGCAGTAGGTGGGTATTTCAATAAACAAGATAGCATGTTTGTTTAACAAAAAAAAAACAACAAAAACCCCACAGTGCTTCAGAAAATCAACTGTTAGCACAGTAGCTAGAATGCATTATTTTGTTTTAATGCTATTTGCTGCCAGAAACGTCTATTCAAACCATGCTGCTGTTCTAGATTTTCTCCACACGTACCTTGGACCTGCTGGACACACTGCAAGGCGTAGTTGAGAGCACTGATGGTGCTGGGCTTGCTGGAACTCCTTTTCTCTTCAGGCAAACACCTTTTCATTTCCTGGATCATCATCATCAGATCTCTGTGAGACTGGCTCCAATTCAGCTGCTCACTGCAAAACAGAGGCTAAACTTCACCAGATAATTCTGGTATGGGAGCTTTTTTTCCTATCACTGAATTAAAATTATTCACTGAATTGACATTTTATGGGATTGGGTGCAGCATCACACAATATCCAGAAATGTCCTAATGCTCCTTCACTAAATTTCCTGTTTTATTGTTCTCACTTCTCTGCTACTTGGACTTTTCTTCTCTACCTCCCTTGTTTCCAACTCCAGTGTGTCATGGATGGCAAAGTCACATCAAAACCACTCAGCTTCTAAAGATGCTTAGCAACTAAAAATAAGCTGATGTTAACTCTAGATTCCGTAAATCTCACTTGTATTAAAATAACAAATACATGCTGATTCTTGATCTCTGTAAGTTCTTCTAGCCTTGAAGTCTGCATCTGAACATAAGCACCTCAGGGAACCATGAGGTCCTCAAAATACACCTGATGCAAAGATTTCATTCCTCGTGTGACTTCAGAGTCTCCATTATACTTTTGAGTTGTTGGCTCCAACAGCTGCAGAATTGTTAACAGGCAAAATCTCCCTCTTCTTACATTTCACTGACTAAAAACCAATACCATCAATACCTTAAAATCAGATTCTAATCCTAGAGACGGGATATGAACATGGTTGTTTTTAATGACGTTTGTCTATTTTTCTTATTAGTATCATATTTATATAGTATGGCGTGTTAACTTTACATGCCAGTTCAACGTTTCATAAATTACAGATCCTGAACTTTTTCCATCAATCAAAAAAATAAATTACCACCTCAGCGAATTCCTGAACTCCCAGGGAAAACACCGTCTCAGTAATTCCTGTTTCGGTGCCGCCAAGTGCAGCGTTCAGATGGAGTGCAGACACAACCTCCCACGGGGTCACTGCCTTACCTGGCTCGGCCGATCCCACCCAGGCTCAGATCAGGGAGGGCACAGCACCAGCACCACCAGCACCATCAGGAGCAGCACCACCACCAGCACCACCATCAGAAACCCCAGCACCACCAGCACCACCATCAGGAGCCCCAGCAGCAGCAGCACCAGCGGCAGCAGGAGCAGGCTCAGCCCCCCCGCCCGTGCCCCCTGCCCCGCCGGGGGTCCCGCAGTGCCCGGGGGTGTCCCGGCCCGCTCACCTGCTCTCTTTGCCGCCGTGCTGGGGGCTGTGGCTCCGCTCCGTCCCGCGGGGGCCGCTCCCCGCACACCCCGCCGGCTCCCCGCGCTCCCCGGGGCCGTGCCCCGCTCCGCCGCCCCCCTCCATCGCCGATCCTCCGGGGCATCGGCCGACACGGCCCGGCCCGACCCGACCCTCGGCCTGCGCTCCCGGCGCTGCGCCCACCACACGCACCGCCCCGGGCGGCCAGCGGGCGGAGCGGCCTCTCCCCCTCCCTCCCACCCTACCGAGCAGAGCCCTCCTGCCCTCCCCCAGCTCGCCGCCCCCCGGGGCCGATTCCCCCCTCAGAGCCCCCCGCTCGCCCTGCCCTGCCCTGCCCTGCCCGCCCCTCCGAGCGCCGCCGCCCGGGACCTCCCCGCGCCCCGTCCCCTCAGGGGGCGCGCCCCCGCCCTTACGTAACGGCGCGCACGCGGCCGCGCCGCCCGCACACGCCCCCGCCACGTGCGCCGCGCGCCGCCAACACACCACGCGGGGGGGCGAGCCGGGGGGGGGGCCAGAGCCGCTCTTTATTGGGGGAGCCCGCGGCGGGAGGGGCGGGGCCAGCGCGAGAAGGGGGCGGGGCCGGCGCGCCTCACGCGGCGCCGCACGCGGCCCCCGTGCGCGCGCCTCGCCCCGCCGACACGTGCGGGGCTTGCGGGGGCGTGGCCAGGGAGAGGGGGCGTGGCCACGGAGCGCGCCCCACCCCTCTCCCCCCGCCCCCGGCAGCTCATTAAGGCACTGTGCAAAGTGGTGAGCTGTGCTTGTTAGTAATTAATGGCGGGAGTGTCTTAAGGCAACCTGTGAAGTTAGTTAACGTTTCGGTAATAAAAATAGGTTCGCTTTCAAACGGCGGTAAACGCGTTGAGGGTGCGGGCGGGGCTTGAAGTGGAGAGGCTGGAGGTTCAGAGGCACCTTCTGGTTGGTCTGAGTTTCTTCCTGTAACTCACGAAGACACGGTTGAGACTACAAAGAGAAGGAAAAGGTTGTGCAGTGTCCTTCAGCCCCTCACCATAACAATCCTGCTTTTTAAGAATTTAAGATGATAGAGATAAATCCCTCTTTAAATCCAAGAATTTGCCTATGTTAGTTTTCTTAGCTGTAGTTTTCCTTTGTGTTCGCCCCCAGTACTGCACGTCAGATGTCAGTGTTTGTTATTGTATTACAGTACAAACCTAAAACCTTTGTCTTCCCGTTAAATACCTGGGGATTACATGGGGACTCAGACTGAACTTTACATTCCCTGGCTCTCTGTCCTAACCCAATGTTACTCTCCTTTCATCTGGCAGCAAAACCTCTACTCAAAGAAAACCTCCCTGCTTATGGCAGTGCACTTGGAACTGCCACACCATAAAAAGTTAATCTAACAGGAAGCTAAGGCAGGTGATAAACGGCTCTCAGACAAGGCAGGTATGTGGAATTTCACCTTACACTTCTGCAACAGGCAGCTAAAAATCCCCAAGCTTGTTCCTGATTTCTAAGTCTTTGCTATTTTCACTTTCACCTGTGTCACCCTCAGAGGTGGTAGAGATTCAGGTCCTGGAGCTCCTACACTAGTCCCAGTTTACCACTCATTGTAGGCAATGCTTGTTAAAGCCGTCACTATTACCTCAAACTAATGTTGTATATACTTGTATTTGAGCATCCTGGCTTTATTTAAACTATACCAGTCAGTGAATTAACACTACTTATGCCAAGCCTATGAGAAATCTCCCTTGTGGTGAAACTTACCAATGATGATGATGATGATAATGACAACAACAGCTATCAATATTGCCCACATCTGTGAAAAGAAGCCATACAATGCTTACTACAAACCATGCATTAACTGCCCCTCAAGACACAGGAAAACAGCCCCTGCAAGGGACTTTAGCACCATGTGTCAGATCTAACATGGCAAGCAAAGCCCCTTCAGCAAGCAAGCTTGATCCACACTTAGCACTCAAGAGATGGCAGGCCATGCACAGAGGCAAAACACAGCAGTACAATCTTCTTCACATAGAGCCTGTCTCAAGTAAATGTACAAGTCTTTGTTACTCACCAAAGATGATTCCAAACTTTGCCAACAGCTATAAGTACAGGAGTCTGAGTGAGCTTCTTCCACCTTTCAATTTTTCCTCCACATTAACTCAAGCTATGCATTTTTAGGCTTTTTTTTCCTGTTCCTCAACACCTCAGATTACTGACATGCTTCCCCTCTGGCCGTTACAATCTTACACAAGATCCTGCACAGGGCAGCATGGCCACTAATCCAGCTTTTCATTCCTTCACCCAGTCACTCCACCAAGCTTTGCAAAACTAGATGCTATAACTTAAATAACATTGGCTAAACTAACTTTTTCTTCTGCCTTTTGAGATGTCAGTTGTAACAGTGTTACCTGCAGTACTGCACAGCATAAGTACACAAGAGAAGGTTACCTTGCAGTTCTTCCACCAGTACTTCCTTTTCAGCTTGGCTGCACTGGTCTCAAACTGGGAAGCTCCTGCTTGCAGTGCATCAGCCCTGTCATCCAGCTCTGACAGCTTCTGATCTCGCTCCAACACCTTGTCCACGTTCACTCTCATGATGTCAACAACCTACACCAGTTCAATGCTCACAGTAAGTTACCAGTTGTATAACCCATGGTGAAACATAATTGCAGACAACAGACAGCAACACCTGGTACTCAGTGTTCTCAGAAGCAGGAGCTATTGCCTACTAATACATACAGTCATAAGCTTAAACAAAACTGAAATTGAACTGTGGCTGGAAGCCCCCAGTACCTACTTTAAGAAGTCAGTAGTGCTGGCATTTTCTTCAAACCTGGGAAATAATTCCTGACTCGCTTCAGGAGGATTTGGGGCACATAAACATGATAGCAGACCACACGTCAAAAAATACCCTTGCTAGCCAGCCTGGCTTTTGGACTCCACAAAAATCTAGACACATTGTATTTGGCAGTCAGTCCTCATGGCTACTGATGTGAAAGAAGCTTGTTCTCTGTGAGAACAAAGGGTTTTGTCTTTACTTATGCCAAATCCTCAAGCAGCAAGACTGCACCTAATACTTGGGCACTGGTAACTTCTCTCTGCTTCCCCTTTATATACTGAAGGGGAAAACGCTTTGGCAAAAACATCCCTTCTAGTGATATAGGTTCCCTGAAGGAAAACAATGGCACTGCTATCAGACCAGACTTTTACCTCATCTACTTGGTGTTGAGTCTGCTGAAGCCGACGATTACTGCCAGCGGCCACATTGGAGCTTCCAGGGATACTGGCCGACCTGTGGTGAAGAAAGGCATCGTTATTCATCTGACATTCCCCAGAACTGGAAACTTGTATCCCTGGAATAAATGTAGGGCAGCTTCCCACTGAAGGAAAGGTGTTTTAACAGATGACATTAGCTGCAAGTCATTCAGTGTCCCAAACAATTTGTTAACAAATTGTCTGCTGTGCTAAGAGACAGCAGTGGCTTGCTAATACCACATTTTGCAATAAGGCATAAGACAGCTCCAACAATGGTTCACAGGGCTCAAAGAGTCAAGAGTTTGGGCTCAGGGGTGTTCCTACTTTTCACTATGAACACAAAGTTTCAAGCTACAGTAGTTTCAAAAAATCAAATGCAAAAACATAATGGTTATGCTAACTATGTGCTTCTCTGTTGTTGGCTGTCTCTGTTCTTTTGAAACACTTTATATGGAGCAAGAGGAAGCACCAAAAGGAAAAAGTATTTGGCATATACAAGAATTTACCTCTGTTTAGCTTTGAATTCATAACAGAGCTGGTTTTTACCAGCTGCAACACTCTGCATCTTTGTAATGAATGCAAGAGCTTCAGTACATACCTCTCATACCCTTTTCACTGCCTTGCCAGGGTTTTGTTGCTTATCTCTAGAACTATCTGTAGTCAATTTCCCTTTCTATGTAGTTACTTCCCATCAGATCCTTGTGTAGTGCATCCCGGCACTCCAAACAGCCAAGCCTGACTATTTCCTGTATTTACACATTCGGACATTGACTTGAACTTCCATGCAGCGAGAACAAACGAGTACACACACAGGGCGTGAGCCAGGAGGCTCTGCACAGCCCAGCATCACCGCTCCTCTGCTCTGGCCCTTCCGCCAGCCTTGGGTGGTGCTTTTTCCCTGCCAGTTCCAGGTGAAGAGCCTCGGAAACGGCACCTCTTCCTGGGGGGAGTTTCCAAACACACCAACCCCGCGGGGCCCGGCGGGCTCTGCCCCGAGAGGCGCCCGGGGCTGGCGGGACAGCCCATCCCATCCCATCCTATCCCAGCCCAGCCCAGCCCAGCCCAGCCCAGCCGTACCGACCCCAGGCCGTGCGGCCCAAGCGCCGGCCGGGCGGGGCCCGGGCCGGGCGTTCCCGGAGCGGCTGTTCCCCGCTCCGGCAGCCGCCGCCGGTGCCCCGGGTCCCTCACGGGTCCCTCAGGGGTCCCTGAGGCGCCCCCTCGCACAGCCCCGCACTCACATGGTGGCGGCGGGAGGGCCGGGCCGGTCCGGCCGGGCCGCAGCGGGACAGGACACACCGCAGCTCCGGGCGCGTCCAGCGCCGACTGCGGCGGGGCCGGCGGCGCCGCGGGGTGACGTCAGAGAGGCGTGGCTTAAAGGGCGCGGAGCTTGCGTGGTCACGCCCCCTCCCGACAGGGCGCGGCCCGGAGCGGAGCGGCCGCTGGGGGGCGCCACGTGGTCCTGCCCCGTTAGCGGGAATGGGGGGACAGGGGTGTTTTTGGGGGACAGGGGGGTCGGGGGGTAGAGGGAGGACAGGAGGGGACAGGGGTGTG
>JAWWEW010000054.1:3378948-3597547 GCA_035583185.1 Anabacerthia variegaticeps
TGTTTGGGGGGGACGGGGGGACAGGAGTGTGTTTGGGGGGGACAGGGGTGTGTTTGGGGGACAAGGGTGTGTTCGAGGGACATGGGGTGTGTTTGGAGGGGGAACAGGGGTGTGTTTGGGGGGCACAGGTGTGTTTGCGGGGACACGGTACAGCCACAGCCCCCTGGGCTGTTCCACTGGGGAACATCAGGAAGCAGGGACTGCCTTGTGGTTTTTGTTTCCTTTTTCCCCCCCCTCCACTTATTAAACTTTTTCTCGCTCCAGGCAGTTTTTCCCTCATGTTTGGTCTTCCAGTTCTCTTCCCCTGCACCACTGGGGAGAAGGGGGAAGGTGGGGCAGTGACCAGGCAGCTGGGTAGGTGTCTGGGTGTCTACTTCCAATGCAGGGTCAGCCCACCACCATGTTAAAGAACCCAGCAATTAACAGGCATGTTAAAAAATGGGAAAGTATCTGAGTTAAAAAAATCTGAGTTAAATGCTGATTTATTCTTTAAGAGAAACGTAATTAAGTTCAGTCTGTAGTAGGAAATAAACTCTCTTAATGAAATCTCATCTTCTGTTGTGTTTTGGAAGAACTTACTCATAACAGCACTAACACGGTCTTTCACAGATCAGATGATTAATTTATTAAACCTGTCTTTCCCTGCCAGGCTGGCCTGGTGGAAGTCCGGTACCAAAGTTTCATTATTGACAGACAGTTCGTGTAACTTACATATCTTATCAGTGCAATAGTTGTGTCTCAGTTCTTTGTATTACTGTGTGACCTCTTAGGTTTCTGCATCAGCAGTCCTTTTGAATTTAACCAAGATTTGACTCTGCTTTGTGCACACAGTGGGATTTAGCATTTTGCTACCAGGTGTATATGGTTTCTCCTGAAAAGCCCTGAAAGTGACTGTCCAGTGAAGAGGAACTGAAACCAATCTGATCTCAGAAAAGTTCCAGGGGCTGCACCTGCTCAGGGGCAGGCTGTGTCCTGTTACATTACAACCCCTAAGAAATCAGATATACTTACAAGCAGATCATGTAGAGAAGAAATGCATTTTTTTCGTGGTCCCTTACAGTGATTAAAGGACTACATTGCTCCCAAACTAGTATGGAGGAGACGTGTTTAAAAGAAGGCACAGACTTTGTATGGGGAAATTTTCTTTGTTTTTAATTTACAGCAGAAAGAATATAAAGCATTCAGAAAACATTTTCCATATTTTAAGGGCAATTCAAAACATTTTGCATGGTTCCAGCAGCTGAGTTCTTCAACAGATCCATTGATTCAGTGATGCTTTACATGCACGGTTACAAAAATAAAACTTACAAAAGAGAAGACATCTATACTAGTTTTACATGCAAGTCTTGGGGACCCCCCATTGGGCACCAGCTATTGTGTGGAACTGCCATAAGCGTGCAACCAGAGAGGGGGTTCATGTTATATTCTGTATTTCTTTCACACAGTATTACTGCTGTCGAATGTGTTTCACAAAGGAGCGGTTCCATTATCAGAAGACAGAAGATCTGGCTCCTGGCACTTGGGAATTTTGAATTTTCCTAGAAAGCTGCACTTACTTATTATCGTCGGTGAAAAATGTTAAGTTCCACAACCAAGAAGAGGGTTTGCAGAATCACTTCACTGCAGGGGAGTCCTTCTCCCTCCCCAGTGACACACTGAAGGGTTACGGCCCGACACAACAAAGCACTTGGGAGCTGCACTTGGCCTCAACCATGCGGGGAGTTCTGCTGTGCCCACAGAGCTGCCAGCACGGTTAACACCAGCACAGGCTTAAACGTTTGGCTGAAGCAGGATCTAGATTAGTAGATACACCACCAGGCCCATGGATCTGGAAGAGTAATTTGAAATAGCTCTGTATATTACTGAATCGTTTTCTGTAAAGACAAGGAGTTAAAACATTTCCACTGAGGTCACTACTCTTGTTAGGAACAGATCAATTCTATATTGTCACGTATTGGTTAATGGGTGCAATATTTCACTTTCAAAATGTCAGAGGTCTTCCAGTACTAATACAGAGCATTTCCAATTCATTCCAAAGGAGATTCTTCAGCGTCTCCTGTTCTGTTTTGGCGTGAGAGGAGAATTTAATGATTAAGGTTCCAATTGCAGACAGTAAATGGAGGCTACGAGGCTGCCCACAGGCACAGTGAGAGTGCCAGGCCATTCGTTTTGCCTTTTTCCCTTTTTTAAAATTGAATCAGGTCATAAAGCAGCAGTTCAGAAATGTACAAGAGAATTCTGATAATGAGCTATAGCACATCTACTGTAATTCAATGCTGGCAGTGAAAAGAAGTAATTAAAAACAGGTACAATTATAGAAAAGGCACCAAGAGCACTGACCCCAGTTTTTTTGCCACAATCTTTGTTTTTTACTCTTCTTGTAAAGACACCAGTTTCAAAGCTTCTTCTATGTGAATATTTTTTGGCTTCACAACAAGCCTTGCGTTTAAACATTGCAGTTGGTGGCCGGGATCAAGCAAGAACAACTATTCCAAAACTAACAATCTCAAATTTACACAAGTCCATTCAGAAATTTTAAACTGCCACAAGCAAGACAAACAGACAGGAGCAGTTTCTGATCTCAGACACATGTACGTGACCCACAGTAACGACACGGACTTCAGGAGTTTCTTCCCTTACATTCCTGCGTAATGAGGATCAGAACCTGGTTCCCGTTGTTGGGAATCTGTGACAGTTTTAAATTAGTAGTTCAATTTAAAAAAATCTAATTTCTTTGGCTCCTCACTATGTGGAAATAGCAATATACCATGACACCCCTACAAGATCAGTTTGCATCTTTTTTTTTTAAGTTTTACTTAATTTTTTAAAATTTTTTGTGCAATTTTTATTACATTTTCTGACTTCCAGCAGGAGATATGAAAATGTGAAACATATTTTCTACTTTCGTACTATTTATTTATTTTTTTTTCATTTTATGTTCATTCTAAGTGTTCTTTATTGGAGTGAGTGTATGGTGTTAAGCTAGATACGGTTTTTGTACTCTTATGATTATCTGCTTTGCAAAAGTAACTTAATTTTCTTAAGCAATATTAGCATTCACATTACTTGGCACCATTGGCAAAAAAAAAACCCAACGAAAAAGAAAAAGAAAAAAGAAGATGGGGGTAAAAAAAAGGAAGGAAGGAATACATAAATTAAACCCAACTGAACCAAACTCCTGGTAGCCAAAATCAAATGTAAACATATCCTTTTTTTCTTTTTTTTTTTTTTTTTTTAAAGTAATGTTGCTCTGCCTTTTTTTCCTAAGTCTAAATACAGTAGCTCTTTTTTGCCATTTAGTCATGCTTTAGCAAAAATGTTCTTCTAAAGAACATTTAAAATAAAGTTTCTTATAGTGAAATAAAGTTTTTGTTTCATTTTACAGACCATAGCCACTAATGCTTTGCTTTGTTCATTTCTTTTTCTTGAGTTCATGCACATATCTCTTTGTTTTAATATATACAATATGTACAAACAATACATCCACACTCTTCTGGTTCATTCAGACAAAACTATACAAATAATAATTTTATCTTGCCAAGTTATTGACCCTTTGTGAATAAAATATTTAGTAATTAATCAATATATTCCCTTTCAAATATTTTTTTCTCATTTTCCATTTCTACCTTCTATATATACAGAAAACTGCCCAGATTTCGATGAAGTAGCCAAAATAAGAAATTTACTGGCCAGAATGCAGCACCACTGATCTTTAGGTGGCATAAAATGTCCAGGCAACATATGTACGTGACTCTGCAAAATGACAAGAGGTTTGACATAAGAGAGAAAGCTACATGTTTTACAAATCATTTAAGAACTTAATTAAAACAATAGTACATGAAGGTAAGGCTAGAAAATAAAGTGCTGAATATGAAAGTACATGACAGTTGGTATGTTTGCAGGTTCTAGTAAAAATACCAAAAAAACTGTTTAAAACTTGCTTAAGCTGCTCTCTCCATTCCTCATGCATTACCCGTGTCTCTCACACACCAACCCCTTCTGTAAGTTCCCACAGGATGTATTAAAAACCTGCAGATTTAAAAAGTTGCATTAAGTGTGCTGTAGAGGTTTAAATAAAACACAAAGGACAGGAGTGCGAAGGAAATGAGGATGCATGGACCCAATAAAGATGTACTCATCTAAGCCCCTCCACTGAGACTCTCAAAGCTTCAGTTTCTTGGAGATGACTGACAGGTGCAGGAACAGCATTCTTGTGTTGCTTGTGCATTCCCACCTTTTCTGAACAATATTTTTGGTATAATATTTGTACAGTTCCACATGTTGTTTAATACAGCCCTATATGAAAAGGATAATTAATCGCTTCTTCCTTCCTTCTCGGAGAATGAAGCAACTCACAAATTCTTCCTGGTGTCTTTTTGTTTTCCCCACGATCCAACAGAAGATTGAGTTCCAAGATGTCTTGCTGAACAAATTAAAAGTTGTCCATGAAAGTGCAAATGCAATGACCAAAACATTACTGTTAAAATCCTGCAGCTGGTATTTCCAGAACTGCAGTGGGTATTTTTGTTGTTGTTGCATGTCTCTGCTAAAAACAGAAAATGAAAACAGTCTGAAAAGCAATGTCACATTGCTACGGGATGCTGCTGCGTATCTTCAAGTTCCTTGGCCTTTTTCAATTCTTTCACTCTGAAAAAACAAAGAGGAGCTATGTAACACTTCTATTGCAAATCTCTTGAAGACACAGAACAATCAAAAGGACTCCTCAGTCCAACTTCCCGTGCAGAAGAGCCAGTTCTCAGAGAAATGGCAGGAGGGTAACACCTTCCCAACACCATAAACAGTTGGAAGTGCAAGAATGGGCCACTAGAGATCCGAGACAAATGCATCTGGAGACATACCCTTAGTCCAGCTACTGTTTTCCCCCAGTATTTGAACCCACAGCTGGGCTTCATTCTGGCGTTGGCCTGTCTAACTGCTTGGGGCTTTCTGGACTGCTGTTCACTCACTGACCCTGCAGCTGCTCTCACTAGTCCTGGCAAAGGGGATGGGCAGTGCTGACCTCTTTCCTCCACACAGTGCTGAGGCAGTAACAGTCTGATGTCACAGCCAGTACAGAGGGGGAAAGTCAGTCCATCCTACTTGGACAGGAGGCTCTCGGTGTTGATACAGAATCTCACGTAAGGAAGTGTTTATATGTGAGCAGAAGAGCCGGTATGGGTGTGAAGAAAGGTATTCCACATGTGTTCCAGCTGCTGGGGGCTGTCCTTTCCAGCATGTTGTTGGGAGTAGGTTCGGGTGTTTTCCCAGCCAGCAGTGCAGGATGCTGGATGCTGTGTGTCAAGGGTGACACATCCACAGCATGGAAGAGTCACTCTCCCTAGATGTGGCCAGGTGCCCCAGTTCTCAACTCTAAAATGCACAATACCTTACCTCCTCTAACACTTGTCATAAGGACTAAACCACCACTGAAAGCTGAAAGAGGTCAAAATTAAATTAAGAGAATGAAGAGGAGGGAAACCCTTCAATCCCATCAAGAGAAACAGAACTCTGCATTGGTGCTGGGGCAGCAACAATCCTCTGTTCAGGCTCGACCTGGCTGTGTGTGAGTGCAGGCTCCCTGCAAAGAGCCACACCAAACCCAGGGGGACTTCCCAAGCTGTCCCTGAACCACAAGGCAGGTGCCCAGCTGTGCTTGGGGTTGGCTCTGCCTCTACCTGCAGGGAGCTCCTCTGCAGTGCAATCCCTTTGCCACCTGCCTCCACCTGTCTTCCCTCTGCTCCTGCAAAGGGAGGACCCCCCAAAAAGGAGCAGAACACAGCATATAAAAAAAGGGGATTTAGCTAAGCATGTACATACACGCTCGAGTGCTCAAGTGACGCTGCAAAAACTTGAAAAGGCAAATAACAAAAAATTGTGTCAGAGATGCAAGTCTCTGCAACAGACACCAGCTACAAGTGAATGAATTTAACAAAGCCCAAGTAAATAAAGCCAATAAAACATGCTAGGAGAGCTGATCAGCAGCAGTGAGTTTGTTGCTACTGTAGGCAGACTTATAGCCCTACATCTTCTCTTGGCTCACACCATCCTGCTAATACAAGGATACAACAAACGCTATAAATTGATCTCTATAAATATACATCCATTTCACCATTTTATTTATTAATTTTTCTGCATGTACTATTACTGAGAACCCACAGTCAAAAGGGAGCTGGCTGCTTTCACCTCTGTTTTAGCTGACTCAAAGCTCTAGCACTCAAAGGCATCCTCAGTATTTGTAAAACGGGGCCAACAGGGGTCAAATCACACTAACCTATATGCAGGTCAGATCTTCACTAATTACCTAAATTCCACTGACCTGCTGGAGAATATCATGCATGGAAAGACAGAGGGCTCTGCTAGTCCAAAAGCATGCAGTGTTTTGAGTCTGAAGGGCACTGCTGAAGGGGCCCCCAGGTGCCAAGCAGTGCTCTGATCCCTAGGCTGAGCAAGGGGTAAGGCAGCAGCACCAGGGACTCTCAGTTCCAGCTTGGACAGTCCTATGCTGAGCCCAAATGCCTGTTACAACTTCACAGAGAAATCTTCTATGAGGAGATTTTGGGTCTACACGAACTGGTGTCTAAAAGACCCTGCTGACATGAAGGGAGCAGAGGCTTCAGCACTGCACAGAAGGCAGCAGCAAGCCTCTACTCAGGCTGACAACCTGAGTTCTGCCTCAGTTCATTGGGGTTCCACCTACGGCCAGGTCACCTTTTCATTACAGGCAACAGAGAAGGGCTGGTACAATGAACTGAAAACACAAGTCACAAACTACCAATCTTCAGTATATTTAGTTTTCTTTTCTTGCAGCAGAAAAGCAGCTTCTCCCTTGAATTTATTGCTAATATTTCTATTACTCCTCTGCTAAGAAGCAGAAGGTAAGCCAAGATCCCTGGTGCTATGCTAGAAAAGGTGTTGTGCCTCTGTGTAGTGGACAATTTTTAAGGCTTAGATGAACTATGTTCAAGATACCATCAATTAATGCATGATGTGCAGTGCAACTTCCAAGTGTTTTCTGTTGCACTTCAGTACTGTAATGTAAAATTAACCTGTTATTATAGATCTCTCACTGAGAACATGCACATTAAATAAGCTGATGGCTCTTCCACTGAGACATGCTATTCCTTACTTTAGCACTTCACATGCAAGGGCTACACTAACAAAGCACTTTTGCTGGAAGAATGCAAGACATGCTTTGCTGCAAACTTCAACCTACAGCATGCAATATCTGTACTGGTGCAGACCTATTGCATCTGTTTGCCTGGAACACACATGCCAACAGAAGTTAATTACTGCAGCAGTCAGCATTTGCACTAACACAGGTTCTATTCAGAAATATGGAATCACAGAATGTGAAGGGTTGGAAGGGACCTTAAAGATCATCTAGTCCCAACCCCCCTGCCATGGGCAGGCACACCTTCCACTAGACCATGTTGCTCAAGGCCTTATCCAACCTGGCCTTGAACACTTCCAGGGATGGGGCATCTACAACCTCCCTGGGCAACCTGTTCCAGTGTCTCATCACCCTCACCGTGAAGAATTTCCTCCTAATATCTAACCTAAATTTCCCCTCTTTCAGTTTGTAGCCATTACTCCTTGTCCTGTCACTCCAGCTTCCCTATAGGCCCCTTGAGATACTGGAAGGCTGCTCTGAGGTCTCCACAGAGTCTTTTCTTCTCCAGGCTGAACAGCCCCCACTTTCTCAGCCTGTCTCCACAGGGGAGGTGCTACTGTCCTCCTGTCAACTTTGTGGCATCCTCTGGACTTGCTCCAACAGTTCCATGTCCTTCTTAACGTTGAGGACATGAGAACTGTGCACAGTGCTGCAGGTGGGGTATGACAAGAGCAGAGAAGAAGGGGAGAATTCCCTCTTTTGATCTGCTGGCCCCACTCCTTTTGATGCAGCCCAGTTGGTTTCTGGGCTGTGAGTGCACACTGCCAGCTCATGGTGAGTATTTTGTCACCCCCAAGTTCTTCTCTGCAGGGCTGCTCTCAATCCATTCCACATCCAACCTGCAGGTGTGTCTGGGATTGCCATGTCCCAGGTATAGAACCCTGCACTTTACTGAACCTCATGAGGTTTTCACAGGCCCACATCTTAAGCCTGTCAAGGTCCCTCTGGATGTTCCACCCCTTCCAGCCTGTGACTGCACCACACAGCTTGGTGTTATTGCTGAACTGTCTGAGGGTGCCCTTGATCCCCCTGCCAATGTCACTGACAAAGATGTTGAACGGTATCAGCCCCAACACCAACCCCTGAGGGACCCCACTCATCACTGGTCTCCACAGGGACAATGGTCCTTGGTCAAGTGTGATTCACATGGTTGCAGGTGCAATAATAACTACTGCTTAAAAACACAAGCACACACTAGTACAGAATTTCCCTACAGTAAAGGTCAGACTCTAAAATTTGCCATGGGCACATTACTGGAAGATGCTATTTAGTAAGTAATAGCTTAAAGCAAACCCTGCATTCCACAGCATTTATACACTTAAGCTTCAAGATGATGACCATCCAAATTTACTAAGCTGCCACATTTTCTTTTCCTAACTACTCTCTGTGCTCAATATACGTAATGGTGCATGTGTCACACTGCACATGGGAGTGCAGGCAGGTACTGTGTGTCCTTTACTGATTACCACACTGTCCAGAAGGCACAAAGACCTGCACTCTGTAGCTGCCAGTCCCTCCTCCTCCCTCCAGAGCTGACAATGGGAGGCCAGGGAAGTTCTCCCTTCTCTTGAGAGCTGGCATAGGCCAGCCCTGCTCACTGCAGACTTTGCAGTGGGCACAGCCAGAGTGAACTGAAGTGCCTCCCAATGCTACCAAAACCAGAGCCAATCCATGGCCAGAGTGACACCAGGGAAGCACTAAGGTGCTGTTTTGAACACCCTCAAACCACCCTCAAACAGGAGGTGTCAGAACCAATCCATGCACCAAGGCAGATACCAGACCAAGGTCATCCATTTATATTATCTGAAATTCTTTGTCAAGACAATCTAAAACTACCTGTCTTCACTCAATTAATTCTTTCTTGGATAGTCTGTACTGCAGCCTTTCCTATGTCTTAGAAGTCCTTTCAGTCCTCACTGAACTCTTCTTCTCTGAGTTCCTTACTCAGTGGTACTTTGGTTTGATTTGGTTACAACAATATAAAATGTCAATAGAGGGGGACGGTATTTCCTCTTCATGAATGCTTGGTGTAATAAACTCTCAAAATTTTCAACTGCAGTTAAAAAAATACAGTTTGACCAGGGAAGAATTTTGGACAAATTAGGACCCTTGAGAATAGAAAACCTTTGAGTAAGTGCTGCCAGGGAAGATTTTAAATGAACAACATAGCATTGCCTTCAAGCTACAAAGCAATCTTCTTTGCTTCAGATTTTCCCCCTCTTAAAATGAAGCAGGAGAAGAGGACCAAAGTGTAGCATTTCCAGTTACAAGCATTAATAAACTGCTCTAAGAAAAACAACACTACTGGGATTTATAGAATGGGACAGCAGAACAGATGGCTTTAGAGAAGATGTTTCAATCCAGTTTGGTAGACTTGCAGTGAGACTTTTTTTCCTAAACAATCCAGAGAAAATGAGAGCACGGAGAGGAAGTGATAGCAGCAGGTCAGTTGCTGCTAGATCGTGTGCAAATCCCTCCAGGAATCTAAAGCACTGGCACGTTGGCTTGGATCACTTCTGGGAGTGCCTCCAGCTGCCTGGGACCAGAGGTGAGGGCAGCTCAAGTGAGGCAGAGCTGCAAGCAGAGCACCCCAGAATGGGAAAGAGGCTCTGGCTGCTGCAGGTCTCCAAACAAGAAGCACCATTCTACATCAGCAGATCTGAAACAATGCACAAAACTGCAAGGACCATAAATTTGGTTTTGCACTGATGAAGCCTTGAACAAAAAACTCCTCAAATAACGTTTTCTCTAGACAGCAAGTGCCTCTAAGGTACAAAGTCATTCCCTCAGCAAGTGCTGAAGAGCAGATGGAAGGAAAAAGCACGTGCAATAGAGATGACCACTGATAAGGTGTTTGAAGTAACAGCCGTGGTGCTGACACACAGAAAGGGAAGAGAAGATGATTTCAAACATGAGCTTTGAACCCTGACTCTCAGGAGCTGCGTCCTGGTTCCCAAACTGCTCCAGCCAGACAAAGCTTCTGCCCTTGGCACTGTGGTACTTACTTGGACACCATGAAGGAGGTTGCATCGGTACGTGCTGAAGCAATGTAGAAAGCAACAGCCCCAGCAAGTGGCAGCTCCTCTCCCCCTCCCCAGTCCTGTACAAGGTGTCAGCAAATGAACAAGGTCTACTTAGAAAAAGTCACAGCAAACGATGGCTTCATGGGTAAAGCGTAACACAAAGCTGCTTCATCAGACTTACTCCATAACGCCCAGCCAAAGAAATGCTGAATGAGTCCGAATGCTGAAGATCAGTATACAGGACGGGGTGCAAGAGCCAGAGATGGCTGGCTGGTGAGTTACCTGTTGCTCTGAGAGCTGAAATGGCCCATGGGACATTTAAGAAAAGGGAGCTCTTGCCTTTTTCCAGATACCTCATTTAGGCAGCAAAACAAAAGAGACAGAAAGGCCCAATAAGAACGACACCCCAGAGCACATGGTCTGCAATTTAACACACACATTTGAGCTCCAAATACATTCAGCCCCTGCAAGAGGTAAATGAAAAAAGAAATTACTTTGAAAATTTTTGTTGCAGGTACAAGCGACGCATATCCCAATATGACATTTTTGTGTATTGTCCTGAACTCAAACAAACGGGACTTTCCAATCCCTTGAAATTTTCCCCCATTCTCAATCTTACTAAGAGAGGTAAGAAACCAGATACTTCGATGCAATGTCTCCTGCACAGCATGGATCAAAACAACACAAAAAATACAAGTCCTTAGGTGTGCAGGAGTAGGAAAACGTTTGTTGCTAAAATGCCAAAAGAAGGAAGAGAACAAAACACAGTAGATGAAAGGCATTTCAGGTATGAAATGAAGCTGTACTTACCAGAGAACTGACTTCAGGTTTCAGTGTGTGTTACATGCACACCCCCCCAAACTGGAGAGCAGCTTTTAACCAAACCATGAGAACGTGGTGGGGGGTAAGGGGATGTGTTTGTACATGAAAGATGCTGCGAATGAATACAGTTTTTGTTACTCATGATCACAGGTAACAAGTGCACTTGTTTGGCCCCAGAGAGGACAGAAGTTTTGTCACAGGCAGAAAGCTCCTTGTGATCTGCTCCAGATCCCCTCCTGCCACGGGTACAGCAGAGAGGGTCACACTTCAAGGAGCCGTGCAACTCCTTCATCTCTGTGTCTGGACTAGGAGCAAAGGAGGAGGCTACAAAGGATGGTTTGACTGATAAGCAGGCAAACGTTTGTGTAGGTGGGGCACTGTGAGTAGCTGAAATCTCTCCACTGAAGCAGGTGTCCTTGAGATGAAAGCTATTACCTAAAGGCAACAGTTTTTTTCCCCTTGAAGGCATTTTAATTTCTATTGGAGAAAGATACCAAGTTTTGTCTTGCAGGAGTTGGTCAGTAAAATCTCCTGCCTGTCCCTCTTTACTGATCCCGGTGTAATGTCACCCAAATAAATCCATAAAAAATAATCAATTTGTAAAGGTTTTAAAACTGAAACACAGAAGCAAATGCTGCTGTCATTTATCTGCACACTACAACACGTGTACAGGGTACACCCAATTTATGAATTACAGACAGACACATTTGCAGGCATTCCCTCAGCACAGGGGAATGTGTCAGCCTGCCCACGTGAGAAGGCCCAGGAATACTTGTCTTGTGGGTGTGCATGCCAGCAGCATACACACACAGGTTGTTATCAGAATGCAAAGAATCACTTGCTGTAACAGACTTACTTTGGCAGAACAGCAGCCAGTACATTTTGTGATAGCTCACAGTTTACTTTTTCCAGACAAGCAGAGAGCTCCCTCATTTCCCCATCAATCTCACAACACTGGCCATTCCAGGCAAAACCTGCAAATGCTACCAAACTTCCAGAATCTGCTTCCTGATAATTTCTCTTATGCTGTTACATACACAAAGCCTTAAAGTGCAACAACTGTTCCTCCTGGAATGCTGACAACTGGCCTGTCAGCTGCACCTATGCAATGCAGCCCCTGCAGAGCCTCAGGGCACATCTGGGCCTTTGCCCCCATTTCATCCAATTCTTACTTCTTTTGTTGTTAATAAAGAACCCATATTTTAATTTGTAAAAAGCTGAGCATATGCAACAAAAAATGGTAGCATAGAAGGCATAGTTTGGAAACAAGTGTCATTAGCTGCTGCTTCCTTGCCAGGCTTAATAGTTAAACAAGTAATGATTTCTCCAGCAGGCTTAAGCCCTATTCATACTCTCACTCTTGAGTCTTGAAAATGATCTCTGCAATTCAAAGTGAGCAAAAGTCCATAATCAACAATTCAGTTTTCTTTTCTGAATGTTACATGGAAGCAGGAGTCCAGGCCATCCCTTCCTCTCCCTCCCCTCCCTTGCTGAAAACAGGAATAATAAGAATACAAATAGTGATATTTCTGACGGCAGTTTTTGACAAAAACGCTGCTGCCCAAACAGCCTCTCAGGTGAGATGGAACAGAGCAGCCTGCTGACAACTGAGGCACATGCCTTGAGAGTCAGGGCATCCCCTGCTCGTGCAGGGGCTGTGACCTGTCATGGGAATGCTCCCACTTCTTCCCACCCTTCTGCCAGGGAGCAAACCAGCTGCTAATGTGACTGAGCACAAAGTGAGCGGACTCTCCTCATGCTGAGAACGAGACTCCCAACAGAAGCTCTCTTGCCACTTACTGTAACACAGTTACAGCAACTTCATTTCAGTTTGTTTTCCTTCCCATTGGAGGAGTGGATTAACACATGAGAGAAGCAGTTGTCAAAAAGCTGGCCCTATAAGGCAACCAGATGTGTAACTTACCAAAGACCAACTTCTAGAAGGTAAGTACTGGTGCTTAACCACCTTTGTCAGTAAAAGGCAATGTAAGGAGCTCTTCCACTTCCATCTGGCTCAGGCAAAACCAAATGCTCATCTAGAGTAGGGTGCACCTGAACTGCAGCTTCCTACACTCTAGCCTGAATGCTGTCACAGTCCATGACAACAGGCATCAGTACTCATTGAGTGTGTGTCAGTGCACACCCTGTCAAGTTCCAACATCTACTACCAGCCATTCTGGATACTGAAAAAATATCCCACCGACAACGCCGTCTAAGCATGCCCATGATGAATATACATGTCCTTTTTCACAAATTCATGCATTGGTAACATCTACTGCAGAGCTCTGTCCTGTTACAAAAGCAGCAGTGTTAGTCGTTGCAGTAGGGTTAGTTTGTACAGGATTCTTTTATATAATTAATGGAGGTGAAATTTAACTGGCATATCTCGGCTGCAGCCCCATGCAAGCAAGCAGAAAGCAAATATATTTAAAATGGAAGAGAGGAACTGGCTAGCAGGCAGCTACACTCACCCTTTTGTACAGCCTATGGTCCACCAGTGGGCTTCAGAGTGCAAAACAATACCAAAGAGCCATTAGACACACATGGCAACAACCGTACCTTACCCAGAGCTTCACTTCAGGGAGGAGGAGACAGCACTTCTGCTTGCCTGGAGAGAAAGAACCCTTCCCACTCCTGCCTATGGGACTCCTCCTTACCAGGGAAGAGCAGTCCTGTGTTTAGGTGTTTTAGGGCAGAAAGTTATAAGCAAGTAGAATAAACCCAACACTGTCATCCCCGTGGCATTCCTAGCTGCATTCTCCCTTCCTCTGCAGCAATCATCTGTTTTCCATCTCACTCCAAATGCTACTCAATAGAAACCACTGCAGATCATAATCCCAGCCAAGCAATGGTCTAGGTATCCCTCAGAAGAATAAAAGTCTCCTACAAATCAGAGAAAGAACAGGAAATAGGAGGTTACCTTCCCAGTGAAAGCTGTACCATACGTGGACTTGGCTCAGCAAATCCAAACCCACTCCGGAGCTCCCAAATTTCCTTGCAGCTCTAGATGTGTCATATCTGGGGATCACTAAGTAGGTGGGGTGTTCCCAAAACCACTAAATACACAAAGCCTTGGTTCTGCCTTACACAGGACAGTGTGCCTGGAAGCAGGTCAGCTCACAGGAGCTGTAAGGCTGGAAGTCAGTCAAGTGCCAGCTGACAGGTTCAGGCACCAGGGGAAGATGGGTAAAGCTCTCCTGGGAGGCCAGGAAGTTTCTGTTTCTCATTCTCAACAAACAATACTTCTGTGACAAGTCATGTTGATACCATGTTATGGCTGATGCATGTTTTTCACCAGATTTTTGAAAATATGACAACAGATGGATAAATATGGGGGTTTTTTTTGTTCAAAGTCAAAAGGAAAAAATACATGTCTGACGGTTAGAATGACTGCTGCTGATGAATGACCCCTCTTGTCTCCTTGATACCTCAGAACACTCAGCTACCAGAGCTCCAGTGTCTTCTCTAAGAATATGTTCAACCAAAACTTACATTTCTTTCCTGATTTTCATCAACATCTATGCATCCAATACTGAGAGCTCCAGTAATGCAGAACCTCTCTCATTAACTCTCTCAAACACCTGAAATACGCTCTGGTCAGGCAACAAAGGTTAAGTTCAGGAGATCAGATCCTCAAGGTGATTGGAATCATGTTTGTGTTATTTGAGCCTTTGTGCCAAAAAGTTACTAAGCAAATTAGAACAAGATGACCATTTAAGCTGATCTGAATGTGAGCAGAGAAAGAATTCTCAGAATTGGCTTAAAGTAGACTTTGATCGATTTTAACCGGACAAAAACCCTACCAACCAGATGGTTGCCAGGGAAAAGCCTGAGGAAATCTCACCTAAAGGCTACAGAATAAGCTTTTGAGAGTAATTTTTTAGCTTACCAACAGAATCTGCTCATGGACAAAAACCTAGCTTAAGCAGTTCCATTTTTTTTTAAGGTTGAATTTCTGAATTTTAAGAATGTACTGCCTTCTCACTTGCCTCACTATCCTTACAACAGACCACAACTGGCTTTTACAGCCTCTTCCCTCAGCTCTATCCACTGACATAAACCTGCTACAAGTTCCTGTTTCTTTGATGTTCCTGTGCATGCTCTCGTTTCTCTCACTCCCTCAGATTTTCCAAAAATACCTGTCTTGTATTGACAAGGCACTGTAGTTTAACAAATGGCTCCATAGTGCCATTTTTATGCTACAGGGCATTAACTAACATTAGACATTAGATGTTATGGCTCACCCCTGGATGTTCAGGAGCTTGGACAGCTGAGGTGTTTCTTTCTGGAGACTAGGGTTTTCTTAATTTCTTGTTTGTAGCACCAGTGTGCTAACTTGGAAAAAAAGAAGTATTATACTTTTCCTTTACAGTTGTTCACACAAGCAAAAAGGATTGAATTTGTCTTCAAAATCCTGGGTGATAATAAAGCTCTAAGAACTCAGTTTCTTGTGGTGTTTGTCACTGCCTGCAAACAGCAGAGGGACCAGATCCCTGTGTAGTTTCAGCAGCCAAAGGAGCCTGAGCAGAGATGCTAAAGCAGTGTGACCCCAGGATCACAGATGTAACCCAAGTGTATAGAGCATGAAGTGCTTTGAAAAATATCTTTCTTTGCAACTGCTTGCTAGAGCTTTTTTGGCAAGCAAGAGAAAGACAGAAACAAGGTCCAAACCTATCACATTTCTGAATAGTTCTATAAATCTGGCAAATTCATGTATTTTCCAAGCAGAAAAGGGTGTTTTGAAACACAGTTAACATCTTCAGAGGAAATAAGTCACTTTTGCCTTTTGTTGCATCCTAGCCAAGAACCACGGATGAATTCCCAAGTAACCACCAGCTCTAACAAAGGGCCTCTGGATGTGGACAGGACAGGACTGCACTGCTGCAGAAACTCAAGCACTGCCAGAGAAAGCCTAAGGACAATGAATCCCCTTTGCTCCTGAATCCCTGTCTGTAATTACTCAAGTGCTAAACTCATCCTGCAGAGATGGCCAGCAGCAGTGACCGTGCTGCTAGAGAGAATAGACTGATCACAGGGAAAGGGAAGGGTCTTGCCTGCAAAATTCAGTGGTGCAAATGAGCAGGGTCTCACCCTACAAAGGAAACAGGAGACACTGAGAAAGGGGAAGGCAATGAGCTGAAGTCAAGAACTACTACTGGAATCATGGGCAATTTAAGCCTAGGAGAGTCTGTTAGTCAAAAGCTGGAGTCTTAACTGAGCCCAGTTGAAGAGCATGGCACATCCTGGATGTTGGTGGGAACCCCAGGGACACAGTTAGCCCTGGGACATTCCCTGGGCCTGTGTGTGAGTTGGCTCTAAGCCTGTTAGGTTGACCCCAGAGCCTCCATGGATGGAAACTTGGCACGTAGCTTCCCCAGGCACTGCTTGGATCTCAAGCAAGTCTGAGAGGATACAGAAGTTCTGAGCCTCTGTCTGCTTCAGGAGGACATGCTGCACAACAAACACAACAAAACAAACCTTTTGGTCTCTTCCATATGTCCTGCCAAAGGTGAGAAGCCACTTGTGCTTCCTCATCATTAACTGTGGCTGTTTCAAGCGCATTTGGAAATGGCTTGAGAACTACAAAGCCCTCCTTCTTGTCCATGTTTCTTCCCATAAGATGACCTTCAATAACAGAATGGGCCACACTGACCTCCTGCAAACTGCAGCTCTGAAATCTAAGTCTGTTTCTAAAATCAGTCTAACATATGCCTCTCTGAGAGCTCTCCTTGTTCAAACAGCACTGGGCTGAACTAAACATGCTTCAAAATGCATCAGGTGTTACCAGCTCCTGAGTGGATGAAATGCATGGGTAGTGAGAATGGAGGGAGCAGGGTCAGAAACAACAGAATTCACCTCTGTCTAGGCAAAGTTCTGGTTTGCAACCTGGTAATATGGGGGATCCTTTTGGCTAACAACCAAACCAAACACCCTGCTCATAGCAGAGTATGGGTATGGCAGTGCTGGCTGCCACAGGGAGCACTCTGGTGAGCCCACACACATTGCCATGCTGGCAGGAGATGGTTCCTCTTGTCTGTGTCTGTGCTCCTGGCTCACTGCAGTCTGTGTGCACTGGCTGACATGAACTAGCTTGTCTGCTGCTCTGCTGGCACATTCCATCTATCCACATCAAAAAGAATGTGCACTTGAGGAGAGCCAACCAAACGATCCTGTGACCAAACTAAAGGCATTTCCAGCACATACCAGATATTGTCACATTTTGCACTTTCCCATATACCATGAATACTTTGTGCATGAATACTTACAAGCTGCTGCTACGATTTAACAAGGTTTTTTTTAGACTTCCTCAAATCCAGCTTTTAAAGTCACACAACCTGGACTGCTTTACCATATCAGCAATAGAGCTGAGAACAATTCTCTTTCAGCAACAGTCAGATTTCATTTTTGACAATGTGTTTTGGAAGCAGCTCAGTTTTGTACTTTGATTAGAAGATTTGTAGCAAGCTGATTCTATTATACTTTACATTGCACTCATTGTGGACACACTTGAACATTGTCACAGTGCTCTAAGGAAGGGCAGATACCAAAAGACAGTGTCATACCTGTGGCGGCAGCGTCGTAAAAACCGCATAATCTTGCGAGCAGCTTGATCCTGCTTCTTGGTAAGCAGACTGCTTCTAAACACAAAAAACCCCAACACTGAAGTGCAGGCAAAACTGGGGAGAATACCACTAAATGCAAGAATGTTTATCCTATGAATCACAGTCCTTTCCCCACTGGCCTTTATGTGTAAATTACGGCACAGCCCTGAAGAGCACAAACACAACATACAAAGATCCCAGTGGCATCTGCCATCCCAGCAGCTCACCTGAGTTTCTGTTGTACAATGGTGGCTGCCCGACGGTTCTGCTTCCTCTTCCCACATTCTTTGTAGCTGCGATAGTACTGCTGGATCAGCATCGCAGCTCGTCGGCTCTGCTGGAATTTTTTCTGCTCATAATAACTTCGGAATTTGCTCTGGATAAGAATGGCAGCTTGCGTCATCTTTTTATAAAGTGCATACTACAACAGAAACAAAGAGAAGCTGAGGCATTCCAGTAAGACCAGTAAGATGCAGGTTCCTACAGTGAAAGACTCTTGAGCCACTATGACACCATGAGAAGCAAATCTGTAAGAATCTATTCACTGACTGGGAATTCTATGAGAAAACAGTGACAACAAACTGGAACAACTCTAGGACTGGGGGCAGAATTCATCTGCATCAAGAAAGCAACTACCTGTTTTGCTGCCACTGGAATAGTTTGATGGGATTCATACACTCACAGAAGGGTCTGGGTTGGAAGGAACCTTTAGAGGTCATCTAGTCCAACCCCCCAGTGTGAACAGGATCATCTGCAAGTAGAGCAGGTTGCTCAGAGTCCCATCCAGCCTGACCCTGAATGTTTCCAGGCACGTGGCATCTACAGAATCTCTGGGCAACCTGTACCAGTAATTCACCACCCTCAAAATAAAAATTTCCTTCCTTGTATTTAGTCTGAATCTACCCTCTTTTAGTTTAAAACCATTATCACTTGTCCTATTGCAACAGGCCCTACTAAAAAGTCTGTCCCCCTCTTTTTTGAAAGCCCCCTTTAAATATGGAAAGGCCACAATGAGGTCTCCCTGGAGCCTTCTCTTCTCCAGGCTGAGCAGTCCCAGCTCTCTTAGCCTGTCTCCAGAGCAGAGGGGCTCCATCCCCCTGAGGTCTCATTTAATACCTTGCTAGCAGAGGCTCTACATGGCCATGCCAACGACCAGATCCAAGTGCACAACACTTATGAACAACTTTGGAACAAGTGGAGCTGAGCTGTGTTTGCACTGCAGCAGGTCTGTGCTAGAGGTAAGTCTAATACTGAGCCTAAGTCAAAAGTAAAACTAAATCTCATTAAAAATCCCTAATAAGCATCCACTGAACTTACAAATCTGCATGAGTAGTCACACACATCCCAAATTCCATCTAGCACTGTAGTATTTCTAGCCCTGGGAGTCCAAATAAAGCAGGCACAAACTCTTAAAAAAGAAAATCTTTATTCTACATCCTTTTCCTTTCACAGCATGCAAGGAGACGACCACTTAACAGAAACCATATGCATTCATGCATATTTTAAGTCCCTTTAAGATGGAGATGTAGAATGATGTATAGAAGCCACACTCATACCACTGAACTTACACTATAACAGAGGCTTTCAGTATTTGCTGATCTTATCTGCTAAGTTTTAATACTTTCAAAACTTATGCAGCTGTTGCTCCTGGATATTTTATCAGCTTTGACTTCTGCTCACTTCATCAGATATATTGAGATAGAAAGAGCAGCTACTGTCCTGTACAGGGTAACGTCTTTACATATCTCAGTATTTTCCTATCTATTGGGACAAAAAACCCCAAAAGAAAATAAACAACCCTCTCAACATCACTCCAAAGCGAAAAAAACCCCAAACCCTCCAATATCATCACAGGCCACCATTTACCAAATTTCACCTTTTGGAATTGAAGCAGTCATGAGGAGCAGTTATATTTTGTCAATATTAATTTCTATTTTTTTTTTAATTTCTTTTTAACATTTTTTTAATGAAATTGATCAGACTGTGGTTTAAAATTTGCTGTTTTAAAGAAGTCCATTCATTGGCTGGTCATGGTTTTCCTTCAAATTTTTAGCCCAGATGGGACTTCTGTGGCTGAGTTACAAACCCCTGAATAGAAGGGTTCAAATACAAACCCGTGATGTGAACTGTGACTGTTCAAGTCTAGTCACAAGCCTGTGCTGATCTCTGCAGTAACAGAGCAGAGGAATAAGGCATGTGAAAGAGAAATCAGCAGTCACTGGGTAGACCAGACCCCAATATGTTTGCATTCAACTCTAAGACCTGCTCAGCTGATTAGTTGCCCCCTCTCCCTCCTCTTGTTCCCTATGGGGGGAGGAGGATCAGTGGAGATCTGTGAAGGGGAAAGCCTCAGCAAGCAGAGTGTCCCACAGAGTTCAGCTCACTTGTGCTGATGGAGTCCTCACCCTGACACAAAAAGTGTGGGGCAGGAGGAAGCTGAGTGGAATATCACTCCAAGGACATATGCTCTCCAGGAGAAGCATGCCTTGCCTCTGGGTGACCCTGAGAAAAGCTCAGTTGATTCTACAATCTGATGAGAGCAAGATGTTGCACAGCCGGGAAACCCATCTTTACAGCAGAAAATTATTGCCTGGGAACAATTTAAGACTGGCATCAACAGTTCTGCCTCCAGCATGAGCAGCAGCATACTGAGATGTTGGTCTTAGGAATCCAGGACACAGGCATTTCAAAGATGAATGGTCAACATACTAGGGCAGGCAGGCAGAATGCAGAGGACAGGCAGGGATAAATGTTCTGTGCTCCCTGAATGCCAAGGCAAAGGTGATGGCTCATCAGGAGCAGCAGAGGAAAGCCTGCCCTCTGGAAGCTGGCTGCAAACCCCTCCCTGCACCTCAGCCCTTCACTGCTCACATGCACTGTGGTACAGAAGTCCCTACACATCTCCCACAAGGTGTGGTTTGTCAGTGATTTCTCAACCACAGGCATTTATTAGTGGATACTATTAAAACATTCCTCCAAATGCCAGGTTCTCCTGGTTTATAGTGAATGTGAAAGTTAGTGACCCAGGGGGAATTGTTTCCAAAATAGTGGTTGTATTTGTATTACCTTCAAGGCTATCCAAGTAAGCTTTGGGAGAAACAGAAAAATACACAGTTAATGTTAGTTCTGTAAATAAAGAATGAAAAAAAACCAAACCAAAAACCCCTAAACAATCTTCTTTCAAAAAGAAGCAATTCCAGGATCCAAGACAACAGTTTGTCAAGCAGTTTTTGAAAGGAATTAAGCTTCTCTATCACAGGAAACATCACTCCAGAATGAAAGCCATGTGATGGGTTGGATGTGAATCATGATGCAGTCACCTAACACTAAAAAGACTTCCCAAACAAATATTTTTATGAGGGTTGTAAAATAGCACAGGCATCTCGCCTCTCACTTTAGGTAACATGCCAGGCAGCAGACAGATGGTGTCTGGCAGGGTAAAGTGCAAAGAGGGACGTGGACTCTAGTCCCCACAAACAAACCAAACCAAACCAAAACAAAAAATCAACAAAAAACCCAACCAAAAACCACAAAGGAGAAGCATCTTCTTTTTCTGGGGTTGAAAACTCAGCCTGAAAACATGACTCCAACTAGAGTGTTGAGAACAGTCTCAGTCCTGGAAAAACTTGCCATCAAGCTACGACACGTGACTTCCCATAGTTTAAAAGTTTCATATGTGCAAAATAAAACAACCTATTTTTCATCTTCACCTTTATCAAAGGCAAAACCAACTTCAATTTCACAATGAAATTTGGCAAGCAACTAGTGAGAGAATAGTCTCCTCAGGCTGTAGCATGCATAAAGGCCAAGTAGGGAATAATACATCACTGCCCTCTATCTCATAGCAAAAATGCAGGCATTATCACAAACAAAATAATTTCAAGGATACCCTCCAAAATTAAGATGCAGAACATGAATTTTCTTCCCTTTTCAATTTTGCCTGAGCAGGGTATTTCATTACTGCATGCTGAAAAGCATACCAGAGGACACAGTGGGATCATTGCCATTACAAAGGGCTGCATTCACAGCACATTTCACTTCCTTGATTACCTGTTTGTACTTTCGGTAGCAACGCTGAATGACAGCAGCAGCCACTTCTTGCTGTTCCCGGAGAGGACGACCCTGTGTGCAGAAAGAAAGGAGCAGTAAGAAGTCAGAGTGTACCAAAACCCAGGACAGATGATGTGCTCTCAGCTGCTTGCAGGGCAAACCTCTCCTATCAGTGCTACTGGTCTGACTCAGGCCTAGGTGTTTCCTGGAAATGTCTCTACTGTTAACATAAGGAGCAAACCCTCAAAATGCATCTTTACACCAAGCAGGCAATCACTCAGAACCTCTGGGGTGCATTTTGAGGATGTGCTTTGCGAGTGCTGCTCTGGCACAGGAGGTGTGCCATGGCATGGCATGCTCTCCCCAGCATGGCACTTGCTGGGCAAACCAGCAAATGATGGAAGCATTGAAAAGGTTATGAGAGAAACTGTATTTCTGTCCCAGGAATGGCTATTCCCACATTTTGTTTTGCAATAAATTTTACTCTCTCACAATTAACAAGGAAGACACTGGACATTTGGGCCACATACCTTGTATTTCCTGAACACTGTCTGGACGAGTTTGGCAGCTTCATAGAGTTCTCTCTGCTCATGATCAGACAGAGTTAACTGTGCAAACTCATTTTCTACCTTCTCGCTGGTGGATGCACTCAGAAATTCGGACCAGTCTGCTGCCGAGGGAAGGCTGGGTTTCTCAAAAGCTATTTCACTCATTGGTGAGCCTGCAGGGCTCAAGCTGGTGTTCGAAGAAGGGGTCAGGGGTTCACTATACAGACTTCTGAAATACCAATCACAGTAGGAATTATTGGCTTACAGGGCACCTGGGCTGGCACCACCAATAAGGACAATAACATTTCTGAGTTCAAGACAGAATTCTATGCTTCCCTCCCTCTGTCCAAGCAACATCCCATACCCCTGAGCCTGCCTGTATTGCACTGCACAGACGTGGCACTGGAGTGAACCCCCCATTCCATGAATTTGTAGCTGTGTTGGCAACGATATGTCTGAGTGCAAGAGTGTGCCTGGACTTGGAAGACCAGCACTGAGTCTTGCTGAGAAGTGGCATCTGCAGGCTGAAGAACCAGCACATGCATCTCAGCATTCACAGCACACCAAAACCCCGAGCAGCCTCACAGCTCTCACTGACCTGATCTGTGCAGCACTGGGCAAGTGATCGACATCTGCAAGGTAACTGGCCAGCCAGCTCATGGTGGTGCTCATGGCAGCACTGTCTGTCCTCTCCACCAGCAGTGATTCCATTGGCACAAAATTCTCCCGCTTGATCCTGTCAGGCGTGGCTTCAATAATGTGCTCTGCAAGTGTCATCATGTTCACCTGTCATGGGGGAAAGGAGAGTAAACTTTTGCTGCCTGGTAGAAGGTGCCTTGTGGTTCCATCTCACAGCCCAGCTTTAGACAGAGTGCCCCATTTTCCCCACACCTATGGAAGCTGAAGGCTACTGTTTGTCTCAGCACAGGAGTGAAATTCATTAACCAGTGCTCATTTGGTTTCCGTCTCATTGGATAAAGCACTGCAGGGTTTCATATTCCCCAGACTCCTTTTTTTCTTTATGAGGAGCCTGAGAGACCTGGTGAAAGGTTAATGTCTCTGGGCCCTGACTCTGCACTGCTGACAGCTGTCACTGGTATCTTGTTTCCAAAGGAAAAGCAACTTTTGCTGAGATGTGCAGCAGAGCATGACAGGACAATAAAGGCACATCAAGAGAATTTAAAAGCCTTGGGACAACACATTGTCAGGAATCCTTTTAAATTGTATCCTCCAGCCCACCAATGTTCACAGGAATTTTTAATACAGAGAACAGAAACAATTTTCTGTGTTCTGTACACTGTTGAAATGTATGCCAGTGCATGATCCTAAATACTAATAATTTGTGTCCAAGTTGAAATTGGAAAAAAGTATACATTGACTGTGTGACCACCTCCTTTCTCAAAGTACAGTTCAGTCTCTAGAGACCTCCACAGGAGTTTCTCAGAGTCAGGCTCCTCTGTGAAGCCACCCTGTTCTCTGAGACTGCTGATCCTGGTGCTATGGCTATGTTTACCTGCAGTTCATCCATGTGGTGTAAGCAGTCCTCATCCCCTGCGTTGTCCCTATAGGACAAGAGCTCTGCATCCACCATCTCCCTGTCAGCCATCATCAGCACATTCATCTGCTCCCGCTGGCGTAGCCGATGGGCTACAGCATCTTTCCCCAGCGCAGTCCCCTTCTGGCTCCCTGCCACCTGCACTGCAGACACACCGATATAAATGTCTTTTGGGTTCCATTTGATGCCTGCTTGGCTGCCAGAGCCCCGGTACCCAGTAACTTCTGGGATGTGCTGGGAGAGCTCCCGGCCATAGTCCCTCATCCCTTCACTGGGGCTGATTGTCTCAGTGGAGGATTGCTTGGAGCTGGAGTTCTGCTTCCTAATGCTCGGCTGTTCCAGGCTCAGTGCAGTGGAAAGCAGCTTCTCTTGCCGGGCTTGAAAATATTCAGGGCTCAGCTTATGCTTTTTGGGTGCAGGGTAATCTTTCTGAGTCTCACTGCTGTAATAACTGGAAGGTTCTGATCTTGGCCGTCTCAGCTCTGGAAACAAACGGATCAATAATTAAAACTAAACATGCAACCCATGATTGCTATAGGAACAGCAACAACTTCTGCCTCAGAGCTGCAGGGAGAAGTTTGGGCCATGCTCCATGACACCCAAGAGGATGTGCAAAAGGAGTAACAAATCACTCCAGGGAGGATCCTGCCTCAAGCATTCCTAGGACGTACACATCTTTCCAAAGCAGGCATTAACTCCTCTTCCTGATTCTTATGCAAGTGTATGGAGCACAAGAAAAGAATTAACCAGGGACAGCAGGGCTACAGGTGGCATGTCAAGTAACAGCAAAACAGTGCATGTCCTCCAGGTTGTTTTACCTGTGTTTGTACTGGAAATCACTGTGACTCCCTTCTGAGGCTCCTGAGAGGCAACAAGCTCACTCTGCCACTGGGACACCCAGTTCTCTGTGTTGGAGTCTGTGCTCGAGGGGCACTGAATCCTGGGGTTTTGCCCAAGCTGAGTTTGTTCATCTCGCTGTAGCTGCTCCAAGCACTCTGCCAACTTCACATGGCCCCGAGACCGAGCAATTGCCAGTGGCAGTCTCCCAAGGGAGTCAGGAATAGAGATGGCTCGGCGGTCCCACTTGTACAGCACGACAGCTGCATCCATGTGGCCCAGGGCACATGCCCACATCTAAAGGAGAAAAGATAATTGACCCACTGAGCCACCTGCCCTCTCTTTCTTTCTTGTTAATGCAGTGGAATCTGGTCCCCAGCTCAAGGAAAAATGATAAACAGAATCATGACATGCTTGAGGCCAGGAAAAGACTTTTATAAATGTCTCATCCCAACAAAAGGTCATTATAGAGGACTGAATACATGCTGTTCTTTCCTACAGTAGAGGAACCTCCACACAAATAAAGCTGACAGTGTGACAGTTTCTTATTTAGCAATAAATATTTTTTTTTTTTTGTTTTAGGGGCTTTTGGTGATACTGGCATCACTGTAGAGACAGAACAGCCTCATATGCAGAGGAACATCTGAGGTCAGAAACATGTGAACAGGATCAAAGGTTGGGAACAATAAAATCCATATTCTGCTGTTGTAAACTGGCAACTCTGGTTCCACCTGCTTCAGCTTTTTGCTTGTCTAAGTTCTCAGTCATGATTTCATTATTCCAATGACCAAGATATTGTAATGACTTTACAACCTCTACAATTAGACAGTCATAGAGAACACCTTGAAAGAAGTCATGTTGAGCCCTTTCCACAACATGACAGTGGAGAGTAGATTTCCTGTAAAACACAAACCAGAACCACCTGTCTGCCCCCTTTCCTCATGTTACTCAATGACAAGGTTTTGTTCTGGGTGCTCTCTTGAAACAAAATGCCAGGAAGCTGACAGTACCATGTCTTACCATGTACAAAGCAGGGCACACAAGAAATACCTACTCTCCAGAGAGCAAAACACATTAGGAAAACAACACATCAGAAAGAACTCCAGAGGGTCCTTAGACTCTCTTAGAAGTTTCAGACTCTGCTCTTACCAGAGGAGTGCAGGAGAAATGATCCACATTCAAAGGGTCAACTTCCAGCTCCAGATCAATGCTGTCTGCATGTTTGGTGCTGCAGGGGAAACAACAGAATGAATGATGCTCTGTAGACATGTCAGGATCATGGCCCAAGTACAGCTTTACCCAATGCACCATATCACAGAGAAGTAGCCAGGTACATGGCCATGACAGATGTATTTACTCCACATAGTGCCCCCACCAGAGACCTGAAGAACATGGTAATCCAGTGTTTGGACTTGCTCTCTCAAAAGATAGGTCCCATTAGATCAGGGAATGGGAACAAGGTCAAGGAGTTGGCTGTTTGTACAGGACAACCAGAACTGTGGACCAAGCAGAGTTTATGCATGCTTCTGCCATGCCTGTAATGAAACCCCAGAGCTCAACAGGCTGGGTCTTACCGCCATTTGATGAGGGTCTGGATCAGGGTAGCATAGCCCTGGGCAGCAGCGAGGTGGAGCAGTGTCATTCCTCGGAAAGTCTTCGAATGGATCAAGTGTTTGGACTTTGCCCAGCAAGCACGACTCATCATCTTCTCACACACCACCACCACACGGCTCTCAAAGCAGCTGCCCAGGGTCCCAGTCCCAGAAACGCACTGAAATACCACACATAACACCAGTTTGACCACAGACAGGAACTGCACCCTGCCCCGAGCAGGCAGCCTTCTGCTTCTGCAAGTACTGAGACAGTGGCAAATGCAACTGAAAGCCAACTGCTGTTAGACACCCACAAACAAGACTTATTATTTAGGATGAAATATAATCCTTTCCAAGCCCCTCCCCGTGCAAACAAACTCTGGTAAGAAAGCATAAAGCTGCCATTTCTAGACAGCAGGTTCATACCTGCACCTGCGTTCCACCGTTCCCACTCCCATTACTCCCGCCTCCTACTCCTTGCTTGTGCTGCTGGGAACCTGTCATTTCAGCCATTCTCCTCTCCATCTGCTCAAGTCGCTCCAATATTGACATCCTGAACTGGTTATCTAGGTTGGAGAAAGCCAAAGTAAGGATATTTCCATGGAAAGGAGCTCAGGTTTTGACAGCCAACTGCAGGAAGCCACAAACAGCTGTCCTGGAAGTCACAGAGATTTGCTCTGCTTGGCAATGCACACACACGCTTGCCTTACAGCATCCTAGCTCTTCAAGTTCCTGCAGCAACCCTCTGACTGCAATTCCAGAGAGCTTCTTTACAGAAAACAGACAGAAAAAAAAAATGCAGGCAAAAGACAGATCCCTCTCCTTGTGAGTCCAGCTGTATCCACATAATAATGAACAGGGGTAATGCAAGGTCTTTGAAAACATGAACAAACCCTAAGCACATATACCCATCTACAGAGCATCAGTAGGATCATATCTGCCATTTTAGAGTCAACCCCCTCCTTTAGAAGAGTCCTGAATTCAGCTTGGCCTGCCTCCTGGAATCATGCAATAATGGCACCTGGAGGAAAAAAAACACTTCTGTTTCCTTATGTGCTTAGGAAAAGGAGCCTTTAACATGACACTTGCTCTTTCCCTGGCAGGCTCCCTTTCCTGGAAAACAGCTTCAGCCAAGTGCCAGAAACAGAATTCCCAACAATCAGCACATGGGCATGGACAATCCCACAACACCATTCTGGAAAGCAGTGTGACTCTGGAGCCCTCTGGTCCCCAGAGAAGTCTCAGGGCTGTGGTACTGATTTTCTCCTCCTTGCACTGCAATGTAGCACTATCCTACAGCTACCAATGCCGGAATGGTGGAGCAGGGAGATTCAGACAGGTTAACAGATCATTGCTGGACCTGATGTTGTAGAGATCTACTGAGGCAACTGTGGTCAGGGCCAGTCAGTGCAGAGGGAGTGGCTGCAGACAGAGAGAGCTCCTTCTGTCCTGTGACCCATATGGGATAAGCTTCATGCAACTCATGTGAAGTTGGGCAGGATTGTTTTGTGATTAGGGAACATTTAATGAATCTTGCTATCATGCTAATAGCATGTGTAGTAAACTGTGGGGAAAAGACAGCCCTCATCCTGTTTGGTTTCATGCATCCATGGAGATGGGTGGTACAGAACACTGATAATCCCAGAACAAAGCACACTGACAGCAAAAGGAATATATGCACCAAAATGGACAAGCTTTGGTCAAGTTTTAAACAACAGGTCTTCTCCAAGTGACCTGGTTACACACAGAGTCCTCCATAGAAGGTTGTAGGAGTACTTGTACACTACACTCCAAGGCACACCTCTCACTAGAGAGTATTGGAGAGATTTGGGTCTCTGCTATACTGCACTAAGGGCCATATTGCAGACCATCAGTGTAAGACAGCTTGGGTCCACAGGCTGGAGACGTCCCCTTCTCACCAAGAGGCTGCTGTGGTTTGACAGCAGACAACAGCTCCACTCCCTCCTGCCCAGCTCCAGCACCCCACCCTGGCTGCTCAAGAGCCAGGGATAAAGGACTGTGGCCAGCACCTCCTGTCTAACCTCCTGTCAAAAGTGAGCTCACTAGTCCAGAACACTTATTATCAGTGCCTTATTAATCCTTCAGTTGTCCTGCTAATTGCAAAGCCCCTGGGAAAGTCCTGACAGCCACATGAGGAAATACCCACGGTGCTGCTGCAGCCTCAGGGCCCTGTCCCCGAGCTGCGGTCAGCACACGGCAGCAACACAAGTCCTGTTTGCCCAGCCAATCTTTGTTCCAGGAGTGCTGCAGTGTGCTGCAGTGCAGTCCACGCCGCTGTCTCCTCCCTCCCCATTGCCAGGCGGAGCACGTCCACTGCAGAGACTGGCAGAGACCTGGCCCCGCTGAGCCATCCCCTCTCACTGCAGGCCTGTGCAAACACAGCTGTGACAGCCCAGGCACCTGGGAATGCAGCCAGGTTTGCCAAGCAGGGCTCCTTTCTGCACAGGTAATGCCACTCTCTCTTAGCTGAGTGCCAGTAGTTGCATTTTATTAGAGCTGAGAGTGGCCACACGTGCTGGGTGCCACATCTGAGCCTTCAACCTTGTACAGGCAAAAGGAGCATCTTTAAAAGAAGAAATTTGCCTCAAACTGGTGTTACAGATCAACAAGCCCAGGGCTGCAATATTCTAGGCATTTGCTCCTACTCATTTAAGGGTCAAGTAAGAATAACTGTTCTGTACACCTGGAAACAGAAAATCATTCCAGTGAGATACAGAAGTACACTGTATAGATTACTATTTTCCCCTCCTTTTTGTTTTTTCAAGCTGCAACCACTGTGAAACAGAAAGGGAGGGCCTTATGTTTGTGTCTGTTTTCCAGACTCTTCTCACTGGACTCCGTGATCTGTAACGAAGACTCCACCTTTCCTGATCCCAAGCTAAAGACACTGAGAACTTCCTGTCAGTTTTTGCCAGAAGACTGAAACTACCAAAGGTACATCTGTCATCAGCGCTGTCCCCAGACTGAAACACTTAACAAAAAAAATAAAAGCAGGGAACTTTTCTTAGGAAATAGAATTTGAAACAGCATCTGGTGCTCCCAGGTATTCCTACTGAGACATCTGGCAGTGCTCCTGGAAAGTATTTAGAGCAGGACTGCCTGATTCTGACCTGATGAGGCAGGTTAGAAATATGCTGCTATTAGCAAAATGGGAAGTGGAAACAAACATTCTGGAGTGCCAGCAGAGCATGGAGGCAGCTGGGGCCCTCTCTATATAGCAGAGCATTTACCCAGCTCGGGGCACACCCTCGAATCAGAAAGCTCCAGGCAGCAAATGAGCTAAGTGGGGTGGCAGTGCAGGAAGGTGCTGCCCATTTTCCAGGGGATCAACATTGTGGCCCAAGCAGCTAGAACAAAGCCACAACTAATGGCAATTACAAAATATTTATGCATCGTGTTTTCATAATTCCGTGGTATCAATTACACCAAGGTGTCCCTTTCAAAAGGGACTGCTCACCTGAAGTGTGTGCACTGCATTGGTCTACCAAAAAAACCCCAAAACACAAAAAAACCAAATCCCAACTGAAAAAAAAAAAAGGGCAGAGAGAGCAAGAATGGGAAAGCGACGACAGCAACTAGCTATGCTGCAAGAGTTGGTACACCCTTAACAAAACAAGGACACTTTAAGCACAAGAGGAACAGCCAAGGGACAGGACACCTACACCAAAGAATCCTCCTGAACTCCAAATGAGGTGAAACCCTCCTCTCCCACCAATAGTCCTGGGCAGGCACTGAATTAGCAGCATTTGGAGCATGGCCAGCACAGTTCACATGCTGCTGCTGCAGATGTACCTTGCAATACCTGAGAGATGGGCTAGAAGAGCCATAAGGCTCAATGTTAAAAGTATCACTCAGAGAAGTTCAAGACCCTTTGTCTCACATTATTTCTCATTTTGCTAGTCACAATCTTTTCTGTCTTGCTCACTTCAGGGGTCTGCGCAGGGCATTGAAGTTACAGGAACACAGTTTCCACATTCTTGTCTCTTAAGCCAACAGAAGATCTCATGACAAGCACCTCTCTTGCAGTGCACTGAAGACAACAGCTCAACAGTACACAAATCACTGTCCAAATAAGGTTTTCTCCTACTATATTTTACAGGAAAACTGAACAGCCCCAGCCAAAGGAGATGTCTCACACTTAAGCATCCTCACTCTGTCCAAAGGCAGCAAAGATGCATGATACAAACATATTCCCATATTTATATATATATTATTATTTATATTTATATATAAATACATATACGCATACTTGCTCAAGGACTCTGCTTTTGATGATAGAATTTAATATTTATTTTGTGAGCAGAAAAAATAGATACCGAGTTTGTCCATTGCATACCAATCTAAGAAATGTTACAATACTCTTTAGGAAACTACAGAGAGTGTTTCTGAAAATGCTCTTCAAAGCTTTCTCCCCCCAAAATAACCACACTTCTGTATCTCCAAGACCCCTCATAATTTCACAGAAAACATTCTGAACATTATCTTTTCTGGAATTTACTCTTCTTCAAATTTAACAATAGCCATGTAACACCAAAATTACTTCTCACCATCATTCCTTAGCATAAGAGTGAGGTGGTGGCAGCCTGAGAGGAGCTGAACTCCCAGGAGGGAGGGACCAGCAGCAGCTGCTTGGTCAGATTTTGACCAGTACTACGAAATTGATATGAGTCTCTTACTCATTTCCCTAAAACATGAATCATCTTTTAAGTGCAGAACAAGCTTAATTTCATTTGTACTGTGAGAGAGCCTATGACTGATCACAGTAACAATAGCAGATTATACACTAGAAACATTTCTAGAGATGCAAAACTATTCTGGTACAAATCCTCTAAGGATATATGGTTGTTTACATCAGTTAGCATCTTCCAGAGCTACAGCATGTATGTTTGCACAGTTATGCCCAGACAACCTGGATATTGTTTCACATTACCAAGGTTTTTTTTGGCAAGGATTGTTTAATCTAGTGGTGTTTTCTTTGCCCAAATCCCTTCATGATGAATTGAAAGCAAACCTATACCAACAGCTTGATGAGCCAGCACAGCAGGCACAGTGAATGGAAAATGCAGTGAGCAAAGCAGTTAGTTTGGGCTCCTAGATTCTGGAAGTCACACCTCCATTTTCTCCCCTGCTGTCCCCCAATAAACACTGAATTTCCTCAGTAAGAATCTAAACAGATGCCAGCCACTTACATGACACAAGTTTTCACTGGGGGCTGCATGCCTTGTGCAGCCTGACAGCAGGTTATGCCTGCACAGACCCTCTATTGAAAGGTGAGATAAAACACAGCACTTGCAAATGCTTCACCTACACACCCTGCCCTGACAGCCCACTCCTCTGCACAGCCCTCCCCACTGTCTAACCCAAAGGCGTCTTCCACACTCCAGAATTTGTTTCTGACCTGTGAATGCAGTGTCCTCAGCAGGTAGGCACAGCTCAGAGCACTGTCTTTACTCATGCTTTATTACAACAGGTAGTAAAGGCACATGTTCATTGAGCATCAGTTCCTGCACTTCCTTTGTGCGGTACCCAAAACACCACCATGGTCCAGGGCATGGAGCCAAGGCACAGCAGTGAGTGACAAGTCCTTCTTTGCTTGACAGGCCAAGTTTAAGGAATTAGCACAGAGAGATACTTTTTTAATTTCTGCACACTGCTGTACTGGACAAGTACAGATCCCAAAGGATCTTTTGTCCTTTTGCCAAGCAAGCTGCAAACAACAAGAAACTGTCTGTGCCACCCTGTGTGACTCGGCAGCACAGCCAGAACTATTACAAGGGAAATACTGCTGAAAATACAGATGAAAAATAAATCTGCGCTTCTCAGCAGCAAGTGGTGTCTATTCCACTTTCTCTTTTTTCACACTCTCACCTGGAGGTCTGGGTTTTTTTGCCATGCTGCACAACCAAAATGAGAGACAGGATCTGACTGGAAAGACTGAAGGATGAGGGTGCATGCTTTTCTGCACATTCCACCGGGGCTGCATCTGCCCAGCATATAATTATTCCCCCACAGATGCCGAACCACTGTGTGCAAGATCTGCATCTGCACGTGTTCCCAAGCACTGTGCTTAAACACTCTGGCAGGGGGAAGCCACACTGAGGTCCTTGGCTTCTTCTCAGCATGTGCCATTTCTTTACCAGCAGTTTCTGTGTTAAATCATTCACTGTATGAGCACACACAGACTGAACTGAACGAGTGTGACAACTGAGCACTGTAAAAAAACCAGGCAGCACAAGCACATTTTTCTATCTTGCAGAGCAAGCCAGATACACCATATTCTGTCATCCAGGGCAAGCTGTGGGTGGGGATGGAAGCAGTCTAAGGACATGTCACTCAGAGTGCCACTGCTCTGTTCCTGTTTTGCAAATCATCTGTCACTGGTCTATATCTTGTTTAATACTTCTGTACAGTACAAACCCCAAACACCTTCCATTTTGCAGTATCAATTTGACCTGGCTTAGTACTGATTTCTGAGATGTAAATGTTGCAGGAACACCTATTTCTGAAATTAAACTGTGGCAACATCCTCAACGCACCTTACAAGAACCTCTCTTTAGCAGCAAGTTATTACAGGTCTTGGTCTTTACCAGCAAATGAAAGCAGATAAAATTTTCACTTCATATTCTAGGACAAATGCTTATCTATGCCAGTGAGACAGGTCATTTTTGATTAGTGAGAAATGCCACAACTACTGAGGCACGAGATGAGGAAAACACTGTATGTACACTGTGAGCCTAAGCAGCAGCTGAAGAAAGCCCATGCTTTCATACAAGAAACGAACACTACTGGGCATGGGCAGGAATAATGAAGTCATCCCCTTCTGCACACACAATCATTGTCAGTGATTTTAAGCCATTAATCCACCCAGCAGAGCATTATTTCTTACTGGTAACTCTTTTCCCTTAGTTTTTACAATGATGTAGGACTTGAGCTGTTACTCCAATGCCATCCTATCACCTCCAGCAATTAGTGTTCCCTCAAAATAGGGTAGTTCTCTGCTTTTCTTTATCATGCCATTACTAGAAAAGAGAAGGAGGGTGGCTCAGGCAGACTTTTCCCCAAGTGGCAGTCTCGATACCAACAGCAATAAAGCACTTGCTGCCCTATTTTTCAGCCTTCTCTTTCCCAGGTCTTAGAGAGGGCAAGACTCTAATGCTATCCAGGAACAGCTACTTCAGCAAACAAAAAGGAAGGTTTTAGACATGTCATGTAGACTTTATGTATTTTAGAGGTAGGGCACACTGCTAAAGACATCACTTCATATGCTATTTTGCAATTTGTATAAATAGTTGGCTGCCTAAGGTCAGTCTATGCATCTTGGGTCAGAAATTTGCTTTCCCATGGGTGCCAACACTATGAAAGATGCACTTCTGGATGTATGGAAAGAGCAACAGCCTGGGAGGACATACTGTGTCACTTCTCACCTGCACAGAGCTACTACCCATGGCTCCTAGAGACTCCCCTCTCCAAGGGCTACATGATAAAGGAGCTATAAACAGGAAAAAAGCCACCTCATGCTGCATTATGCAGTATCTGTGCTTACAGTACTGTATATGGTATGTACACACATGTACGGTAATAATCCTGACCCAAGTTTTCTCTTATTAAAACTGCAACCTCAGGAGTCAAAACACTCGCTCAGAAATCACCAGACTGATGAACAGGATGATATAAAATGGCCTCTGTTTGCTGCAAAGTTAGATAAATAGGAATTGCTGCAAGCTACAAACTGTGAATCACTGGAACAGGTCAGCAAAAGAGACGAGCTCTCCTCCACTGGAAGCTTTCAGAAAGTCTGACATCAGCCACATTTACCCCATCTAAACTGGGAGTGGCCTACATGGTCTCCTGAAGTCCCTTTCCTAGTCCCACTTTGTGGCAAAGCACGCTGCAAAACAAGTTTTGCAGTACCGTGGTGCAGGGCAGGTGTGTGCTTTCAGCATGACTGAGACCCCCAAGGTGTGGGCTACCACCGACCTGCTCCTCTGCTGAAGCAGCTCAGGACCCGAGGTTGTGAGCTGGAGGTGCTCAGATGAAATCTGTCCTGCTGCACATGTGATGGTACAATTAAAGTGCTGTCACAACTCCGAGTCTGCATCGCAACATCACCCAGGAGGGGCTGAGGACCAGCGAGGGAGGGCGAGGAGAAGGAAACACGACCAGGTCCCACAGCTGGGGGCACAGGGGAGGGGGGGAACAGCGAGCAGCAAGGCGTGCAGCGACGCTGGAAGTGCAGCAGGGTGAGGGACAACACAGAAGCATGCAGGTTTAAACCCAAACAAGCACTGCATGACACATTATCCTGTAATACTTACTGGAAGCAGTCACATCTGCACATCCACCTGCAAAGGCTGGGGGTCCCGGACCCCTCTGCAGTCCCTCTACCTGCTTCCCAGGTAAATAATGTGACAACACTTGGCACCAGAGGACTGACCTGGGAGTCTACAAGGCATCAGCGGAGGCTCCAGCCAGCATCTGGCGCAGCCCCCTCGGCATGGGCGGGCAGAGCAGGCTCCCCCCAGACCTGGTTGTCGCCTCCCGCATCCTCGCAGCCATCCGGAGCTCCGCCGTGCTGCTCGCAGCGGTGCCGCCGGTGCCGGCGGGCGGGCTGGCGCTGCCCGGCATGGCTCGGTGCGGGGCTCGGTGCGGGGCTCGGCGCGGGGCTCGGCGGGGACGACGGGGGCGAGCGGCGTTCAGCGGGCACGGCGGGGAGCGCGGCCGCCCGAGCGCTGGGGCCGCCTCCTTTTTGGGGGCACGGGCCGGCATGCGGGGACCGGCATGCGGGGACCGGGGCCACTGCTCGCCCCGGGGCCAGCAGAGCCGCGGCCGGGGCACGGCTGCGCCCGGGGCGAGGGGACCGGCGTGCCGAAGAGAGGGCAGCGGGCAGAGGGGATGGGAGCCGGGGGCTGGCCCCGCTCACCCCGACGGGCCCATCGCCCGACACCCCTCTCGCACCGCAGGGACCCGCCCGGGGGCTCGGGGCGCTCGGGAGGGGAGCAGAGCAGCCGCGTCCCCCGCCGCGCTCAGCCCATGGCAGGGCCCCCCGCCGCCCCCATTAAGGGATGCTAAAGGGATGCTGCCCCGTCCGACGGGCTCAGCCGCGGCTGCCGCCACCTCCCATTGTCTGCTCTGCTCGGCTCGGCTCGGCTCGGCTCGGCTCGGCCGGGCGGATGGATGGATGGATGGATGGAAGGATGGACAGACCGACCCTGCCCCGCTCCGCTCCGAGCCCGCCCCGCCCTGACGTCACCGGCGCCCATTGGCGGCCGTGGCCGTGTTTACAGCGCGGCACCGACACCGACACCGGCACCGACCCAGCACTGATCATTCCCACCGCCACCGGCATCGGCATCGATCATTCCCACCAGCACCGACCCAGCACCAAGCATTCCCACCGGCACCGCCACCGACCCAGCACTGATCATTCCCACCGGCAGAAACCCAGCATTGCTCCCATCTCTGCTCCCACCGACAGAAACCCAGCATTGCTGCCACCGGCACAGGCACCGACCCAACATCGCTCCCACCGGCATCGACACAGCATCGCTTGCATCGCTGCTCCCACCGGCACCGACCCAGTATCGACCACTCCCACCGGCACTGGCACCGGCAGAGACCGTGCATCGCTCCCACCGGCAGCGGGAGAGACCGCCTGGTGTTCCCATCACTGCTATCACCGCTGCTCCCATAGGCAGAGACCGCGCATCCCTCCCACCGACACCGATCCCGACCCAGCATCCCTCCCACCGGCACCAACACCGATCCCGACCCAGCATCGCTTCCGCCGGCACCGGGAGAGACCGCCTGGCGCTCCCACCGCTGCTCCCACCGGGAGAGACCGTGCATCGCTCCCACCGGGAGAGACCCAGCATCGCTCCCACCGCTGCTCACACCGACACCGACCCAGCATCGCTCCCACCGCTGCTCCTACCAGGAGAGACCCAGCATCGCTCCCACCGACACCGACCCGGCATCGCTCCCACCGCTGCTCCTACCAGGAGAGACCCAGCATCGCTCCCACCGACACCAGCAGAGATCACCCGGCGCTCCCATCGCCGCTCCCACTGGGAAGGACCGCTCGCTGCTCCCACCAGCACCGGGAGAGACTGTGCCTCGTTCCCACCGCTGCTCCCACCGGCAGAGACCGTGCATCGCTCCCACCGAGCCCATCCGGCGCTCCCACCGCCGCTCCCACCGGCAGCGGCACCGGGAAGGACCGCGCATCGCTCCTGCCACCCCAAAACGCGCAGCTAACGCGGCATCGAGCGGGACGCGACATCCCCGCGGTCACCGACACAGGCATATTTGTACTTTCACTCACTGCTCTGATAAGGCAAATTTGCATTGCGTTAAAACCTGACACAGAATACCGGAGAATGTGCAGTGCCGCGGGCCCCACGGCAGAGCCTCCGGGTCGGCAGGGCGTGTTCAGTCATCGGCCTGAGAACGAACACCAACTTCCCAGAGGAATCCGATGTCTAACCATGAAGTCAGGCTGGCTCAGAAGACAACACTCAGCACAGAAAATTAAGCACTCCTTGACTCAATTCAATCACATTATGGCCAAAATAGGAAAGGGCAGTCTGGGAAATGCAGTCAGAGCAGTAGGAGACTGGCTACCTGAAACAGTGTCCTCAGCAATGGTGTGTGAAAGGAAAAAAACTACCCAAGAAATCTCAGCAGGAATATGAACACAACAGACAAAGCCTCCATACTGCAGAGGAGTCAGCACAGACAAGGATGAATAAGAACTTGTTAAGTTCACTGTATAGTTCCTGGGAAGGAATAAGGTATCTTTGTCCTCTATCAACACTCACACGTCCCAGTGAGCTGCTTAGCAGCCTGTAACATGGTACAAAACATTTATCCCTCTTCCCAAAGAGAGCCCAAATAGATAATCTTTTATGGTAGATCCAAGATGTAAAATTAAACATCCCATCACCTCTACCCAGACAGAACGATGAGAGAAAAACAGTGATACTCTTTATGAACACAGGCTTTTTTCCTACCAGAAGTCTCTTATGGCTGCAAAACAACATTCCCAAGGACCTCATTGATACTGAACACATCCCTCCAACATGACACTGTTGTCCTGCATCTCATCACATGTGCATGCTAAGAAGGGCATCTGGTCCCACTAAATAGACACATGCCAACGTTTTTGGGGATGAACATCTACCACCTTGCATGCTTATCGCCACCTTACAGAAATCATGTACCTGTCAAACTGTGCAATGCCACAGAAAGCACACACACACTGTATGGTCACAGGAAATAGGAGTGCATGTGATTCCATCCACCTCCTGACTGACAAGAGTTTGGATACCACAGGTAGAGTCACGTCATGCTAACACAAATGAGCCACCAATCCCCTGAGTCTTTATGTTTTCCAGCTGGGAAAGACAACCAGATCATTCACTGAGAACCCAGAAGTAGATGAAAGGCTGCCTGTCAGGTGCTCCTGCATCAGTGCCATTTATATTCAGTACCAGTCACACCTCTGTGCATCCCACGCACACGTCAATACACACATGGCCTGGTCCTATTTTTAAGTTCTGTCCTCTTTCCTGCAGATGCATAAATGTAATGCCAAGAGTACTCATACCCGTTTCCCTGGAATTTCTGATCACATCCCACACCAAGGAAACACCATCTCTTCAGACACTTTATGAAAGCAGCAAAGGCTTCAGTGGAGGGCAAACATGCATGCTTTCCATAGGGAATCTGTACTGAAATGCCTTTATAATTTGTTATGCATCTGCTATAAGAAGGTCTCTGCCCTTCAGTTCAGAAGAGCCCTCATTTGCTTTTTGTTCTTCTTTCTTAAGAGAACCTCTCTACAGACAGTGAATGAAAAGTGAGGTCAAATGGCTATGATGTACATGATAGCTTCTGAAAACTGACAGTTCTACACAGAAAAAAGAAAAGGCGGCCAAGTTTATGAGTGGAGATGAGAATCACATGACAGTGCTTCCTCTATGAGAAGAAAAGCTTACTTTGAAAAGAAAGAACGCCCCTATTCTAACTAACAGGAAAAAAATGCAAGAACACCAGCAGCTGGTATCGTGTCCATTTGTAAAAGATCTAACCCCTCCATGGGGTAAAATTAGGAAAACTGAGAATAAAACATGCATGTCTGTGTGTAGTCCAGAACAGGGGGCACTATCCTTCACAGTGCAGCAGACAAAGGAAGGAGCCCTTCCTTCAGAGGATGGCACCAGACATGCTGCCACCTTCAAAATCCTTCCCTGCACATTCCTGAACTTAGCTCAATACAGTCCTAGAAGAAGCTGAATGGAGGAAGATGGTCCCACAACGCTTCCCAGTCATTTGCAGGACCGCTCCATGATCCCGAAGGGCAGTACTTGTGCTGTGCTCAAAAACATGTGATTTTTGTCTTAATGTAACTGAAAACACAGTTCATATACAGCATTTGACTTTAAAATAGAGATTTGTGGAAGAGAGTTGTTTATCTAAACTCCTGTAAGATGAAAATTGCTTGTTCTTTTTCTGTGCTGTTCTTAGGGTATGGTTGTTGACTCTGCCTCTATGGCAGTGGTCATTCCAGCTGGAATTTTAACTGTATTTTAACAGTGCAGCGCAAAGGAACTCAGAGTGTTCCACTGAGTTAATTAAAAAGAATTTTAAAATTCCTGTCAATATTTTCTGACTACAAGTACTCCTTGAAAACCCTCCCTCAAGATTATGTAACAGGCAGTAGGGCAAGGATTTTAAGCAGGGAAATTAAAGCAAACAGAGAAGACAGGGATTTGTGTATTTATTCAATTGATAGAATCAACTCACATAGCTTATACCTTAGCTAGCTAAGCTAACATTTATTCTCTAACAATAAAAGGGAAGATGTTGTTGGTCCTTTAAAGACAAGTGTAATTTGCTCCCTTTGGAGCATTGTGCATCAAGGCAGAGGCTTCAGTAAGTCATGGTTAGTATAATTATTCAGTCTCATTCCCTGAAGGGCCTCTGCAATGCAGCGGTTCACTTACTTTTTTTTTCCCCTCCCTGTTAGCAATGCCCTAGTTTGTTCACTACTGCAGTCCCCCTCCCTTTCACCATCACCACAGCATAACAACCTCTAATTGTGAGCTGGCCAGCTAACCAAGAGCTCCCTGACAAACTGCAGGGACACCAGAGACAGCACTCACAGCCACCTTCTCAGCTCCTCTGAATTCATCAGCACTGAGGGAACTGTCAAACAAGGGATTTAAAACCTATCCACGTGGCATGCTAGGATGGAGAGATTGCTAACAGCTGAGTATCAATCACCATCACACAGTGTCAGCTGCACTCCATAGGCAGAGAGGTCTCAGCGGCAGATGAAAAGCACCTGCAGACTCTCACAATACTCTGAAGTCAAGCAAACTCTATTTTGATGCTCAACATAAGACTGTGCACTTACTTATTAAGACCATTTCCATTTCTGTTTGTAAATGTTCTTCTACGGTCATGTCACAAATCTCTCCTTACTCTTTGGAGGTGGGACCACCCCAACTTCCTTGGAATGTGACTCTTGTATGTGTCTCAGTATCACCCCACTTTCTGCTTATTAAATACAATTTTCTAGACAAGTTTCAGAGTTCTCAGGAAAGACAACTCCAGAGCAAATGCTTCTGTCCTGTTAGGGACTAAGCAGTCCCTGTTTTAGGGAAATGATCAGTGTCCTATTAAAAGAAAACACCCCTCTGTCACCTTGTATCAAAAGACAGCAACATTTTGTTCACATCGAAAGAACAAATATGACATATCAGTGAGAGGACTTTAATTACTATCACCACAGCCCTTCCCCTCAGCACAAACTTACACCTCTACATCTCCCCCTTCCCCTCCAGCAGCTGCTCACGGTCCTACATTTGGTAAACTTTCTTAAAGAATATCACATGCTTCTTACCGTCCAAGGACAGCCAGTCATGCTGGGAGGAAGGCAGGGTTGGCAGAGCTCTGGCTTTATATTCAAACACCACAGAATTGGAGATGATCTGATTGTTGAAGGCAACTTGCAAAGTCACGAGCCCAGTGTCATGAGCTGAAAGGAAAGTATATCTGTTAAAAGAGAGGACTCTGTGCAGAAACCCACAGCTAGGAATTAACCTGTGGATATCCTTGTGTGCTCACTGGGCTGAGAGAAGGTGAAGAGAGGGGATGTTTGACAATATTTTTGGGACTAGACAACTGTAGAGTCCAAAATGCCAATCTGTATTTTCAAACATGGATGTTGTAAGCGTAAGAGTCACCCAACAGGTTGTTTTGGCAGGAGGCAGAATCACATGTTTCCAAAGATTAACCAGCCTCACTGCATTTCCAGTGGGAAGCTGGGGCCTAACACTGAAGCCAAGTTATTCTGCATCCACTTGAAAGTCCCATACTGAGGGCTAGCACTACTGCAAACCTCTGTGGGGAGGCTGGAGATATTCTCATCCTGTAAGTACTGAGGACAAAGGGCAAAATGTAGGCAAATTGAGTCAGCAGAGCAGGGAGTTCACCCCTGAACAACAGTCACTCTTTAATCTGCTATTTCAAAACTAAATGAATGCTTAGCATTATTTTAAATTATTTCAAATAATTACTTTAAAGTTAATTCAGAGATTCTAAATAGTGGTAGTTGTGATGCATCAATATCTCAAATTGCTCTTCTCACACTAACTAGGTCAAAGGAAAAGGAAAAGCTTCTTGATGCCTACACACTGCCTTTCGTAGGGGGTCAGGACATGTACATGACATGATGAGGCTCTGAAACCACCAGCTGCAGGAGAGCAGTGCTCCTTACCTGGGCAGTAGCAGCGCAGTACCCCTGGCTGAATTAAGGATGCAGGCACTGAGATCTGATCGAACAGACAGCTGTAATTATTGCTGGCTTCCTGCCACGGGCCGGTAATCAGGACTTTTACTCCTCCCTGGGAGGGAAAAAAGGCAGAAACCCAGGCATGACAGGAGAGGGCAATGGCAGGGCGGAGCACGGAGGGATGGAGGGGGCTCGCCCAGCCGGGCTGCCCCTTCCCCTTGGCCGTGCTGCCCTCGGGCGGCCGCCGCCGGCAGCGCCCGGGACACCGAGACCTCCCGGTGCCGGTGCCAGCTCGCTGCGGCTCCTCCCGGGACATCCCGGGGCTGCCCGTACCGAGCATCGCTCGGCAAAGCCCGCGGGAGGGTCCGGAGGGTCCGCAGCATCCTCAGCCCGGCCGCATCCCGCTCACCAGGCACACTTATCACGCACCTCTGCTAGGACACAGACTCAACAGTGCCCCAAGGCCGGCCTTACAAAAACAGAAACCTCTTTTTTTTTAATTCAAAACAACCTTCCTCGCCCATTAGTGGCTCAAACAGCCTCTTCCCTCCCTCATTCCTTTGCGTCAGCAAAGCCTGTGCTGCTGCCATTTTCAACTTGCAAGACACACGACTGGTTTTGGAAAGTCAGTGAGATGGAGGGAAATGCTGAACTCATTAAGGCAGTGCAGGTCTGGAATTATTCTGCTAAGAACATCAGAAACAAATTTAAGGATCAGCTCCAATTTGCAAACTCTATTGATCTAAAATGGCTAGGTAGCACCATGAAGGCATCACATGGGAAAGACTTTGCTTTCAATGAAAGAACACATTTCTGTTCAGCGAAGAAAGGGCCTTGTCAGGGTAATGAAGTGCTTAATTAAAAGTACGCTCAGACAAGCAAAAGGCCTTGGATGCTCCAACTTGGAAGAGAAATATTTTAAAAGCCTTGTCAAAGCTGTAACAAAACAGTTTTCATGAGCCCTTATTAACAAAGCGAAGATAAAGCAGTAACATTCCCAAGTAAAAGCCCTGGACTTACCTCAGGGTAAGACCATTCTGGTGAATAATCTGTCACCATGAACAAGCGCCCACTCTGCTGCAGCAACCCCAAAGTGCCTTGTGCCGCAGCTGCCGAGACCACCTCAGCCACGTGCATGTATGCCATGGTGCTGGCTCCGTTCTCCGTGCTGCTGAGCTGCATGCTGGCCTGCTGAGGACTGCAGCAAGGAATGCACATGTCGGCCTGGTTGTACGTCGCTCTGTTGCTGTCTTCAGGCTGAGACAGGCCGGCACTGTCACCTGACACCAGCTGGTGTCCATAGAGAGCATTGCTCCCACCTTCTACCGATATGAAATCATTAATTAGATCAGAAAACTGGTTGCTGAAGGAAATGTCAAAGTGGTCCAAGTTAAGCTCCATGTTGGAGGAGTTATTTAAGCTGGGATGGGCCACGGGATAGAGTCCTTGTACCATGTTTCCTTGGAGAATAGGGAGATTGTTCCCATTCCTGATACCCCCGTTGGACTCAGGCTGTAAGTAGTGTTCTGTGTTGCAGGCTTGAAGATCCCCTGATTTAAGTAGATTTTCGTTTCCTTCTGCCTGCTGGGAGGTCTCCATGGGAACTTCAGCTTCTGCAGTCATAGCCTGGAAGTTTGCTTGGAACTGCATGAGCTGGAGAGAAGAGGTGGACTCTATTCTGGTTTCCACCGTGCCGTTACAGTTGGAAGTGGTTTGGGACGAGGACTCTGTTTTCACACTGGGGATTCCTAACGTGTTCACAAATGAGCTACTTGTGTCATTCAAATTATTGTGAGTGTTTTGCTCAAGGGGAAGAGGTTTGCTGGCATCCTGCAGAAAGAAGCTGGGGGAAGGGGTCTGATGGACGTGAGGGCTCTGAACGGTCTGATTGAAGCTGGAAGAATAGTCCTTGTTGGAGTCAATGGCACTGAAGTCCATCTGCTCCAGGGTGGTACTTGGGCTCAGACCTCCTCCAGATGGAAGCAAACCTGAACCAGTACTGAGGGTGAGAGTGTTAGATGCAGAAGTGGAGGAAAATGCTTCTTTGGACATCTGTTGTTCAAAAGATGTGTCCTCGGTTTTAATTTCTTTCGTGAGGGTTGTATTGAAGTTGAAGCTACGTTCTGTTGTGGGTGACTGCCTTATGTTGGTATTGATGCTGTCACTTTTCATACCTCCTCCACCATAAGTCTGCCCTTGCTTGGGATTGTTAAGAAAACAGTCTGGGTCAAAATTCATGGTGGTTTCTGGAATTTTTCTATTTCCTTCTAAAGTTGTGGAGAGCACAAGTTCCTCGGAGACAGTGCTGGGTAGCATTGACAAGCTCTCTGAACTGCCGGTTGTTGGAAAAGCAAACTTGTGTCCATCTGAACTCACAGCAAGTACCAGTCCTTGTGCAGCTGCATCCGAGGACAGCAGGTGTTGATTTGGGCCAGAGGTGGGTGACATGGTGTACACAGCTTCACTGGTGACTTCCGACATAAATACGGTGGCACTTTGTGACAAACTTCCCATAACTGATGCTACAGCCATACTGGACACACCAGTGACAGCTGGGCTATCTGCCATATCTGGGTCGCTGTTTAACCCACTGCTGATGGACACGGGAGAATTCTGGGTCGTGTCAGGGACCTCCACCTGGTTGGTGGAAGAAACCTCAGTGCTGTTTTGATGGAGCAACACTGGTTTCGCCACTTTGCCGTTCCTCTTCTCTCGGCTGGAGGCCTTGCCATGACTGTGCTCGTTCTTGCCTTCAGAGACATCATTATTTTGTACCTCTGAATGAGCGCTGTACCCACCTGTCCTTGGTTCAACCTTTGGTGATATGATGCGGTGTTTGGCACTGTTACACTTGTGATGCACACTGCTTCCTGCCCCTGTGGCAGAAAACAACAACATTTGCCATTCAGTAAATGCAAAATGAAGACAATGCTAATTGTGTATCTCATGTTTGTAGCAAGGGAGAGCTATGTTATGCACTTGTGTGTGAGAGGGACTGAGTACACATATGAGGGAGGAAAAGCGACCTTGGAAATGAATTTCTTGCCAGTGCCAGATGACCAGGTCCTGTCTAAGACACAGATCCACTGTGTGCAGTGACAGCAACCTCACAACAGGCACGTGTGCACCCCTACCCTCACCCCGTGTAGCACCTGCCCCCTTCCCCCCTGCCCCAATCAGGAAACATGTTAGGAGGACAGGAACTCGCATCTGTGACAAGCTGCAGAGTTTTTCAGATGTGCCCAATCACAGTGCAAAGTCTGCAGAGCAAAGGCTGCTGCTGTCAGCTATGGCACACGGCCCTGTTCCATGTGCCCCATGAACAGGACCTCAGCCCCTGTGACACAGATGCTCAGCTCTTCATGCTGGCTCATGTCAGGAGGTTTGACAACTGCTCCTGTGAGGTGGATCCTGACTGGTAACCTGGAGGTGACAGATGCCGTATCAGGCTCCTGTCCCTGGCATCACCATGCCTCATAGACTGTAGCACTCACCTTCCTGTCATTATTGTGTCTACTACAGTTGCCAATCAAATTATTAAAGAAATAGCACAACAGCCATAGAAAGCATTCCTGCCCTCCCTTAAGGATGGTGATGTTTTTCTCTTGCTCTCAGCTGTTCCTGTGCTGACAGATAGACATGTTGTACTCTGGGAGGTATTTGCAGAACACATGGCCAGCACTGGAGCTGCTGGAGAATGCTCAGGAAAGGGTCACCAGAAAGCAGTCCTCCATGAATTAAGCCAGCCAGCACCTTTATTGGCCTGACAGAAAGTAACAACACCTGCATTCCTGAAAGCTTGGAAATCAGGCATGATAAAGTAAAGAATTCTGTCTGCAAAGGCACCTTATCCACAGACTCTGGTGTGGGGACTGCTTTTGCTGTTTAAAGAAGAGCACCCCATTAATTTTTGATGTTTGTTTCCTTAATTGATTCATTTTCCCTAGAATGAGGTAAGAACATTAATTATGGTACTGTTGAATGACTAAAGGAGAGAGGAGGCCTCTTCCTTATAGCTAATGGCTACAATTATAAATGCCATCTCTGGGCAACATAAAACATCCATGTAGCCACTGCAATTTGCTAAATCTTTTGTTCCTTGCCCTTGAAGGGGAACTACTCTATTATGTGCTCAAGATTTGAATCCGGTCACTTAAAGTAGTTCAAGACAGTGCTTTTCAGATTAAGTGCAATATTAAATCTCTCTATTCTCCTAGGTATAGAGATGAACAGGAACAAGGAAAAGGCTTTCACGCTGCTATATTTGTGGATGACAGTAAGGAATTGGGAATGTGTGTGTCAATGTGCAAGCCGTTACAAAACAAAGCAATACTGTTATGTTAAAAAGCACCGAGCAGACTTAGCACAAGACAAAACATCAAAGGGAAGCATAAAAGGATTCATGTTCAGATCTGCAAGCCTGGATCAAATGCTGAGCCTTAAGGGGTGAATTTTAATCCAAACTCAGGTATTTCAGAGGTCATCATTCTTATTTAAGTCTTGATTGTATAACGCAACTGCTCAAGAAAAGAAGAAAAAATAAACCCTTTGAAGCACTGACAGCTTTCCTTTATAAGTTTTGCTAAAGACTAGTAAATGTGCCATATACTTTACTTGACCAAACTACTAGAAAGGGGTGGCTATAAAGCAGATGAGTTGGAAAAGTGAATCACTTAGCTTCTCACTGTCTCTATAAAATGCTAACACTAAGGATGTTGTTTCTTGCTGCTGTAGTCTCATTCAAAACAAAATAATCTCCTTTAACAGGAAAGCAATCTGTATTTTTATGATATCTAAATAACACCTGTCTTATCCCAGTGATACCTTGTAATTACCACCTGAGCATTTCTTCAACCAAGTGGGCTGCAGGACAAAGAATTCAGAGGGTGAAGTTGGAAGAGCATTAAATTTTGAGGCTTTGGTAACAGAATTTGAGCATGTAGAAGAGAATATGCCTTTTTGAGCAGGTCATATATGGAGGGCATTTATTAGAACTTGCACATTACAAAGCACTGAGATTTTCCCCAGAAGTTCCAGCTGCACCTTTTTATGTTTCAAACTTCTGCTGTTAGCTCTGAGTTCACTTTATCCCAGTGCTTCACAAGACAGCATTTTTTGCACCTCAGTACCACAAACCCAGCTGCCCATGTGGATGAAGCTGAGCAATGTTCTGTGCCTTCCCCAGGTACTCACCCAAGGTACCAGTGCAGAGACAGTTGTGTGTCCGAGGCTGGGGCTTGGTCTGGTGGCTATCGAGGATCTGCTGCACGAGCTGTTCCACTGAGAACCCTGAACTGCTGTTGCCATTGCTGCATGTCCACTTAATGCCATGAACTAAAAAGAGAACAGTAAAATTTCCCATCAGAAACTTCAAAACCATGCCAGAACCACCAAAAGCCACTCCAAACAACCAGTGGAAACCCATTCTTGCTGCTTTTTGTCAGAACTGAAGGAGATCTGTAAGAAGCAACAGTAATGGTTACTGGTTTGCTACTCTCTGCTCTTGCTATCCATAGGTTTCCAAATGCAATTCCTGAATTAGGTATGTACCAAAGAAAAACATCTCAGTAGAGTAACTGGCTCTGTTTCAGTCTGCTGCAAACAGGGACCATGTACCTGCAAGGACTGTCCTTGTAGTGCCTGGAACATTCACTGAAAACCCAAAAGCAACAAAACACTTGGTTCCACTGAAGTAAACCAGTACAATTCCAAGAAGCATTTTGGAATCTTTTTCTGTCTAATAAGAAAACAAGATCAGCTTTATAGTAAAATCAGCAGCCAAAATACACCAGTGTAACAGCACATGCAAACCTTCTGCCAGGTCTTCATTGTTAGATTCTGGCTGGCAGCAGTGAAGACTGACTCATTTTTTGGGAGTGACTAACAGACACTGTGTGGGTTCCTCTTCAGACTTGGACAACCTCTTAGTAATTCGGGAAAATGGACAGGAGGGTGATGTTGCAGCACATGTTGCAAACTGAAGGTTTGAATAAAGACTCCCTCTCAGAATTTTTTGGATGCAGAATTCCCCATAACAGTGATATTTGCAACCTGACTTACAACGGAAATAGTACTTATAAAATATTTTATCCCTAATAACTGACTCAAAGCATCTTCTGTCTCCTTTAATGTCTCTCTGTGCCATTTATATGTGCATATTATTTATTTATCCTTTGTGTGCACCAGAGCTCATGTGCAGATTTTGAAAGTGCTGCCTGTTAACAACATCATTTCCAAGGTGTTCTCATGCCTGGCAGTTTCTTTCTGTGAGTGTCTTTGCCACTAGCAAGGCACGTTCCTTTGCATGTTGTGTTCTAAAATCCTTAACCGGAACATACCAAATCAAAGTTAAAAGTCCCACAGACTAAAGCTTTGTAGTAAATGCCCAGATCCCTGCAGGGTGAAGGCCCCTGATGTGAGGGGGTGAAATGATGGCAACAGCAGGTTGGGCTGGTGCTCCCTGTATGGCCAGAAGCGCCTGCAGGGCTGGGGCACAAGCTGTAAGCAGTGTCACGTCATGCAAGAAGATCAGAAGCAAATGAAGGCACGTTTGTGACAGCTAAGGACCGTGGTCACAGGGGCAGCACATCATGTGAATCTCCTGTTCTCTTTGATGCTGCTCACTTTAGTGTGCCACACGCAGCTGGTGGAACAGAGTTCCTGGATCTGCTCTATGAAGCAGTTTTATTGCTATTTTTTTGGTTACCTGTTGCTGTATCACCTCATCACCCACTGATGTCACTTCGCCTAACGACATCTCATCTTGGCCTAGTTTTATATCACAGAATTCATATTTCTATTGGCCAGTCTGGATAACCTGCAGAAATACTGTAAATAAGGTTTACAAGTATTCCTCCTTATATCACTATTTAAAGTGCTCAGATAGCTTAGTAATGAGTCCCTCTATGTTTGCTTGACAACCACATTTATTGTTATCGTACCCAACAGATTTTGCTTTCTAGTATATTCACAGTTTTGAATTTCCTCTTAACACTCCATCTCTGTTATTATGTCTGTTTAAGTTATATACACTTGCCACTTCACTACCTCCACTCACATTCATTTTATTATTTAAGGTACATTATTCTGTCACCTGTGATATTATGCCTAGTGAGTGACGTTCAAATAACAGTTTTGCAAAAAATACATTGACAGTGAGATTAGAATATGGTAAGGTATTTTGGACACTTTCAGCTATATGACATAAAGTTATTGAACTGTAATTATTACCGAGAAACTTTGCAGCAAGTCATTTCTTCAGAGGTTTCTTCAGAAAAGCTTTGCTAAAGAAATGAGCTCGCATTGTGTTGCTGGGGACAGAAAGTCTGTTTTACAGCAGGATGGTGGTGTTTGCTCCCTGCTGCTAAATCCTGGGATGAGCAACATCGTGGGGGCAAGTCTGGAAAGTGAATCATGACTCGTGGTTTGTGTATTCATGATGATGGTTCTTAAGTCTGAATCAAGCTGTGAGTTGGAAGCCAAGACACAACGGATGGACCATGCCTGTTGTTTTCAGGTCCTTCCAGCATAGCAAAGTCCCACCAAGAATCAATTGCTGCTGAGGAAAGGTCCATCTCTAGCCTTGCATCTAGCTGATCATTAAGGGCTCTGGCTCCAGCTTCTGTCCATGTGGTGCCACTTTTTTTTAGTACTTATGCTCCCTGTATACTATGAAGGTTATAAAATAAAAAGGCAGTGAAGGGTGACAGATTGCAAAAAAAGAATGTCTGGATGCTTAATGCAAATTATCCACTATCTTGGCACATCCAATATGCAGATTTTCTTCCTCACCCTTTTAAAGAAAGACTCCTGTGCCTGGTGAATTGTTAGTACTGAATACCAAACACTATCAAGATGGCTTTTAACATGTCACGCTTGGCTTCCTGACACATAATGAATCAGCAGGAAAGGAGATTTCTATAGGGAAGAAAGTGCATTATGAAAGGAAGGTTAATAAAAAGCATACACGCACACTCTTCCTGGTTCTTAGTGGTTCAAAAAACGAAACCACTGCAGAACTATGTTTGATTAAATATAGCCATAATGTATGAATACAAAAGGAAAGAAAAGACTGAAGCTTAGCAGAAATTCTGGGAAGTATTTTAATCTGGATTCCTGTTCAGTCTCTACTGCATCTCCTGATAATTTACAATGAAAGCTGTGAACTGCTTCAACACTTTCCTTTTCAGTGATAGCATGAAGGGGTCTAAAAGCTACTGCATTACAGCAGCAACACATTCCTCCTGCCACACACCCTCTGTGCAGCAGCACCTGCAGCACGAGGCAGTGCAGCCAGGGAAAGTTGCTGGTGTTTCACTGGGCACTTGAAGGGGAGAAGGGAGGCTGTGGGAAGGTCCACAACTCAGAGCACTAATGCTGCTCCCAGCAGATCTGCCTCCAACCTTTTTCTGGTGAGCATGGGCTCTCACCATTCTTCTCTTTCTTCCCTTTTGAAGAAAATGCAGTCAAAATGACCCTGTGATGGTGACACAGCCACTCCTTGTTCACAAGTGTACCTCACTATCTCACCTTCACTCTAGACCCAACATCATCAGCAGCTAAAACTGTTTCTCTCTCTGTGGTTTCTCCACTGTAAGCAAATCTTGCCTCTAAAATACCCTCCCACATTTAAATCTGACCATTTCACCCTTTCTGAATGCTCTTAGATGCTTCTCTTTGCCACTTCAAACATTTTATGCTTCCTGTTTCTGTTCCAAAGATCTTGCTCTTCTGTACCATCCCCTCCAACATACCTTACACATACAAGTATACTACATGATGAAGCCATTCTCTATGCCCTATGTGCTGCTCCTCTGCCCCAATTTGACAGGTCTTTTTTCTCGAGTGACAACAATGAGATCTCCCACATGAAACACGTAAGCTGGATAGACTGGTAAGGCTGGAATACCTGGAATCATCAAGGACAGGTTTCAGTCTACCTCTCCTTCTTGATGTACCTGCTGCAAACCCTAGCATCAGAGTCCTGCCCTTGGCCACTCCTGACTGAGTGACAAAAAATGCTTTAAACATCCCCAAAGCACTGGTGGGAGGGTGAGCGGGTCCTTTGTCCAACTGCCCATTCCCAACCTGCTGCCCACGTCCTGCTCCACCAAGGCTTGACACTGAGAGGTGTTTCCATGGCAATGGTCAATTGGAAATGGCAGCCTTGTCCCTTCAATTTTCGCTGCGTCGGTGTTGACAGAAGTAAAGGCCTTGCTCCGATGTCTCAGTTTGGCTGAAGGAGATTTCCATTAGATTTATCCTTTCGTACTCAGACGCCCACACACAGTTCAGCTTTGATTTCCCAGCCTTCCATTTGCACTCGTTGCTGGTTAGTGAAGGACAGGTTTCCCGAGCCTCGCTGCTGGGGATGGCGCTGTTGGCTCGGGACACCCTCTGAATGCTAATAATGCCTTTGCACAGACTCACACGGGCACTGTGCACCGAGCTGCTCTGCAAGGGGATGCCTGCCTTCCAAAATGAGCCCTTCCCCTGAAGGGCTGGTCACATACAGCGGGATGCACACAGGGAGCAAGGAGCACAGGCGCTCCAGCATCCCTTGGAGTCCCTGGTGGGGACACGACTCTTCCGGAGCCACTCACAGTGGGACTGCTGACACAGTCTATGGACACCAGGGGTTACACCAAGGATGACACCAGGGGTGGCACTGGGGGTGGCACCGGGGATGACACTAGAGATGACACAGGGGGTGACACCAGAAGAGGCACCAGGGGTGACACCGGGGATGACACAGGGGGTGAAACCGGGGGTGACACTGGGGGTGGTACCGGCAGAGGCACGAGGGGTGACACCGGGGGTGACATCAGAGATGACACCAGGGATGACACCGGGGATGACACTGAGGATGACACCAGGGGTGACACCAGGGATGACACAGGGGGTGGCACCGGGGGTGGCACCAGGGATAACACTAGAAATGACACCAGGGATGACAATGGGGGTGGCACCGGGGGTGACACCAGGGATGACACCAGAGGTGACACCGGGGGTGACACCAGCAGAGGCACCAGGGGTGACACCAGGGGTGGCATCAGGGATGACATCGGGGATGACATCAGGGGTGACACTGAGGATGACACCAGAGATGATACCAGGGGTGACACCAGAGATGGCACCACGGGTGACACCGGGGATGACACCAGAGGTGAAACCAGGCATGACACCGGGGGTGACACCAGGGGTGACATCGGGGGTGACACCAAAGGTGATACTGGGAGCGGCACCTGGGCAGGCACTAGGGGTGAGACCGGGGGTGACACCAGGGATGTCATCAGGGGTGACACCAGACATGATGCCAGAGGTGACACCAGGGGTGACACCAGAGATGACACCAGGGGTGGCACCGGCAGAGGCACCGGGGGTGACACCAGAGATTACACCAGAGATGACACTGAGGATGACACAGGGGTGACAGCGGGGGTGGCACCGGCAGAGGCACCAGAGATGACACCGGGGGTGACACCAGGGATAACACCAGGGGTGACACTGGGGGTGACACCACAGATGACACTGAGGATGACACCAGAGGTGACAGCGGGGGTGGCACCGGCAGAGGCACCAGAGACGACACCGGGGGTGACACCAGGGTGACACCGGGGGTGACACCAGAGATGACACTGAGGATGACACAGGGGTGACAGTGGGGGTGGCACCGGCAGAGGCACCGGGGGTGACACCAGAGATGACGCGGGGATGACACCAGGGATGACACCACAGATGACACTGGGGTGGCACTGGCAGAGGCACCAGAGGCACCACAGATGACACCAGGGGTGACACCAGAGATGACACAGGCGGTGACACCAGGGATGACACCAAAGAGGACACCAGGCTGACACGGGGTGGCACCGGCAGCGGCCCCGGCGGCCGCCAGGTGGCGCCAGCGGATAAGGCACAGGCGGCGGGCCCGGCCCGGCCCGGCTGCTCCGTTTCCCCAGCGTTATCTCTTTTTTTTTTTATTTATTTTAGTAAAAGCCTGGCTGGCCATTTTTTTTGGGGGGAAATACCTCATAAGCATGTCCCGCTTTCAGCCCTGTGCGGGGGTCCCGGCCCTGTCCCCAGAGCCCAGAGCTCGGGGCAGATAAAACACCCCAGAACAAGAGCATTGATAAAGGCTCAGCAATTGCTGCACCTGGTTCAGCACCCAGGATTTAGGGCACGGGAAACTCTTTGGGTTCAGAGTTCCTCAGGTTGATTGGCATTGCTGCTAGCGGTGGGTTCGTGCCAGACTTCTGTCAGCACTCGGTGGGATTATTTCACTGCCGTGCCTCCAAATGCAGCTGAAATTACACGGTTCTTGATATTCTTTTGGAAGCAGAACTTTGTACAGGAGGTAAAACTTGCCCAGCAGGGAAGCCACAAGCCACGTTTCCTACAGAGTGGCCCACAGGGGCACGGGAATGAGATTCCCCTGGGGACACCAAGGTCACCACAGATGTCAGAGGGAGAGGAAAAGCACAATTCTTGCACTGGATCCCTGTTTAGAGCCTGCAAAGGGATGGAAAGGCTGTTGAGAAGATGAGAGAAACCAGGCAGGTTGTTCATGGGCAGGTAGCTCATTCTGGCCATGCAGACAATGTGAACAGAGGAACTCAAAGTCCAAGTTGTGGGTGGGATATAGGAACCCACCCAGCACCTACTGCTGTGCTCTCTTTTTAATAAAAGCTCAAACTGTTGCAGTAACACTGCATGTCAGCATTACTAAAACCAAAGCCTTTTAAACAATCCGTGTTGCCCTTCTATGTGGTCAGCTGAACCAAGCTGGAAAGCTTCAGTTTCCATTGAGGGGCACTTTGGAGCTCTGACAAGCCACTTGGGGAATGTAAAAATCATCCCATTTAGACTTTTGCACAACCGATCTTTTAAGATTAAATATAAACCCCCTCCTTAAACCCAGTTACTGAAACTGAATATAAATTGAAGCCAAGATAAAACTTCCAACAACTCAATTCTTGAAATGGTATTAATGCCAATTGCTGCTATTTGAATTTCATTCTGGGCTGCAGGCATCTGACGCCCTCTCCAGTGGTGACAGGGAGGGGATGCAGGCTCAGGTCACCTCCAGGAGCCCCGATGGGGTCCCTTACACAGAACTGGGGATGCCTGGACGAGGTGAGATTGGCCCTTGCCCAGAGGCATCGACTCTGGCACCATGTGGAATATTCCCTTGTGGTTTGTGAGGGGGCACAAACAGGAGCCCACAGTTTCTACACAGCAAAGGAATGAAAAAGGCCTCTTTTTCTGAAAGGAAGATAGCTCTTAATTATAGTGGACCTGGAACAAGGATTGCAACGTAGCACCAGCTGTGAGCTTGTAACTCATACTTTGCCAGCTGAAGGATGAGACAGCCAAAAGGGGATGATTTGGAGAAACCCCCAACATGAGCTGGCCCACAATTTGCTGATCATATGGAGTTTATATACAGAATTCTGCTGTGTTGGATTCTGCCACTGAATTTGCTTTTACCACCAGATGCCTCTAAGGACATCTGCTAATCTGTTCAGAGAAATCTCAAAGCAAGACTGTAATGGGGCACGAGAGGGGGGAAAACTGAAAGCAATGCCAAATAGAGGCCCATTCTTCACACAAGGCATCCTGAAATGACTTACAGGTGTCTCGGACAATATTCCTGCAGAATTTTCATGTATTACAGCTATTCACTTTGCACAAATGTCCCCAAAGGTTGCATTTATATGAAAGCAAAACACACTACAACCCTTTTGATCCAGACACCCAACTGGGATGCTCCCAACAGTTGGATTATCTCAGGTCTGCCATCAGAGGAGGTGCCGCAGCCCTCCCTTGCGCTTCCTGACCTTTGCTGACACCTCTAAGATGAGGTCCCCCATGTCTGAGCCTGGAAAGAGAGAGTAATGATTCTGTGTGAGGTCATGAATGCGTATCCAGCCCTTCCAGGCTCACCTGCTTCAGTCTCAAGGACTGCCAAACTGAGGTCTGACAAGCCAACAGTGATAGTCCAGAGAGGACAATCAGGAGGTCATGGATGTCCCAGTGCTAAGGCAGGTGACAAATAGATTAGAACTAAAGCAAAAATCCAAAGCCATGAAAACTGAAGTCAGGCTGATTAATTAATTATTTACCATCTCAGCTCAGCTGGAGGTGTTGAAAAAACTTCAAATCCTCAGAGCATCTGCAGCATTTACCTTTCATGGATGTTCAGATGGGTTCATTTCAGTCTCTTAATTAGTTCACACACCAGCTATGTTAGAATAAGTTAATGCTGTTTCCACAAAGCTCCCAGAGCTGTATGGCCACTCCAGAAAGGTGGCTTTACCATAACCACCAGCAGAAGTAGTCACAGAATGAGAAAACACCACCCCTGCAGCCAGCCAAGAAGCTCTCTCTGGGTTCAGTGGCCTCCTTCAGGACCAGGGCAGAAGCCACCTCTTGGTACCCAGACCTCAGTGCCCTGCTCTGCTCATGGAGGTGACAAGGCTGGTACCAGGAGCTGGTGCCTGTCCCTGATGCCTGCTGAAGCCTGGACTGACTTTGGGATGATGTGGCAGGGAAGAGGGAGCTGAGTGAATTATGGATACAAGGAAAGTAAACAAACTCCCTGATCATCCCAGTCAGGGTCTCCGCATTTCAGGAAAAACAGTTTGATGTATTTGTCTGGCTTGGACTCTAAGACCAATGCCATTCACCCTGCCAGCCATCTGCCACATCACTTTTAGTTCTCCAGGCACACATGGCCAAGAGAACATGCTCCCAGCCTTTGGCTGCCACACCACTGACTATCTGCTACCCTCGACTCTGATGGAAAAGCTTTAATACCTGACAGAGGTCAACAGCTTTAACACCTGACTTCGGTCCAGGCTGAATAGGACTTGAACAAATGGTACTTGTTCTCAGGGAGTCAAGAGCTGGACACTGCCACCAGCCTCTGACCAGGAAGAAGCCTTTTCCCCAAAGGCATAACTAGTATCAGCTTCTCTCCCCTAATCCTGAATGACATCAGTGGTCTGAAATGGGAACCTCCCTGCAGGTACAGCGGCCTCGGACCTCCACACACACCCTGGCTGAGTTATCACTAACTTGTCTTACATGGGAAATTCTTATGAAAAACAGCAACCAAGAAAACAAAAGAATCAACAAAAATCTCATGCAGCTTCCAAGTCCAGAGGAATAAAACATGAACTGCAACACAAAACAGGTAAAAGGGCAAGACTGTTGCTGCACCAGCAACACTAAGCACAACACTTTGATTAAGTCATTGACAAATCTGCTTTAGGGCACAGAAATTTGGAAACATCAGGCAATCAAACTGTGAAGTCTGTGAAAGAATGTGATTAATGCAAAAATGTGATGAAACTAATGTGCTTGGCTCCAGAATTTCATGGCACACCCCATACTGGAACCAAATCTGATGGCTTCTTGGCGAGCGGTGCCCCTCTGCGTTCCCTGAACACGGTTATCCGTGTCCTCTTTGTTTTCTAGGTCTGATCAGAATCCAAAGCTTTTATTGTAGCTACATTTCTAAGGATGTGTTTCCCAGGATATGTACCCATAAACAGAGACGTGTACATGCATATATACTCTGAATAATTGCGCAGAATTTCACTCTTCCCTCCTGAGACATAAAAGAGCCAAGTGTTATTAAATTTACGGTGAGTTTGTTGTAGTTTTCACATAATTTTCTTGATGCACTGCAGATTTTTTAACAGGCTGCCACTTCCTCTCCTGTTTAATGTTAAGGTACTTGTCCAGGCTCAGCTACACCTTCAACACCCTAGATTTCTGCCTAAGGTTATCAGCCCCACGGGCAAATGTGTCATTTACTTTATTATCTTCTGCTTGTCTTCTACCCTTCAGCTTTGTGTAGAAAAGAAATACGTGGGCCTGCCCAGCTGAGGATGCAACAAAGGAGTGGTGCAAACTCAGATTACTAAGGCTGTGGTCAGCATTAGACTGATCTTTCATGCATGGCAGAGACACATTAGGATGCACTCCGTGGCTGTGACTTCCAATTACAGGAAGCTGGGCATGACACCAGCACCCAGGCAGGGGCAGAGGGCAAGGACAGAAGCAAACCTGGTATTTGTTGACTCCGATTTGGTATTATGGCTCCTGCAGTTCATTTTCTCCTGCTTACAGACCCACGTTATGTCTAATCTTTCATTATAAAAAGTTGTGTGCACATTGGAACGAGCTCTCCAAGGGAAGGCATACAAAATAACTGTGATGCAGAAGAAAATACTGCACACCAAGGCAGATGCAGAGAGGTCCAAAGAACTGCCTGTTTGAGGGCAAACTTTCCCATCACTCTGCACCCCTAAGCAGACTCTTTAGACTGCAAAGTTTGTAGGCAACGATGCCCATCCCTAAACACTCAGTTCTATGGGGCTTTCTGTAAGCTACAGCAACCCACTGTGACCTGACACTGAGCACCCAAACATGGAGTGCCCTTAGGGGAATCCAGCTGCCAGGACTGTGCAGGCTCTTTGCAAGTGAGTAGGTACCTACAAACAGCCCTCAAAAGTGCATGGCCACCACAGGTACAATTTTTTCCCAGTGTGCAGAGGGGATCCTTTTGGGACAGTCTGGGTAGCTCTCATACCACGCATCCCAGAAGTGTTGAATATTGGGAAAAGTGCATATAGCGGCAAGCTGAGTTGGATGGTGACAAATGACTCCTTCACAGGGATCTTGGTGGCTGTGAGAGACACTGTACTCTAAATATACAGCAAAGAAGCAAAAACAGCTCAGGGTACTCACACATCGGTTTGAGCTGCCCGATGAGTTCCTCTTTTGTCCACTTTGCCCATTCCTTCTTGTCGGTGTTTATTGAGCACAAGATGGGGCCACACGGTTTCCCGCAGTCCTCGATGGCCGGGACGTTCAGGTAGTGCACCAACACAATGTCTGGGTTCTGCAGGGAGAGCAGAGCAAGAGTTATGTTGTTGGGCCTCTCCCCTGCTCAGAGCTCTCTACATTTACCTTCCTAATTAAAAAAACATCACATAATCAGATCCCAGTTTGTCCTGGATTTCCGTGAGACCACAGCTGTTCTTTCAGAGAGGTGGCAAAAGACAGGCATGACAGTTTGCACATGGTTTCCCCCATCCTGAGGGTCCTTTGCTTACAACTCTCCTGCTCCCCTTGTGTGCTCGGAGTGAACCTTTTTTCCAACCTCTACAACACTGACTACTTGCAAGAGTCTTGCAAACACCACTTGCAATGAACACCAGGTAATTTGTTTTGGCTTAAGGGACCTTTGGTTCATATGAAACAATGCTTCCATCAGTTCTGGTCCACACTGGGCTATTTTGTACATACAGAAAGTCACCTGAGAACACCCAGAACAGCCACACTCTCCGTGCAGTGACAGAGAGAGGGAGGGAAGAGCTGAGGAGGCTCACAAGCAATATTACAGGACGCCCCAACGATGGGCTCTTTACAGTCAAGCCTGGAATCCAGCAGGCTGCAGAAGGTGGGGACTGGAAGAGCCCTTTGCAGAGCTGCTGCAGGAGGACAGCGAGGCACTTGGAGTGCTCCTGTCCCCCACCCTGAGGAGACCCTGCTGTGACACACACTGCAGTGCTGTCCCACAGAGCGGTGTGTTACCACCCTGCGAGCAAATGAATCATCTTAACAACAGCAACAACTCCGCCAGTTCCCCAGCAGCATCCCAGGGAGATTGTACAATAGATAATAACAAGATTGAGGAGCTGATTTCTTTCCCTTAAGTCATTTACTCCTAAGTTCGCAAACTTTAATGACTGCTTTGGAATTATTTATAAAAATAAATAGGATAATGGTGTAATTAAAACTCTAATGTTTCATTAATGTTGTTAGAGCCCTGTTCCAAGGGGGAGAGGGAACACAACCCATCATTCATGTGCAAAGGTTGTGCTAGTGGGAGCATTTGCTTATGAAACCAGGGGAGGCCTGGAGCAGTACAGATACCTGCACCAAGGAGACCTAGGGAAGGGAACTTCTGATGGCCAAAGGACAGAACATTGGGAGCTGTCCCTGGAGTGGCCCAGGGCAGGAGCAGGGCAGACTCACCACCACTGGGTGACCCTGTGCACCCTGCACACAGGGAGCATCCTGCACATCTCCGAAATCAGGGGTGGCTGGTCACATCTCCCAGCTCCTCCAGGCTGCCTAGGAAGGTTCTAGTAGTGGAGAGGCCACTGGTGCCTGTGTACAGCAACATGGCAAGCACAGCAGCCCCCTAAAGTGTAACCTCTGTAACCAGAAACATCCCTCTGTCTGCAGGAGAAACTCTTTTAAGTAGAAGACATGTAAGCAGGAACTTGTATTTTTCCCCTCTGTGGATAGAACTGCAAGCAGGGGATTCTCAGTGAAGATTCTATGAGAATGCAGTATCAAATTCTTGCAGCCTGTGCTAAAAGAGTTGTGTTACACAGGGAAGAGGCAAGGAAACCATGTAAGCAACAAGCTTATTTAAGAGCAGTTTTGGAAAGTGCTAAAGCAAAGAAAACTGCTGGCTCTTCTACTCCCAAGATTCTTCTGGAGACAAACAACTGGACCTTTTATGTTCAATTGTGATGTGTTCAAAACATTCCACTTCCCATGGCACATCTGTCCCAGATGAGAGAGAGCCAGAGGACACGGGAAACCATTGCATGCTCTCTTCCCACAGAGAGGATGTCTGAAACATCACAGTCCTTGTGTGCAATTCAGAAAAGGTGCACATAGTAAAAATGATTACCTATACACCCAAATAGTCTCCATGAGCTAGTTTAATGTAATTAGTGATCTAGATGATGAAGTAATAAAAAGTAATAAGCTTCAGAGATTTCATGTAAAGACGCTTCTTGCTCTCAGAGAAGTTTCAAAGAAGAGAACAAGGACACGCTGTCACCACAGTGCTGGGCAGAGTAGTTCTGCAGGTGCTTTTCCCTTCCTCTTAGCTGTGTTTTTCACAGCCTGACAGTGCCTGTTTGTCAGGTCAGGATGACAGGGCCTCCTGGCTTCACTGCAGCACAAGCAAGTGGACCTCAGCAGTGGATTTGCACTGAAATTTTTTTTATATATAAAAGCATATAAAATAAACACAAACCCAAGAGGTTTGTTCCTTATGCCTACATCTAAAAGTTGACCTCAGGCTGACAAATTTCATGAATGTCAATCTATTCGGTGAACTGAAATGTTTTGACACAAATGAAGAGAATAGGTATGTTTTGGAAAACTTGAAATCAGCAGTGAACACTATTCATGGTGACCTACCAGGAGAGCGAGAGAGATGTGAAAGACTAAAAGAAAAATTACAAATGTAACTTCCACATGGGAAGGGTGCCAGGACAGTGGACATGCCACAGCAGAAGCCCTTCACTGGGGTGGCACTGGGAGGGGAGCCCTGGACTGGGCTGCAGATGGCTCTGGAAATGTGCCTGCTGGAAAGTAGCCCATCATTCCAGTGCCCAGAGTCTTAGCAGAGCTGCTTCCCTTCCCACGCAGCCGAGTTGAAGGCACTGCCATCTGTCCCTGACCTGGGCAAGGCTCCCCCTGCCACACCAGGGCACATCACCTGCCTCCTCAGCGTGGTGGAGGAATGGGTTCCACTACTGCTGGAGGGTGAGCAGGAGAGGGTGCAACAAGCAGTTAAACCCAAAAACCTGTTAGTTTTCATAAAGAAAAATGCAGCTGCAACATCTGTCTGACTCTTGTTTGAAGCTTCATCAGCACTAAGTGGTCAATAAATCAGACTGGCATGGCGTTACATTTCTTCCATGGCTTAACCATTAATCTAATGCCAATTCTCATGAAAAATGAAGGAGAAAAAGTATGTGATGGTGGATGTATACACATTATCCAGAAAGTGGCAATGGCACATAAGGTGCTGCAGCCCTCCTGTCCTCTGCTACCCATCACACCCCATGGAAATTAACTGAGTAAAACAGTGGTTGTTGCACCAGCCTGCTCCATGTGGGTATTTTTCACAGGAGCAGAAACACAAAACTGAAATAAAACAAACAGTTCTGGCAGCTGTTGGGGCACAGGCAGCCAGCAAAGGGCTGATCAACACTGGGGCAAAAGAACAATTCCTGCACCACTCCAGGCTGGCTTGGCCATGGGGGAAACCCTCCTGTCATTTCAGCAACCACCTTCTGCTTCCTCTTCACTTCCCAGATTCAGCCCCTTATGAGGAGAAGTCTTCCTTCTCAGGCAGAATAATCACAAAAAAACCTCTCCCTTCCTTCTGTCCCCGTCCAAAGGCACGGTGGTTTGCTTTTCTTTTTGTTTTAAAAGCAAAAACCAAAAGCCATTTCTGGCCAGCTTCCAGCTGCTCTTCAGCTGTTCAGCCAAGGCAATCAGCTCAAGGCAAAATCTCACTGGCAGGGGCTCCCAAATCACCGATGACCACAGCTGAAGAAAATTCTATTTGGAAAAATACCTCTGAGCTGAAAGTTTTGCATCTGTACTCCCTGCTGGAAGGATGAAAGGAAATAAAACATCCTCGGGGATAATGAGGATTGGTGAATTTAGTCCCGGCCAAGGAATTACCCCCAAACACAGCCACTCTCCCTGGCTGGCACTGGACACACACGTTAGTTCTGTTGTGTCCAACCTGCAAAGTACTATGTGTGGTGAAACCAGCCTGTTCCAGTCCTAATGGCTAAACCATGAAGCAGAAGGGGAGAAGGAGCAGCAGAGCATGGCAGGGGGATGCAGAGGTGGCTCCTGTGCCTCTCTCCCTCCCTGTTCGTCCCCAAAATTATAACAGGATTTTTCTTTTCTGACAGCTATTCCTTCATGAGGTATCCTCTGAATTCCTCAAACAATCCAAAATGCTGAAAAGGAATCTCAGCTTTCTGGAAAGACAAATCACATCCATCACTGTGCAGTGACTGGATTAATATCCAACATATTATTACCCCCAAAAAGAGAATACTAAAAGTTTTCTGTGGCTTTGAGGGGCTGCTGTTCCATGTTTCTTCAGTATGCACAAGTAACTCAGGAACAGGTACTGGCAGTATCTGTGTATCATTGATATGCTATCTAAAAATCAAATCACAGAATGAAACCATTCCCAGATACAAGGATGGCAGAATCTTCTACTATTTATAGCACTGTCTATCCGGAGGGTTTCCTCTGCATTTTCAAAGGTTTGAGAGTGAAGGATGACCTGAAGAACAGGCACAGATACACAACACAGACACAGAAGTAATGGAATTTTTTCCTTTCCAGAGACCAAATTGCTAGCTTTGGGAAAGATTACTGGTTTGATTCCCGGCAATTTCTTTACCCTTGAACTAATTTCTAATTGAGGTCATGCTATGGAAGGCAACCTGGTGGATGATGTGTTAGAATATATTAATCTTCCACACTAACCATGAAAACAAAAAAAAATCCAGCACTGACTTTGAACACAAACCCCATTGCCTTAATTTATCTAGAGCTGGGCACGTTTAAATAGGGAGAATGAGAGAATTACCAAAGATGTAGCAGAGCCCTGGCACCTGAGCTGAAGCACTGGAGCACAGGGAAGAGAGTGGGACCCCAGAGCTGGACACAAAAGCAGAGGTTGTGCTGCAGAGTAGGACTCCTTCTGCTGGGAAACCCTTTTAGCCAGCACAGCACTTTGAATTAGCCTTGTGCCCTATGGCTCCAGCTGACAAAGGAGCTGGTGGAAATTCCGTCCCTTCAAAAGCTTCCTCAGGAGTCAGCTGGGTGAAGAAACACCAGTGTATATATTGTTTTAAACACAGTTAAATCAGCATCCTGACATGCACTGGCTCAGGAGCTGCTGCCAGCTGTCACTGTCCTTGCCTGGGTACAGGAGCTTTGGGTCCCCTCGGGGGTGACGGCCACCCCTGCCACCTCCACCACTGCCACATGCCAGCCAGGCCTGGAGTCCCAAGGTTTATGCCTATGGATACCACCCTTGTCTCCAAAGGTCAGCCAGCCCACAACTCCAACACATACACATTTTCCCACTTTTTTAGCCCAAGTCCTTTTGAGTATTTTTGTTTGTTTAAATTCACTAATTTCTGAGACGAGAGACTGGCTAGAGGCCAATACAGCTCCACGTACTGCAAATATTGAAAGGCTTGCAAAGCAAAAGAATTATTTTGAGATTATGAGATTTCCTGCAATTATTTTAAAGGGAATAAAGATTTCATTTGTCTGTATGCTTTACAACATGCTCCCTGGTTCTTCTTCAATACCTTTTTAAGGGCACAGTACACAGAACAGCATGGGCATCACCAGGCAGCATTTAAATAGCATGAGCAGCAAACTAAGAGAGTCTTAATATAGAACAAATACCAAACACTCACCAATACATCATCAAATGTGATACATTTGAAGATACCTTATACAAAAAGAGCTGCCTCTGAATACTCCTGGGGATCATGTTTACTTAACGTACACTTTGAAAGATACAGAGAAATACAACACTGTAATTCCTGGCCTCCAAAGTTCCAAAAGAAATTGATTTCTGAGATGCTTTTTATCTTTCATAGCAATACCTCTTGTGCTACTAAAAGGTGTAACAGAAGGATGATGCTGCACAACTCGAAACACGCAGCAAAATAAAACAAAAGACTCTTCTTTTTCTCATGCAGGTATTATTCTTCCGGACAATGGAAATTTCTTTTCATCTGTGTCACCTCTCCCAGCTGGAAGCTTTAACTTACAAAGGCAGCTGACAGGGACAAGATAATTCTGCCATGAGCTGGGACTGCGTTTGTTTATCTAAGAACTCACAGAGGAGCTGGTGGTGCTGACACAGAGGTCCTGGGGACGGAGATGCAGCAGGGAAATCTCCTGTCCTGCTTATTGCTCTGGAGCAACAAACCCACCAAAGACCACGGAATCAGTCACCTGGGAAGGTCTCAGGAGAGTCAAATCTCCAGCACCTGAGCACTCACAGTGTCAGTAATGCCCAGCACGCAGGGCACCCAACAGCAGTGCATCCTTCAGCACAGCCTGGCTCCCACCCAGAGCTCCAAAGGGTTTTCTCTGAGAACCACAGTGGGCTCCAGGCTTCCACCCACGGAGCAAGGCAGAGGAGCCTCTTTCAAACCCATGATTTATACTGTTTTTTACTCAGTCCTTTAAGACTGTACGTCTGGATTCTTGAAAGACCAGCCTGAGACTTTCACAGCCATTGAGCAGTCAGTCAGAGGAGGTGCTGGGGCAGCGGTTTGATTCAGTTAATAATCTCCTAAAGCTATGCCACTGCTCTCATAAGAAAACACAACCATGACAAAAGCATGCACAGGAAACTTGCAGAGAGCAACCTGTCCTACTTCAGCTTGCTCTGAGACACTCTTTCTTAACACCCCAACTCAGGAAAAGTGCATAACAATGACAATAGCTGCCCTTTAACCCAGCTGCTGCATCCAGCACAACTGCAGCTGAGGGAGACAGATTTGGCATGGGAATCACCAGGCATCTTCTCCTCCTCCTCCTGTCAATTGCTCTCTGCAGTTTTACAACTCATTCTGCAAAAGCCTTGAGGGTTTTCAAACAATAACACTGAGGGCAAAGCAAAAGTTTCATTGGGTTTGAACTCCTTCGAGATACTCTACCTGACAAATGAGGCTTATTACAGACACACACATGGTCTTGCTACACTGGGCATATTCTGCTACTTCAGCTCACCACCTTCAAAGACTTACACTTGAACAGTGCCCCTGTGTTTTCTTATATTAAACCTGCATATTGCAACTGTTTCCAGAACAGTGGAATTTCTTCTGCAAGTAAAGTGGTGCAGAGGAGAACATCAAAGCCACCTGATATTTCAGTGTCCAACACTTGAATGGTGTATTTCACTTTTGTAACATCTCAAAGAATTTGCTAAGTGATACAGCCCAATTTACACACCAAGATTATTGGATGTAACTGCAAAACACAGCTTTTTCTGGGGTAAAACAAAGCAATCCTTGACTGCCCACAAAGCACCAGTGAGGACCCTCAAGGCCACCAAAGCTGCAGATGTGGAGCAGAGTTCTGCCCTGCAGACACAGGAATAGTTCAAAATCACGTTATGCAAAGCCCCACCAAATCACAGACACAAAAGTAAATCCCAAGGTACCAAATATGCTGTAACAGTGCCACTGTCTTTGTAGGCCTCTGCTCTGTAAAAGATTTGCTACTGCATTTGGATTATTTTTCCCCAACAAGTGTGAGCCAGAGATCCCTCAGCTGACATTTGTGAGGACTCTTTATTTTTTTAACTCTGAAGTACAGAATCTCTCTCCCTCTTTCTGTTTTTGCTGCAACCTTTACATGGGAATTCTATCATTGCATTTCAAACGAGCTCAGACAGAGCTCAGCTCAGAACACTTCCATCCTCATCACCAGCCAGAAATGCCAACACTATAAATCATGCCCCAAGTGACTTCTGTCCTTTCCCAGCCTACCCAAGCTAGAGATACAATAATAGTTGGTTTGAAATAAGAAGAATTTTTAATTTCAAAGGTCTGCTGACATTCACCAAGTACTTTCAAAGTTTCTATCAACAGAATGCACTGTTTCCAATTCTGGTTGGAATGCAGATGGTGCAAGTTTTTCTCTCACGCTGATGGCCTAGTTTGCCTCAGTAACACTATTAACTGTTAAATATTAATGTATTTCTGTGAATTAAGAACAGTTCAATGTGTACCTGAAGATACTTTGCTTTTTATTTTTTTAATTGGCATTGTTGTAGGTGGACCAAGTAATAGGAAGCTGACATTTCCAAAGACCAAACAAGAAAAGCCCAGGAGAATGTAACAAGAGCTTCCTCTCCAGAGACATCCTGTCCCTCAGCGCTGCTCCTAAAGCTTCACCAAGCTCCATGCTATTTTTGGACAGATGAAAAGAATTTAAAATCATCTGGAAGGGGATTGCCCCTCAAACCCTGTGCACACTCCTCACAGCAGCAGGACGCCAGTATGCAGGACGGGAGGGTGTAGGACCAAGGCTTTGAGCAAGGGTTGGCCACCTGCACGAGGGAGAAGAGCACCAGCTTTGGCCCTTCACGGGGTGCCACAGACACTCCCAGCCCCACACGTCCCACCTGCCCACCAGAAAGGGAGCTCTCTGCAGTGCTGGGGGCAGACAGCAGCTCCTGCAGCACCCCAGGGGCTGGAGCCATGCTCATGGTGCTCACCAGCCCTGGCCCCTTCCCCTACACCTGCACAGCACACAGTGCAGACACACGGGGCTCCAGGAGCCTGATGCCTGCCTGGAGGAACAGGAGATAAATGCTATTTAGTGTTCCATGAAGCCTACACAGTACACGGCAAGCCAAAAAATCCTTTTTATTTCTATTCTTTGCTCTTGTTCTGAGGGCTCTATCATTTATAGCTTCTTTAAATTTGTTACTTTTGATATCAGTGACTGATAATACAATTCCCGGAGGAATAACATCAATAACCTTCTAAACACTTTTATAATGTTGCCTTTGATAGTCTTGCAACATTTTTGTTCCTGTGGCAAAACCTTTATGGCACTGCCATACAGCATACAGGTTATTCACTGAAGGTTTTGTTATGCCTGGATAAACCTTCCATAAGTGAGTAATCCCAGTGCCAAGGAATCCAAAGCTCTCCTCTGGTACTTATTTTGGAGTCAAACTTTACTTTGCATGGGATGTGAGGGCTCACAGAGATGTAAGAGTACCAGGGACACTCCACACTGCCATGTCAAGGACACACTGGCCTCCCTCCATTCTCCCTACATCTGTGACTCATTAGCCAGGGTGTCCTGGAAGGGACCCACAGCAGCCAGCTAGGAACTGAGGCGGCCCTTTAAACTGGAAACATCAAATCCTAAAGCAAAAAAAAGAGTATCAGACTTGAATTTCTTCTAAAGTGCAAGAGAAAGATTATTAGACAACCTTCTTTCTTCTTCACTATCACTCAGAAGTCTCAAATTCCCCCAGACACAGGGATTAACAAACAGGGATTAGCATCTCAGCACTCCTGTTGTAGGCTTTGAGATAGCCCAGCTTTCCAGGCCTCCTGCACATACACTTCAGAGGCTCTCACATGGATGCTCTGGAAACTTAAAAGAGAATGTGAACCCCACCAGGGCTGCTGGGCAGCTCAGAGGGGCTTCTCTGACCTGCTGATGTGAGTGGAGTTTCTCCTTATCAGACCTTTCCGAGGACTCCTAGTCCTTCCTGGCATTCAGGTTCCTCTTGGGGAGATCTGACAAGTGGATTTTGTTTCTCTCTTTCACTGTGTCGGAGCAAGCACAGAGCCACTCCCAGGGTGGACAAACAGCTCTGGTCAGTGCCTGCACACCTCTGAACTCAAGGGAGGAGCACACATTTCCTCCTGGCTCTTTTTTTGCCCCAAATCAGGCCTCTCTTTCATACAGTGAGAGAAGCGAATGGAAAACTGGATAGTGAGCCCGTCCTGCCTCAAACTGCCAAGGCAGAACAAGCGACCTGGCTGCTGACAGAGATGCTGTCAGGGATGAGCAGAAGGGTGCTCCAGCCCAGCTACAGCAAAGCAAACTGCCCTTCAGCCTGATCCATCAGTCTCACATTCGCTGCACGGGAGCAGCCTGGCAGTTTCCCAGCAGATGACAGTGCCCTGATAACCTCCAAAGCTGTTATTTAAGCAGAGGAAGGTGAGCTTTGTTTAGTTTTTGGGCTCAGGCTGGAGCTGATGACAGATGCTGATGCTCCATCCAATTAGATTTTTAAGTAGTGAGAGCAGATTTATCAGGTGAGCGTATGGAGATGCAGTACATGAGAGTTATCATTTTTTTTGGTAACCCCATGGCTCCATCTCACCTGGAGAGTCTCCCTCATCTTTTTATTTCACAGTGTGCTCCAACAACAACAATGAAGTCTTGGCAATGCTTTCTGAAGAATACAACAAACAGCAATGGAGTTTCTGTTATATAAAGAATCTTTTTATTTTTTTAAAATTTACTTGCCAAAAGTGACTATAAGGTTGAGATATTTTATAAATTGAGTGCTGCTGCCTGTAGTGTGCACTCAAATGAGCAAGACAAAAGAATACACAACGCCCATGACATTGTACACTTTACAAAATATGAAAAGGCAGGAAAGCTTCTGAATTTCAATAACAGATGCAGACTATTACATGCAGAAAGTCATTACTCATTTCACCCATCAGCTACTGGGCCCAGCTATATACACTGGTATCTTCTGAGACATCCAAAAAAAGCAGCAGGAGTTGGAACATCCAGTGCCAGACATGGGAATATTAAAGTTTAACATGGGTACTTTTAAGTTGGTAAATGCTTGGCAAAGTAAGCGCAGATCAAAGGGGTTTTTGAGCTTAGGCATTGATGCATCTGAAGAAGCATCTAAGAGAGAGGTAATGCCGAGGAATGAACAGTTTGTGACAAGAGTCCTTGAAATCCCAGAAACAGCAATACTCTGCATTACCCAGACTCAGAGTGCTCTGTGCGTTTTCAAATTTACTGCTTTTTTTACTCTTTTCCTGCCTGCACAGAACGTGGAAGAGGAATGAAGACCCTTGTCTTGCTGTCCTTCAAAAAAAAGGACAGCCCAGTTTTTGTTCTTCAGCTTGGACTTCTCAGATCTGAACTTCATCTCTCAGATCAGAGAATTGATCTGAGTGTCTGCTAAGTGTGCCACACATGGCTGCAGATAGGGTTGTTTCTGACAGAACTACTGAGGCTCTTACATGCTCACCCTCATTTTCCCTTTTGTACGTATCCCTCACAGGTTTTCTGCCTGTGAGAATTTTTATTCCACCAGCAAAGGCTGCCTGTTTGAGTTGGAGACCCTGCCCAGATGCCTCCTAATTGTTGCTAGAGATGAGTGCCTTCATTCACTCAGCCACAGATTTCTACTCTTGGATACAGCTGAAATGGAGACTCGGTGCTTGCTCAGCAATAGCGTGATTTGGGGTGACTGCAGTCGTGCCTTTGCAAATCACTTGATGGTAAAGATTTTCATCTTGGCAAGGACACAGGAGCTGCAGCTGCCTTGCCTCCTTCTTCAGGAACATTTCCATGTGCCATCAAGAACACAAGGGAGACCATGACCTGCTGGGCCTCCTGGGGGAGGGCAGGTACTTCACATGATACCTGCTGTCTGCCTGCCACACCAGGGAGCACTAAAGAAACCTGTAAAGGAATATGTAATGAGATGACAGGCAGTGAGACCAGCGTGGGTGAATGCAGGGATTCCCTGCAGAGTCTCCTTTTGACTCTGTGCTAGGAGAGAGCTCTCTGAGGAATGTGGCATCCCTCTCTTTGGGCAGAGGACATTTGATAACAAACACCTGTGCATAGCCCAAGCAGATTCTCCACTGCTAGCTGGAATGCTATCTTCTCCAGCTTTCCTGATGCTTTGGTGTTATGTCAGAAACATTTCTACCGGCTCAGAACTGCAAGAACCTGGAAAACATCACAAAAATTGTCGGTCCTGACTTGCACACACGGTTTGGAAACGACTGGAGCAACCACCATCCCTAAGGAGATTAAAGACAGATTGCCACTGCTTGCTGAAAACCAAAGCACATCCTGCCACACCAGAAGCTGCAGCAGGACAGGTAAAATGCACATCACTGCAGTTTGGTGATGTGGGGATGGCAACAACAGCAGAGCCCAGAACTTGGAGGCATGTTCCAGCAATATGGTAAACTCACCACTATGTTCACTGTGTCCTCGTCATTCTGTTTAACACATAGAGACACAAGGAAAAAATGAAATCTAAAAAGCATTGTCAACTTGAATGATTTTCCAGGTTCTTGTCACTAAACAACCATCATCCCTCAGAGCATACGAAAGGCAATAAACACAATAGAACTAATAAAGGAAAACTGTGTGGAGCTTGACAGATCTGGCTGTCCCTGGCAAGTGACAGCCGATTTTCCAAGCAGGCAAATTGAAGCTGCAGCAGACTTGTCCACAGGATAAGTGAGACCCTGACAAAAATGGCACTGACTCCTGTTTTTTAGTGCTGTTAAGTCCTGCTAAAAAAAGGTCCATTTTGAAAGAGCATTCAAACGGTTCTGCAAAATACATTTGTGGCTGATATAAAAACTGCTTAGTAATTGCTGTTTAATGTCTTGCCTCTGCTGAGCATCAGCACGAACCCAGCAGCTCTGTAACACCCATAAAGGGATGCACCTCACCTTGTCAACACTGTCTGTCCACCCTGGCTGTGCCAGCCTCCAACCCATGGTCACCCCCCATTATCTGCGTTTCTCTGAATGCTGAAAACCCATCAGAAACTGTAATTTTCTCCAAAAGCTGGAATCCCTCAGGCTGTGTGGCAAGCGAGCCCTGCAAGGTTTGCAGGGAGAGTCTGTGACCAAACAGAGACCTAATTTATCCAAGAACCTGTTAACATTTCCTCTGTGCACTCACTGAATGAACATGCTTTTGAAGTCACTTATTTACTGGTAAATTGGAATGGTCTGGAGTCATTAGCAACAAAGCAAATTGTTTTAATTGATCAGAATTTTTTTACAATGCGGGAGCCTCATTCCCATGTAACTGTACTTTCTAAAGCACTGAAACAACAAATGAAGCACTCTTGGAGCTCGCTATCTGTAAAATGCTCCCTATTCCTAAAGGCTGCATAGCTGCAATGAATTAAAAAAAGAAGAAATCAACACTTGCATGACTCTTTCATGTTTGCAATGAACCTTGAACCTTGTAAGGAGTCAAGGACTTACTCTTCTGTGTGGAGGGACACACCATAAGCCACATGCAGGCAGCTCAGGTGGGAGGAATGGCATTTCATGACATGCAGCTCTAGCTGCACGGTCCAGAAACAATATTACAGAACCACAGAATCACAGACTATTCAAGGGCTTTATTTTTTTTTTAAGGAATCAGAGAAGTTGAAGACTAGGCAGATTTAAATAATTGCAGGAGTTCATTTGGCATAACCTAAGGCAAATGCAAAGGAGCAGAGATCCTGCTAATAAAGACTCATCCCATCTCTGTCTGAGTAACAGCAGCCTCTGCAAACAACAGCAAAGCTGCAATCTAAAACAAACACAGTGCACTGCCATCAGGTAAAAATACATTTTTATTCTAACTGGTTGGGGGGGGTTCAGAGGAAATATTCAATTTATGAATAGAGTTTAAACGGCATCTTTCAAACTCAGAGTTTTCAGCTCAGATTAGCTCTCCATCCCCATTGCTGAGAGGGCTAATCACCGCCCTGAATCAGTGTTTCGGCTGAACCTGACATTGGAAATCACATATAATTATACTGATTAATTTTCCTGAAAACATACAGTGTTTTGCTATAGAATGTAAACATAATAAGGTGAAAGTGTGTTACAAATAGAAAAAGCTGCGCTATTCAGAAAAACCCGCTCAGGTGCTACAGGCATTGGAGAGGCTGCATTTATTAAAAGAGCAGCACCGATTCCCACAGCTGCCTCCTGACTTCTGAGGGGGAAAAAGCTGGTGGATATATGACTCAGGAGAATAGCTGCAGCCTACTGAAGGCATACAATTATTTATATATACATCAGAATAAAATAAAGTGGAACAATATAAAAGGACTGCTTCAAAGAGCACCAGTCCTGCAGAGCATCTGCACACTGAAGAGCCTGATACTGCCGAAAAACCTGGGGTTCAAGCAGAGGGTGATACAGAGGGAGCTCAGGGGAGATGCAAGGAAAGAGAAGGAACTCAGTCTGTCTCCCGGCAGGGAGGTATTAAACAGCAAACAGAAGAAATATAGAAGGCCTCAAAACACAAGGAGAAGAACCCTAAAATTAGGAATTCCTCCTTTGTCATCCTCGTGCAACACCAACATTTCAGAAGAAGCTGTAGCAGCTCTAGAACAGGTTTGTCCTCAGTGCCTACAGAGACAATTTCTATGAGGGGAAAACAGGCACAGAATTCCAGCAACTAAGCCTGGCAATTTCACAGAAGACACTAGCATTAACGCAGAGCACTTAAACCCAAGAGAGATGGCCTCTCTCCTTTGTTGCATCTTGCTGTGCAAAGATCTGAAAAGGCACTGGAAGAAAATTGCTTGGGTTTCCATTTTAAAGCTGCACTTAACCAAATACTGTCTTCACACATATTGGCACGGCAAAGTAGCAAATGACTTGTTTTTCCTGCAGCACCTGAAATCACAACAGCAACGGTGTCTGTCCCTTGTCACCCACAATCAGCAATGCCAACACACGGCTGTGCACAGATTCTTTGGGTGTTTTGGCTTATCTACCCACAAGCACAAACTCCACGTACTGCAAAGCACCCACATCCCACAGGACAGCAGCACAGGCTCAGTGGGCACAGCATTTTCCAGAATCGAGTGTGGCAGGTCCTGCTCTCATGAGCCAGCCTTACCCTGGGATAGGGCAGCCCCTGGGCACCCTGAGCAGCAGCCAGACCCCAAATCCTACAGAGCATCCCTGGCACAGCCAGTTCCCGGCAAGGAGGACCCGGGGTTTGCCTGATGATAAACAGAAGGGAAAGGCAAACACAAAGCTGCAGCTGAGTAAGGAACATTAAGTCTGACACGGGGAAGCTGTGATGCATTACTCAGCCTGATAAGTTTAATGTATAATTTAGAAAGATATCACCAAAATGGAAAAGAGAAGCTGTTAAGCAGCTCTGAAGGGTATTCAGCTCAGGCATCACACGCAGTTAGTGTTCATGGGAAGCTGCTCACCCTGTGGCAGAGAGCCACCCCTCGCCCAGTAACTTGATTTAGATGTGCCTCAGCACTGAAGCACTTCAGAAAAAACTCAGTCCTTTTCACAGGACAGATTTAGGCTTTTTACTGAGTATTAGGAATTACTTTTCTACTTGATAACCATAAGTCATCAGAAGAGAAAGCACTTCTCTTCCAACTGCTGCTCAGTGTAATAGGCAGCCTCGACCAGGTGGTTTGAACCCTTTTGACACCTTGAAAGTTGCAAATAATCCCAAATTACATTAGAAAGACCTCAGAGGATGCATTAGCAGAAATAAATTTTAAAGAGCCAAAACAGTGCTCAGATAACACATCAGGTGTTATGATTTTTGTTTAAAAGAGTATAAATGACAGCCACCTTGCCACAGTACTTTGAAGAAATGGTTATCTTGGGGAAAACAAGAGCTTTGCTGGGGCTTAGGGAATCTTCTGCCCTTTTGGCTTCATAGGGACATGCAGAGGAGGGATCTGCAGCTGCTTGTTGAGGAGGGCTGGAGGCTGGTGAATGACAGCCCAGCACCTGCCTGACAGGGGAAGCTTTAACAAGGAAAGGTTTAAAGGTTTATTTGCCAGCTGAACTTGCTGAAAGTGTCCCCTGGAGCCCACATTTCAGAATTAATGACTTCTGATACTGCTCATGCAATCACCAGAGGGCCTATGGAAAATATTTTGATGATGAGGGATGCCATTTGTTAACAGAATGAATCTGAAGAGCGGAGGGAGAACACCCCAGCACACCCCCAGCACAGAGCAGACCCCTGCCACCCTGCCACCAAAGATGGGACAGTGTGGGGTCCCCACCCCACGTGGGCTCACAACAGCTCCTGCTCCAGCCCAGCACCACTGTCAGCCCAGCACCTCTGGAAGGCTTCCAGCACTGCTGACGAATCTTTAGCACTGCCACCTTCAATTACCTCTGTATGGCTCAGTGCAGCACTAACGCAGGGAGCTCAGTCAGGTCTCCACGGATGCCCTGGCCTCTCATGGAAAACCATCACCCCTAATTGGGGAGGACTGGCAGGCTGCATTTGGGAGCACGGTGCCTGTCCTTCAATGTAAGTCCACACTGTCCCACCAGGGATGCTCTTCCACACATCCATGTCACAGTTGCCATGGGCCCTGACAGGTAAATTTCAAGCAAAGTGGAAATGATGGATGGCAGCAGGTTAGACCTGAGATGGGGAGGAAATTCATCCACGGAGCCAAAACAGCACTGTGGCATGGAAGGGAGGGAGGTCACACAGGGGGACACTCGCAAAAAGCCGTGAGTGGCCCCAAAAGTGCAGCTGATCCCAGAAAAGCCCAAGTTTTTATGTCCCTTCTGTCAGTCCCCCTAACAAGGTTGCTTGTTATTTCCCTGGATTCTCTCACATCCAGAGATTTTCATTCCATTTTTGAGTTAACCACACTCAAGAAGGAAATGACATCTTGCAGCAGTGTCACTGTATTTCCTTTCCTTAAATCAGATTTAACTTCTGTTGCTCTTTGATAAAATTCATTGTCTTCTTACTCAGCACTACAAGATAAAAAGGACAGAATTGTCTTCTCTACAATTTTGGAAACACTTCCTCATCTGACACAGTATTTGTAAAACACCTTCATTTCTCTTTTCCTAGTCTGTTAATATCGACCTTTTCAATTCCCTTTAAATAGGACCTTTACAGGAATAATCTCTCCCCATCCAGCCCCTGTTGAATGGCACCATCCAGCATCATCTCAGACAAGGCTGTGTAACAGGATTGGAATGCACTTTGTTTTATACAATCTCCATGCTCTTTAGTTTTATATAAAGATCTTTTTCGCTCTTGACTTCAGTTGCATATTAAGAGAAACTCTCAGCCCATGATTCCCTCTAATGATATCCTAACCACCCCGCAAGTGCCTGCAGCACTCAGAAACAGCTTTCCAATTTTCTCCCTGCTTCCTAGCTCTATTAAAAATATACATTATAAAAGGTCTTGATTCTTGCTGGCTCACTATCCAGAGCACCCTGTGCTCCAACACCAGTCTGACTGACAGACGTGGTTCCCCATCCTGCTGGCACAGCCCTCCTGGGCTCCCCAACCCCAGATGCTTTTCAGGACACACCATTACTGCAACTGCTCCACGAAGTGCTTTATCACACACATATTTTAAACTCTTGACAACACTCACACAGAGATAAGGGAATGGAAACTTGGGCCACAGTTTTATAACATTTTCTCCATTTCTAGTGGTTTATCTCTGGAAAATATCGGTATGTCTCCCAAATCCTTACGAATTAGTGCAGCTGGCAATATCAGCCTCTCTGACATCAGTCAGCACTGCCTGTAACGATTCACTCAAAATAATCTGCTTAGAAAGGGAGTCCTTGTTCCAAAAGCCTCTGCCTCCAACACTCTGACTGCCAGGCACCCATCTCTGCAGTGAGACCAGAATTTCTTAGGGTGGTTGTGCTGCTGTAATGCTGTTTATTCGGAGCAATGACTTCCATGCAATGACCTTTGGTGTGCAGAACAGCAGGCAGTGACCCCGAATTTCCATCCTTTCAGAGGTTACAGCGTGGCTGGAAATGAACCCCAGCACCAGCCCCGGGCCATCAAGCACCTGGGAGGAAGGTGCTGGCAGCTGCTCTGGGCAGCTGTCCCTGACCAGGGCTGGATCAAGGTCCAGGCGGATCGTGTAATGCATGGAAAAGGGGTCTGGGACAGAGAGATACCGAACACATGGGCAATCCCAGCCAAATCATTTAAAAGCACACAGTTGGATCCTGTAATTCTGGATACACCAGGGAGCACCAGGGAACAAACTGGCCCCCAGCCACCCAGACATCCTGCAGCTGAGCAGGACTAGCACCCAGTGATGTAGTATAATCCTTGGCATGCTGTGAATGCCTATGTTCCCTCTGGATACGGAGGAACTAATCCTTGGGAGCACTCACTGCAGATCTGCAAGGAGCTGTTTTTCTCTGCATGGAGCAGGACCAGCAGCGCTCACAAGCCAGAGCAATCTGAGGCTGCACTTTGGTGGGTTTTTCTTTAACAAGCACAGACTGTGCCCATAGAATCTGACATAATCTGAGTTCAGAGATGCAATAAAATATAGCAAACCCTTCCCAGAGCTTTTAGACTCAAAATTTCATCAAAAAGAAATGCAAGTCCATAAATTATGCAGCCCTACCCTGCCTATCACATTCAGCTGATGCTTAGAGTCTCTTTACTTTGACAGGGGGTTTGAATTACGAGAGTTTGTGAAAATGCTAAGGGCTCCTGCCTCAGGCTGTGGGAGGGCAGACCCACACCAGGCTGCCAGAGCTGCCGAATTCAGATCTCATAGCCAAAGACAACTATTGCTTTTGCTGCAAATGCTCCTGAACATAAGGTTATCTGGCTCAGAGGGGCGACTGCACTTGGTGATGCAGCGACATCCCAGCCAAAGCATCCTCCTGGTACAGGGCAGTAGCCTTCCCTGAAGGCAACCCCTGAAGGGCACTGCCCCAGGAGCACAGCTGGGAACATCTGCACCAATGCTGGGTGCTGTCTGTGCTACCTGTGCTCACCCACAAGCAAAACAGTGCAGCGCTTTTCGCTGTAGTCAGATCTTGGCACAGCATGCGATGAAAGACTTTCAGCGTTGCCAGTGTGCTGAATTTAGCAGAGAAGGGAGCTAGGGAGATGGAATTCCTACAGACAAAAATAGAAAGTTTTAAAGCTGCAGCAAAGAGAAAGACTGCTGGAACATGGAGTCCTCTAGCAGCATCCAGCCAAGCAGCAACAACCAAAAGGAAACCTATAAATAATATAGAGCAGATCTGCTCTGATCTACTAACCTACTTCAGGACAGGTTTATAGTGAAGAAAAAAAGAATTTAAGCTTGATTGTGGTGATTTAGAAAGCATACGGTGTTGATGTATATTCCTTGCCCTGGTTTCTCAGCTGGAATTAAACCAGATAACTAATTCCATGTACAGGGAAAGCAGTGTGTGTTCTCCAGTTCTGTTTTTGGAGAAGGGAGGGAGTGCCTTGTGCTGCCAGCTTGGGCCAGTGCGTGCTCTGGTGGTGGCTCAGAGCTGTGCCCTTAGTCCAGGGCAAGATCCCAGATGCTGTGACCAAAGCACAGCAGGATTAGAGCATCCTCATGGGAAAGGAAAGCAAACACAAGGATGTCACCATTTATCAGCTTATCAGAGCTGCCCTGGGACACACAGTGCATGTAATACTCATGCACTGACAAGACACATCCCATAGAATACAAGTGGTTAATTGCCATGATGGAATAACTGGTGTTCACAGTTATTATTACAGTTATTTGATAACAAAGGTGAGCCCAGCTTTCCTATGGGGTGCATGGCAAGACTGTCAGCAAACTCAGGGAACAGCCCTAACTTTAATTAAATAATGCTGAGTAGTAATTTCCTGGATGTCTCACTGTCTCTGCTCTCTGGGAACGCACTGTTGCTGGCACAGGCCAGCCCTGCTCCTCGGAGGGGGAAGTGTGTGCTGTGCTCTGCCCAAGTGGGTTTCAGTAATGCATTCCACAGATGAGGAATATCCAGCCAGAGCAGGGCCAGGGTGTGGGAATGCACACCTACTCCAAGAGGAAGCCTCAGGATGAGCACTTGCACAAACTTTAAAGATTATTAATTACTGTTACTTTCCTAAAAACACTTTGAAAAATAATTGTGAACACGGTTTGGGCTTAATGAGCAAATGTGTTTGTGCTCCTGACACAGGCAGGGCCCAGACAGGCCAATCAATAGCCTGGAATCTGCTCATTTATTATGCCAGACTCTACTGATGTTCTCAGCTTCCTCTTCTTCCTACTTCCCATATATTTCCACTTCCCTTTGACCAGAAGGGGAACATATCATCGAATTTTGTACATATATATTCTAATTTTCCCAGTCTTTTAACAGAGTGGAAACAAACACTGCTCTTTGGGTGAGATGATGCTTTTCAGTGTCACCAGAGCAGCTCTTGCAGTGCCTGTTGGCTCAGAGGGGATAAACATCCACCTCCTCTTGAGACTTTTGGTGGCTCCCACCTGCAGAAAACCAACTCCCAGATCTTCACTCCTCCAACCAGCTGAGAGGCAAAGGATCAGAGGAGTCGTTCTGCCACAGACCACCCCGCCTGTCCCTAAAACTCAGTCCTGCCCTGCTAAGCCAGGCTCAGGGTACCTGGCAAGAAGCGCCTCGGGAAGTCACAACCTGCTGCTGCCGAGCTCTTATGCACTTTTGTACAACTAAGTCTGCTGTGTTTTGCCTACATGACATGCAAATCTGCGCATTTGTGTGGGTAGATAATTTCTGTAGAAGATTCCCAGTGATCCTGCACAAAATCTGGCACTCCAGAACGTGTTCCTGCCCTGCGTCAGCACCTGCGTTTTCTTCTTTTTTTGCAGGACCCCAGGAAGGCACCCCCAGCCCACCTCGAGAACAACAAAACCCAAAGCAGCTCCAACTCACAGCCAAATGACCCTCTGTGGGGGGGAAAAATAAAGTCAAATTTTAGCTCTGCGTGCCTGGATTTTCCTGATTAGAGAAGCCCATGCTGAACACTTTTAAAAGCTCTTTTGGCCCCAGGTAATTCCTGGCATAATGTCTTTCCTGGTAAATTGGTTTTGGGGGCGGGAGACTTGCTGCAGACTAATTCCCTGTGTTTTTCTGCCGGGTCTGTGACAAAGAAATGCTCCATTGTTACAGAATACGGTAATCTCTCGCTCTCAATCAAACCCAAAATCACAAAACCACATTCCTCCCTTAATTCAGTTGAAACCCTGAGCTGTTCCCCAGGTAATTAATAATGTTTGCAAATGTGCCTCCTTTGAAGGAATATTATCGTAGTTTAGGTGACAAGCTCAGACTTGGATTCCTCTTTATAATTCCTAACATCTACTCAGGCAGCATTAATTGGATTCAAAGCAATTACACAGGAGTCAGGTTGGCCACTTTATATCAAATTCCAGAAGAAATTCTGCTTTAGGCAGCTCTGAGCCACTGTGCTGGCTCCCAGCCTCTCCCCGGCCAGTGCCTGGCAGCACCTGGCACGAGGCACTGGGCAGGTCGTGCCTTGGCTCTGCAGAAGCAGAGGAGCTGAATTTATTGACCACAGAGGGATGCCTGTAGTGTGGTTTTTGTTATTACTACATAAAGAAGGACCATGAGATGGAGACTGGTCGCTGGAGGCAACCATGGGTCATCCCACCTTGGTGTGGCACTGGGACATACTGGGGACACTGTGCCCCGTTTGGGTGATCTCCCTTGGCCTGGAAGGCTGCAAAGCCCCTGTGGACACTCCAGGAACACACGTGGCTCCAGAAGGAAAAGAAAACCTGAAAGGGATGCCTGTCTCTGTGCAGTGCTGACCCATTTCTCTGGGCTCAAACGAGGAGGTTTCTTGGCTGTTTTATCCTGCACAGACCCACACATTCAGCCAAGGGCCTGATGGAGGCATGCTGAGGAAATGTCTGGAGCAGGGACTGCTGAGAACTGCATAACATTGGAAGAATACCTGTGTGATTCACTTATTTCATAACCATTTAAGGTATTCAATACATAATCCAACAGAATTTGAGGATCCTGGCTGGAACCAGGACCAAGCAGCCACGCCTGGTCTCATAAGTCTGCCATAGGATCTCTGGCTGATTGAATATGTGGGGTTTTTTCTGCACGGAATAAGTTTTAAATTAAATTCCTCTCTGTCTAAACAAGATGCACCATTTCACTCAGGTATATTTTTACCCATTAGAGACTATCAAGCAACAGCTTATTTTAATAGCAAGTCCAGCACATAGTGTCCATTTACTCCCAGATCTGCTGAGCAAGCCATGCTGCCAGCCTACCTGGGTCCTGAATGCCTTCCAGGAAAGGACCGGGATTGACCCAATGCCTGGGATGGGGACAGGGACTTGGAGGAAGGCACAAAGCATCCCTAGAGGAGGCAAGGGACCAGGGCTGCTCCTGGGCTCCCAGCCAAGAGGGCTCCACACTCAAGGTCAAAGCAGACACAACATCTTGGGCACACCAAGAGGGGCTCTGGAGAGAAGGGCTGTCAGGGGGATGAGGAAGAAAAGGCTGTGATCAAAGGTACCAGTGGACCTGCCAGGGATGAAGCAGGGCAACCTTGAGAAGTGGCAATGGGCTTGCCAGAGTAGAGCCAGAGGCTCACACAATGGACCAGGGGCTCAGGGGCCTGGAGGTCATGGCATTAATATAGTATTAAACTCAAGGAATTGCAAAACGATTTGGTGAAATGTTTGTACTAAATCTTTTGTTGGAGAAGAGGAAGTCAAGGCCAGCTCTGAGCCATGCTGATGGCTTTCAAAACCATAATTCTCTGACTCTGATATCGGCACTCCAATTATCCTCGGGAACATGCAAATAATCCCCATTTTGCAGTGGTTCCCAGTCACATCATGTGCCTGTGGAGGAGGGATCTGCAGAACCTGCTCTGATAGAGTTAATGGGCTGCTGTGCCAGAGCCTATTAAGAATTCCAGGCAGCACTAATTTAGTTTTAATGGGCACAAATTCAATTCCAATGGCTAAAGTATGCAAATAACAAATAAAAGGGAACCCCTGCTCCAGCAGCTGCCAGGAAAGAAAATGAAGGGGTGTCCAGCTGACCACCTTGCCCTGAGCTCCTCTCTCCTCACCCATCACCTCCAGCAGAAGCAGCCCCATGGCCTCTCAGCCACTGGCAGGGACAGGGATCACCCCTAAATTGCCAGCTGAGGTATTTATTTGCCTGTGAGTGTAGAAGTGACACTAAAGGGCCCTCAATAATACCAAGCCTCATTAAATTTTAATCAGGGCAGCTTTGTGCTCCCTCTTCAAACACCAAGGCCCTGCGAGGGAGGGGATGCTGCAGCAGGGAGCCTTTGGAGGGGCAGGGGAGTGCCTTGGGAAGAGCCTTCTGAAAGCACCACCACTGTCACCCAGCCCACCAGGCCCAGAGGACCAAGGCTGCTGCTGTCAGATGTGTCACTTGCATCACTCTGACCCTCCTGGTTCATCACACCACTACCCTTCATGGCAGGGAATCCCACACAAGAGGAAGGTCTGTCCCATAGTGTTTTAGAGGAACCAGCAGAAATTTCTGCTTTATGCAATACCACAAAGGGCTTTAGCTGCAAGCTTGAGCTCTGAGCTGCAATTAGGGCAGAGCATCTTTGCCAGTGCTCAACACTTGGTCACCTCTGTAGAGCCCAGGGAACAGCACTGTCACCAACACCTTCCCAGCTAGGGGTCATCAGCACTGGGATTCACTCCCAGGTAAGCTGCTTGCATTCATCTGGACATTTGTGCCCTTCTCCTGAGAGCTGGAAACACACCTGGGAATACAGAGGTGAGCATGTAAGAAATCATTGCTTGCTAAATACTGCACTGGCACAACGTGGTGGGGGCAACACAGTCAGAGTCACTCAGAGACAACGTGCAAGCAAACCTGGAGGTGGCTCACACCAATAGCCTGTTGTCTGCTGTGGCTTCATCACTTGTCATCAGGAGGAGATGAAAAATAAAGACATTAGAGGCAATGAACAAGCAGGGAACAGGCCAGAGGAACAAGCACCTGGCACATCTCAAGCCATTATTCAATTGAGCACAGGTCAGGTACTAGAAAAGAGCTGGAAAAGACCAAGCCTCAGGTTCACTGCAGCACAACACGCCAGAGCAGCTGAGCAAACCTGTCAGGGGGATGGCAACATCCTGGCAGAGTTCTGTGGCAGTGAGCAAACCTGTCAGGGGGATGGCAGCATCCTGGCAGAGTTCTGTGGCAGTAATCAAAGATCAAGATTCCCCAGCGTGAAGTCCCTTTTTCACTTTGCTGCTGTAGAAGCTGAACTCAAACTGAGTTATGTCACTCAACTGCACAAAAAAAGTGCTGAATTAAACAGCTTAGTAACTTTACACACTCAAACCAGGGCAAAATACCATAAAACATGCTGAGCAATGGCTGTCTAATGTAGATTTCCTTCTTAAAAATGGCTAAGGCAGCAGAAACTAAGCAGGTGAACACCAAGTTTACATCCTCTGTAGCTGAGACAGACCTGGTCCCTCTTCACAACATCAACTCCACACCTCTCCAGAGATCATGCAAGGCTGCAAGGACACCAGAGGGAAACCCGATGTCAGCAGCTGGGAAACAGAGCAGTCTCACTTTATCCAGGGGAACTGAGGATGCTTCTCCCTGTTAATCACTTCAGCCTGTATTTAGCAAGCAAAGGCTGCAGTAATTCCCTGCCTTTCATCCTCTTCCTGCGATGGTTGTTTGCTCCCCAGCTGTGGCACTGAAAGACAGGTCAGGGTGTTAGGATTCTGGGAATGCCAGCCCTGTTTACCTGTGGGCACCTCCTGCTCCTCCCCAGGCAGCATCACTCATGCCTAATCACCTGCAAAGCGCTGGGTCACGTCGTTCCTTCTCTGAACTCATTTACTCCTTGACAAAGGCTCATTATGTCACCAGAGCAGCACCAGAAAAACACTGATGGATGAAGGACTCTGCAAGGACACTCTCGGAGCCTTTGGAGGAAGCTGCCAGGCCCGGGAAGGAGATGGCAGGATGATGTGCCACTGGGATGGAGGGATGCAAGAACCTGCAGTACAAGGCTGAGCGTATCCTGCTCCAGCCCAGAGACTCTGCTGTGTGATCTGTAGGTTCTGCCATGCAAAAAGCTGGTTACAGTGCAGAGACATCCTTGACTCTTCTGCATGGCACTGTGGGGCAAAGGGGCTGTGCACTAGGGCTGGTGTGACACAGCACAGCCTGGCTGCTCGGGCTGGTTGTCCTGTGGGGCTGCACTGTCCCCAGTGATGTCCTCAGTGCTGCAGCACTGGCTCTGATGGTGAGGCACAGCACCTGCCCAGGGAAGGCAGCACTGAGGGTGCACGGGACAGGCTCACTGCCAAGCACAGCACCCTCCTGCTCCAGAAACCCTCCTTGCCCTGCCAACAAGCAAGGACTCATGGAAGGATTTTTCCAGCAATTGCCTTGGCAGACACAGAAGGCATTAATATTGCTGTCTGCTCCCTGCAGGTGCGGTGAGCCTTGTGCTGCCCCTATGCTGCATTGCTCCCATCAGAGAAATATCAGCATTCTCCCCCCACGGCTCACAGTCATTCTTACTTGTTCCAAGATGGGGTTTTCCCTTACAAAAAAAAAACACATCAAACTGGCAAGTGGTTTCTAGGAATCCCTCCAGTTTGGCACTGATGGGCTGGCACTGAGGGCCCACAGCTCCAGCAAGCAGGAGCCTGCATCACGCTGCCTTCCCCAGTTCCAGGTGCCAGCAATGCCCCAGCTGCTGTGCTGCAGCCACCAGCCCCAGGGCTGCCTCCTCCACCACCCCTTTTCCTTGGCCTTGCTGTACCTGCCTGCCTGTCAGCACAAGTTTGCCAGGTCAAGAGCCACAGGTAGGGATCAGGCTCTGGCAGCAGCAGCAAAACTGAAAAGTTTCTCCCTTCTGCTCCAGGCACAGCATTCAACACTTCCTTGACCTCAGCTCCTGTAAACACCTGTAAACTATTGTTGGATTCACATACCACAGTGGAAATGGAAATTTAGGTGAAATCATTGAGATGACATACAGGAAGCCTGGGACCTCTTACTCTGGACACAGGGAACAGTCAGTGCAGATTTTCCTTGGCTCACTCGAAGAACCCAAGCTGTGGTGGGCACCACATGGAGGCATCTCCTCCTGTCCCCTGGGACCTCAGCAGAGTCCTTCAGCACACACCACGTACCAGTCATGACACCTTTTCTTTGCCTGCCCATCCCAGGCAATCCACAAACTACACTGGAACTATTCCAGGAGCAGCTACAGCCAGGCACGTGCAGGTGACTTGTCAAGCACCCAGCACACCTCACCTGCCTTCTTCCCACAACCTGGTAACACCCTTAGCTCGTCCCTTTGTCCACAGTTACTGGAGGACAGAATGAATGTGTCCTCTTTTACAAGTAGGGATAACAATTTGCAAGGTACAAAGAGCCTTAGACGTCAGGAAATTGAATCTTATTCAAATTGAACAAAGATAATAGGAGTGGAAGAAATGCACATCATCAGGGCACAGCAGAAGGAGAATGGACCGGGTGAGCCTGATCAATGGCTACACTTACTGTAGCTGAAAAAATGAGAGACTGGGCCTTTTCATACCTCCAGCTGCACAATGTAATTCTAACACTGTGGGATTATCACAATCAGACCTTTTCAAAGACTGTATCTTGAATACTTTATATCAGTGATTTCAATTTAAATCTGAATTCACAATATGATTTCTATTTATAGGCTCACATTCTATTTTTGAGAAATAAAGGAGTTTATGTCAAAAGTAATACTTAGCATGATGAAAGATCGCATTTCCAGAAGAATTAATCTCTAAAACGATGAGCGCTGTTCACCTGAAATGTAATTTTACAATTAATTGCTGCAAGATCGCCTTCCCATGGCAGAAGACCTCTTAAAAAAGTCTCTTCAAATCAGGGCAATAACTCTGGACTTTTTATTGTAGCACATCTAATTTCGGAAAGCATCAACTACACTGGCAAATGCTAATCCAGCAAGGAATAAAAATGTGTGCACTCTCCCTACAGAGAGCCCAGGAAGGCAGAAGGTCAATGCTCAAAGCATGGCTGAGGAGGCAAACCGAGAGGGAGGACACAGCAACACAGCAGAGTGCAAAGCCCTGTCTCCTGTTCCAGGGAGCTGCTGAGCAAAGGGACCATCACATATTTGCTCAGACAGAGAAACACACACACACTCACACACACAGGGTTCCTCTCCTTCCTGTGCTTCCCCAGCAAAGACACCTTGCTCCTTCCCTTTGCTGACTGCTGTACCCTTGGCTTTGGGGTGGATATGACAGTGCTGTTTCACACTCATATTTCCAAATACTGGGAATGGGCACAGCATGAACCCTCTCTCCTGGCTGCAGTCTCAGTCCAGGGGCAGGGGCAGGGACAGGGTCAGTGCTGCACGTGGGAGCAGTCACTTGGGGGCATCACATTTTCACACAGACCACAAGAAGTAAACAGAAGAAAAATCAGCTGCTGCTAATTACATCCTGAGGTTCTCACCTTCAAGCTTTTAAATCACAAGTGACATTTCCAAATCAATCCTATTCTTTTTTGGAGAGTTTAACAAGAAACATTCAATCTCCAAGAGCACTTGGATTTATTTTTTCAGTAATTTTACAAGAACACATTAAAATCTACTGGAGGTTGCTTTACCCCCTACAGAGACAGTTTAGTCCAAGGGCTTTTTCACACTTGCCTTATGGCAAAAAATGCAAATGGAAAGTCACTGTAACAGGGCAAAGACTGGTACTGAGAAACTCCAAAATGCTAATCCAAGCACCCCTTTCCATTCCATGCCTGATGTTGGGGTGTGCTGAAGCACCTATAGCAGCTTCACTTCACACTACAGGGCAAAGCATCTGATCTGTTTCCTGGACTAAGCTGGGAACACCCTCCTCAAGGGTCTAAAAGGAGAGTAAACCTCTGGCTCCCAGGTTTTCTCCTGTCAGGAAGGGAAATGCTCAGTTCTCCAGCAGACTAAAGGTGCTTCCCACTCTGTCCTGCTGCAGCCTTTCTGCTGGCATTTGCCTCAATGCTCTGCACCTCATTTACAATTCAGCTGTACAAAGCAGCGCTTCACTAAGATTGTTTAGCACCAGTTCAGCCCTATAGCTGAAAAAAAGCAACCATCTCAAGAAAAGGGACAAACATCACCTAAAAGACCTTCTGAGTAGCAATATTTATCAGAGAAAATAATTGGGAGAGTCAACACCCTGGATCTACAAGGAGATCAAAGCACAGATAAAGTCACAAACCATCAGCTGAACATGAGCTTTCTTTAATTCAGGCAGTGGATCCCCGGTAATTAATTCCTTATCGTGGTGCCCCCAGCTTTATGTTTAGCCAAGGATCATACAAAGTGAGCTCAGCCATGGGATAATTATGGGAAGAAACAGGCACCAACCTTCCTGCCCCGAGCCGTGGCACCCTTCAGCAGGAACAGGCTCTGTCGAGTCAGCTTCATTAGGTATTGTCTAGAGCCCCAATCCTCATTTGTTTGCATCAATAATACATTCAAAGGGTTTATCTAACTTGCAAATGTGAATTCATTTATTGGTCCCCTAAGCAAGAAAGAGCTGTGAGCGGAGAAATGTTTCGTGTTACAGGTGGGAAGAAAGAGCTGTGACCAGAGAAGTATTTTGTGTTACAGGTTGGGCACTAAACTGGAATGACTTGCTGAAATTTGAACAATTACATTCTAACATAAATGTTTATATCAGTACAATTTCCCTGTGCACATCATAATAATGAAATTTACCATAATGTTGCTCACAGTTTTAAAGACATATTCCTTGTAAGAGCAGAGAAAACACATGAACATTAAGAGATTTGTTTCTATAGAGTAACTTAGAAATAAAGTTAAGTAACAGAGTCAACGGAGTGAAATTTGCAGAGGGTTGGCAAACCCTCTGTGTTGACCCTTGATTCCTCTTTGAAGCATCAATGCTTTCCTACAGAGGAAATTTCAATTACAGTCGCCTTTTCTGATCTTACTTTTAACAATGAAACATCGAACTGTGATATTCCTAGTCTGGAAGAAGGGTCCTCCCTGCATTTTGTGTCCTGGCTGTACAGTATGGAGCAATACTGATTGCTTCTATTCCACCTGTGATTACAGGAGGTCCCACATCCCGGATTTTATTCTTGCTGTCTTCCTGAAAACTTGTGCCAGGATGCAGTGAACTTTCACAAAATGGGAAAAGCCCAGAGAGAAAAAACCCTCTTGGACTGGGAAGACTCAGATTCTGCCATTAAGTGGATTTCTTCCTATAAAAAATACCTAAAAATAGCAATAAACCTGGCTGGAATGACCACCAGCCACAGCAAAAGCTGCCTGCGATTGCCACAGCTGTCACCAGCTTTGAGGTGCTTCTGAACCCTATTTTGTAGCCATGAGACTTAAATGAAGATGGCAGAGCAATAATCTGCCATAACAACATGCTCAGAGGTTTCTGCCTGTTCGCTGCACTCGTGAGGTGTGGGAAAGCTCGGGGATATTCTGCCAGAAGGGTCAATATCCTCCAGGTCCCTCTGTCTGCACTTTGAAGAAAAGCCAGACCTGTAATTTGCTTTAAGAAAAGTAGACGAACTGGTGACTAAAGAAAGATGAATTTGAATTTGACAATTCATCACTGTGATGCTGTTCCTTATATCAGCAGAGCTTTCTTCAGCATCTGCTTGGAGGGGCAAGACAGGGTTCAGACAGTTCAGTCTTGTTGGATTGGAAATTAATGCTCCAGACTGGACAGTGACGTAAAGCGAGAGCCTGCACTGGTGAGAGTGCATCAGCTGCTGGTGTTGAGCAGAAATTTGCTGTGATTCTCATGCAAAGTGAAGACTAATGGATTTCTGCCTTGAGGCAATTAAAAAGCGCTTTGTCTCAGGCCGAGATGCCCAGTTTTGTGCCAGCAGAGACTCCTCGGCACTCCCCACCTGCAGGAGGGACGAGCACTGGGAGCCACCGGACAGAGTGAGCTTGTCCTGGGGTGGGTCTGGGTGACAACACCGGACACCTCCACACCCCAGTGCCCGAGATGCCACAGAGGGATGTACCCACGGCAGCAGGACCCGGAGCCTTTGGAAGATGCTGACTTATACTCTTACCAACTGCTCAGCTCTCCCAGGCGGCCACGCTTTTGTGAGACTTTGGAATGAATTCTGACAATACTTCTGAATAATTCTGAAACTCAACTGAAGTATGGATTTAAAAGGAGGCTCCCCAAATTCAAATGAGTCCCTGAAAAGACAGAGCAAGAGCTCTATCTAGAGATAGAGCAAACCTTGCCTGCTCTATCTCCCCAGCCTCCTCAGCCACACCTGTGCCCAGTACAAAGGGATGTTTCTGCAAGAGGTGTGATGAAGCAAAGGGAAGGGGGCACTGTCTGTAAAGGTCCTTTGGACACCAGACAGTCCTTGAATGCAGCACAAAGCAATGGGGAAAGCCCTTAGGGCTCTGCACAGGGGGTTCTGAGCTGGCAGCAGTGTTTCTGTGGGCAGGGGGTCCATTCAGAGAGGACCCTGTTAAGCCAAGAGTGACCCTCCCCTTCTCCCGCCATTTCAAAACCCTTTGATTCCCCTCCAGGCTTCCAGCACATCAAACATTAAAGGACTAATGTTATTTTGAGCGCACAACGCTAAAGTTCAAGATATTCTGCAGATGGATTTTAAAATCTTTTAATCCATTGTGAAGCCAAAATCCTGCCGTAAACACTCTCTGGCATGCTCCAGTTAGCTGCTCATGCAGATAGAAAAAAAGCCTTTCCAGCTTACTCTGCAGATGACCTTGTGGTCCCCCCACCCCATGTCTCACAGACCTCAGGGGACCAGCGAGGAATCAGATAAAAGGATTTAATTTATTTTTGTTGGCATTGTTTTATAAAGCTTTCCTTTTATCGACACCTCAACTTTCAAACCATTTTCAAACAGCCAGCAAGGCACCAGAGATCAGCAGATATTCATGGGACATGCTGAAGGTGCCTTCTCTTTGCTCCCATCAACCTTTCCCGTGAAGGAAACTCTGTCTTGCACATGTGCTGAGCTTTAACCTAAATACTGGTGGCCCCATGATGCTGCTCTCCTGCTGTGCTGCCCACACTGGTGACACCCTTTGCAGAGGGATAAGCTGTGCTGGATGGCTAATTAAAGATCTGCAATTAAGCCTCACATGGTCCTGAAAGCTATTTCATCACAAGGCTAAACCCTGACCTCATTTCCCCAACGGAAGTCATAGCAAAACTTTTATCAGATGATTTTGCCCAGCTATCCAGACAAGTAGACAGGACACCATGGTCTTTCCTAACATGCCAGAAGCTCACCCATGTCATCTTTTTCCTTGCTTTTCAAGGGGGAACATGGAAGATGCATGGCTTGTACTGCTGGAAATGGAAGGCAGCTGTTTTCCCAGGGGCTAGAGAGATGCTGAGGATGCTGAGTGTGTGTGGGTGTGATTATTGCCTACCTGCTTTCCACACCACAATATGCAAACACTTCATTTAAGAGACTCATATATCACCAGTCTCCCAAGTTCCCACTGAATGTCCTCTGATCTGTTCTCCTCCATGTGACAGGAACATGGGGATCTCTTTGGAAGCCAGGCAGAAGATAAATTCATGACCTCTTGGCTCCAGGATGGGGAATGATTTTGTGTGGTGTGTTTCCCCCAAGTGCCCCCTTTACTGCCAGGATTGGGGATCTCTGCCCAGCAGACTGATTTCCCAGTTAATAATACACTGACAATCACTAAGACCAGTTAAATAGAACAAGGAAATACAAACATATTTAAAAACATCAGGTTCTTTTAACACCCTGTCCCTTTCAAATATGAAACCATAAAGATAACAGTGATCCTGGGGCACCTGGTGCTGAAGCACATGCCCTGCTGAGCCCTCCAGCCCCCACCCCGGGGCTGATGCTGGGCCCCATGGGCATGGGTTGCCCTTCCTGTGCTGGCAGCCCCAGCCCCTGCCCATGACAGACCCCTGCTGTGGCTGCCTGGCAGGATCTGGCTCCCTCCACCAATGTGTCCCCCCTAAAGACAGGGGACCCCGTGCTGGGCCTTACACTTTCCTTCCTCTTGTGATTCACAGTTCAACGCGCCACGCTCTTCCCCATCACCTCTGAGTGCATGGGTTTGTCTGGGCAACCACATCTGCCCTGTGTTTCTTCCACAAAGAGATTTTTATTCCAAGGAACAGCCCTCAGACTGGCACCCTCAGAGTTTTCGAGATCCATCAGAAAAAAAGAGGAGGCTGACCTTTGTCCAAAAAGCCATCCAAGCCTTCTTAGTCCAGAAAGCTCCAACTGACACTCATACACAGCAAAATGCACTGGGTTTATCCTTGTTTCTAATAGGTATTTAGCCATTTCGTAAATACAAGTGCTACACAATGCAGTTATTGAAGCCTGAGGTTTCTGGGAGCCCTTCCTGCAGCTCTGGGATGAGGAGAAGGGGATGCCTCAAGAGGACATCTGCTGGGAGGTCAGATCTGCTGCAAACCTGCCAGGAAGGTCCCAGGGAAGGGCTCTCCTTACCTTGCACTTGACCCTCACACCCTCCCTGTCACTGTGTCTCATATTAGTGCCAAAACAGCATCAGGAGAGCGCTCGGATAATGGTGCATTTACAATTATAATTGCTCATGACCAGGATTAATCCAGTTTAAGCCCTTTACCATCTCAAATATTTAGAGAAATCCTGCCAGCTGCCTGGAGGGAGAAAGTTAGGAGCCCTGGGAGAGCACAACAGATTTTCATCTTGCCAGCCTTGACAGCCTCTCACACATAAATATCCTCCCATCACTGCTTCCCCCCTCTTCCTGCTCCACTCCAGTCCCAGTGCCAGTGTCCTGCACTTTGTGCAACCCCAGCACTTTCCCTTCTATTGCAAAGGCCCCTAAGGCCATGCAGGAGCTTCGGGCAGAGGTCCTGAAGACCTGCAGGTTCCAAGATCTGCAGAGCTCAATGCTCATCCTGCAAACTTTTCTCTTTTTCTGTTTTTCTAGCTTTTAAGCCTGGGGGATGGCACTGCTCACACCGAGCCTGCTGCCTGGCAGAGTGACACTGATGGGGTGTTCCAGTCCTCCCCAGGGACCCCAGTCAAGCAGGACACACATCTCCCAAACACACCATGTTCCAGAGAGGCAGTCCTGTGACTCCCTCAGTAACTGCATTCACCATTCAAACAGCAAGTTTTCATTCTGCTGACTTGGGCCCTGTCAGGTCTGCGCCTCTTGTTGAGCTTTTATCTGCTACAACTGCTTCAATGCAAGTGCAGTTAATAGGGTGTGACCAAATCACTGCTTGGTTGCCTCACTGATCTGCTTTGTCCTCTCAAAAGCATCTCTCCTTTAAAAGCTCTGCCATTTCCCACATTTACAAGCAAGAGGATTGTGGCTGGGTGCACACTAGCACTACTCACCACAGAACTGTACAGTGTCCCAAAGAGCCCAGATTTGGACATTCATGGAGTGGAAACCATTTCCAGAGACACTGCTGGTTGCTGGTACCCTGCAAGCTTGCTCTCACCTTCTTTTCATGCAAAAGCTTGCTTTTCGACTCAAACACGTGCTGACAGCTCTACCCATCTCTAATCACCATGTTCGGATTAATTTCTGTGACCAATGTTCATCAATATTTATTACCCTGCAAAACTTCACAAATCAAAGTGGTGATGAAACTTGCAGGTAATGATTTTATAATTTCTTTCAGATGATTGATAAAATATTGAATACTACTGGGCTCCAAAGCAGCCTCAAAGGGATGCTGCTGGGAATGCCATGACAAACTGATAAGCTTCCCACTAGTAAGGGAGCAGCGAGATCAGCAGTGGCTACTTGCAGGCCACAGTCTTTGCACATGAGGTTGATGTTTATGCCAAAGAAGAGCATGGTTCCAAGTCAAATGCCTAATCCTCTCACAGCCAGAGGCTCCCTGTGCATGGCTCTGCAGCCTGGCAGGACAGACCTGGGTGCAGGACACAAACATGACACCCAAACACTGACGGTGTGGCACGTTATTGCCTTGGTAAGTGACAGGACTGTCTACAAGGAGCAACAGATGCTCTTGCAGACAGTAACTCCTGAGGGGTGGCAGAAAAGGGCATGAACATTCCCTGCCCTTGAAACCATACAGGATGCTCACTGGGACCTGAGCATCCTGTATGACCTGAACATCCCCTTTCCAAGGGCTGCTCCATGTTCCTGCAGTGCGCTCATTCCAGGGTCCTTGCAGGACCTGGACAGGAGTGCTGTGTAGGCCATGTGGGTTTTTTTCCAGCCCTGCAGCTGGACACAAGCAGAATATTGAAAAATAGATTTCCACATGCTTCACTAAAATGACATCCAGCATTTCTTCATTTTGCATCCCAATTTCCAGTCATCAGAGCACCAATGACCCCCTGGTACAGGCAGGTTAGATTAAAAAATTATCATACTGGCTTCCTACACTTTCTCCAATTGCTGTCTAATGCTATTCCGAGCCCAAAAGGATGGAAAACCTTTGCAGCTGATGAATGTAGACAGGCTGATATTAAGAACTGTGGCAGTTTTGTCAGCAAGAAACCATCAGGCCATCAATGCAATATTAGAGAACACCTGGAGCTCTCCTGGGTGTTTGTGCAAGCACAACCACAGCAGAGTGAACCCCCCCATTAATATCACACTGCCAAAGACAACCATTCATCATTACTGCTTCAGACTGGTAGGATGAAGCACTGTTGACAACACAGGTCTTGTCTACCTTGTGCATCACAGAAGGGACTGAGCTTGGAAGGGACCTCTGGAGATCATTCAGTCCAATCCCCATGCCAAGGCAGGGTCACCTACAGCAGGTGACACAGGAATGTGTCCTGGTGGGTTTGAGTACCTCCAGAGGGGGAGATTCCACGACCTCCCTGGGCAGCTTGTTCCAATACTCTACCAGCCCCCAAAGAAATAAGTTCTTCCTCATGTTTGCTGGAACTTTGTGTTTTAGTTTATGGCCATTGCTCCTCATTGTGTGGTTGGGTACCACCAAAAAGACTCTGGCACTGTCCTCTGACACCCACCTTTGAGATATTTACGTGCATTAATAAGATCCTCTCTCAGCCTTCTCTTCTCTAGACCAAACAGGTCCAGCTCCCTCAGACTCTCCACAAAAGTGAGATGCTCCAGACCTCTCATCATGCCTGTGGCCAGGGAAGCCCTCTTGCATCTTTTCTCATTTCCCTATTTATTTAAGGTGTTTCCTTCACTATGGAATTGCATATTTTGTTTCCAGAAGTGTCAGAGAGGCATCCCAAACTAAGTGTGGCATGGGGAAAAGGATGTGTGGGCTGGCCTCAGCATGTCACCTGTGTCCCTGCTCACAGCAGGGCAGGGCCCAGACAGAAAACAGGCGTCAGTGCCCAAAGCCCAGTCCCTCCTGCACCACCTGCTTCTGCTCAGGCAGTTGTTTGCACCAGGAGCTACATTTGAGGTGCTGGCTCTGTGTGTGATGTAAGGAAAGCGGGGAGAAGCATTCATCAGCAAAACCAAAAATAGCCAGAAACGCAGTGGGTTTGTCAGATGAGCCGAATTTACACCTCTCTCTCAGCAGACATTTATCTAAGTCAAAGATAACAGATTGCCATGCAATGGGAAAAGGAGAACAGGTCCACGTTCTGCTCATCGCTGGTGTGCCATCAGGTGTGCACTGGCACCACTGAGGGAAGGTGGGGAGCAGGGAAAGTGCTCCATGGTAATGGGCTCCAAAGGGACCAGAAGGTACGGAGGAGAGAGAGAGCCACTCTTCATCCTGGTGCACCTTCTGCTTCCTAGCAGGATGATGAAGAGCTGGTACACCTATAGCTGGCTGAGATGTTGCTGCAATAAGAAGATCCTATGACCGTCCCTATATTCCTACTCACAGAAAACCATGCTACATACAAGTGGAGAAGATTTACCAACAGTAGCTTCCTCTTCACAGTCCCAATCTGAAAGCACCGGATGTATTACCCTCTGCCTTGCTTATACTCCTGCAAATTCCTCCACTGTTACTGTGCATGGCTTTTACACTCCTCTCCTGGAGCACCAGTTTAATGGGAGTGCAGCTTCAATTAATGTGCTCTCCGGAGGGAAGGGGGTCAACCCACATACACGAGGAATTTCTGATCCAGTTACAAAAGAAGGGAGGGATCTCCTCTGACAACTTCTAAAAGCATGAAAAAATTAATTCCTCTTTACCACAGAAGTTTATAACGACAAAGCCACAATATCAAATTGTTAATAATTGTGCAGGCACAAATTAGTGTCGCTGCATGAAATCTCACTCTCGTAACTTCGCTTTTAATGAAAGACCACAGATGTTGGACTATATTTGCATTTCAAGTTGAGAAATATTTCATAGTTTAGACCTCATCTATGGTTTTATTAGCTCAGTATCTGAGCTAATCTGCACAAATTTTCCCTTGTACTCACTCCCAGTGGCCAGGACAGTTTCTGTGCCAAAACTCAAATATGACCTGTCACCCTCTGAGGGGAAGCCCAGCACAGGCCTGCTGTTCACTGCTGAAGCATTTTCTATGAATTCTTTAACAATCAAAACTGAAAACGAAGTATCACCATACATCAGGATGCCTCAAAGCTGGCATCCTGTGTTTCTGTGAGGAACAGCTGGCAGGGAGCTGCTGCCAGGCCCAATCTGAAGGGAGCCCAAGGCACCAGGGGACCCATCACAACACCCAAACCTCAGCCACCAATGCACCTCCAAAGCTCACCTTAGCAGAACTTTCAGGCTTTGGGAAAACCCTTGTTGTCCTTTCTTTGCTCTCTCTTGCCTGCAGCTGCCGCCCAGAGAGCAGGACACCAGTGATGTGTCACTGCCACAGCACTGGGGATGTGCCAAGGGCTGGAGCAGGATTCCATTATTCCAGGTAAAATGAGTCTTCCTTTCCTACTTAGACACTGAACTGATAAAGCTTAAAACCATTCTGCTGAAAACCATGAACTCAGCTTCTCTTTCATTCAGCTTGTGCAAGCCTGAGGCAATGCTGATACTATTGCAGAGGCCATTTGCATAGGAAGAAACTTTTGACTAAAGAAAAAAAAGCCTTTCTATATTTCTTGATCTGCCTGTGGTGGGGACTACTGTGGCAACTTCATCACTGTGCAGTTATCCAAAGACCTGAGCCACCACACCACAGGAGGTTGCAGAAGTCTGGTTAATGTATGACCCTACTCTGCATCCCTGGATGCACAGAAAGCACTAAACAGACACCCAAGCTGCCCATTCTTACAGAACTCCTCAACATGGAAAGAAATTGCTTTCAGATTTGAAAGGAGCTCTGCTTTAGCACGTGAGTGACAGAAGAGGTTGAGTCTCTGTGCCCAGGATGTTGTGTGTACCAGGAGCAGCCCAGGAGCAGAGGACAGCCTACCTGTGCTCCTGCTGGTGTTTCCTGCAGGACTGAGGTACCAGTTCATGCCACACTGTCCTGAGAATTCTCAGCTCTGGGCAAGCTCCAGGACACGTTCACTGGCTGAGGCTTGGATTCCATCACCCTTCTAGGAAGTGCTCACTCAGAGTGTTTTGCTGAGCCTCTCTATAATAATCACATCTCCCTCCTGCTACTTAGATGATTAATGGCTGGATTTGGTTGAAAACTTGATGCTGTGCCCCTTTTTCCCAAACCTCCCTGACAAGAAACCTTATTCTGCTATTTTGAGAGGAGACCTCATCTTGCTGCCCATGCCATTAATTGAGTAACTATCAGTTCCAATTTATTCCACTTGGCTACAAATTAGATTTCAGCTGGCTACTTCCAAGCCTGCTTCAACACAACCTTATAAAGCTGCGTCCCTTGGCTGATGCCACTTGTCAACCTGCATCTGTTCTTGGGGTATTAAAAGACAACAAAGCCAGAAACCTGCCAGTCTCTAAAGAACAGAACCCAATACGTTTGGCTTTGCTTTTTTGAGTTTATTGTTACTTTAATGAAGACAACTAGGCTTGGTATTTTGGAGGCTCAGCCTGGCTGCCTGCATCCCACAGCCCTCCATTTAGAGCAGAGGTACAACAGGAAGTTAAAAACTGATCACAGGAAACCTAGCAGCACCAACACTCCCTGCAGGAGCATCTTCCAGCCCCACAACAGGCATCTCCAGTGCCTGTTCCAACTGTTGTTCTGTGAGCACAGACTGATTTAATTCCTATTAGAGTATAAAAATTAATAACAGTAAAATGTCATGATCATCTCGCACTAATTACGCATCTAATGAATAATTAGCTGTGGACACATTTGACATTTTTGGTCATTAATCTGAGCAAGTGTTTTAAGCCTTGAACAAAACTCTGCGACGGCAACTTGGTGCAGAGCTGATCTATGCCTGCCACTGCCATGTTGGTCAGGGGAAAAAGTAGGATTTAGGAAGAGAATTTCTGCATGCCACCTCTCTCTTTGCACCAATCCTGGATGTTCACACATGATGCTGAGAGAAACACTTCTTCCTGAATGTGCCATGAATTTCGTATAAAACAAGATCTTAAATTTCTGTCAGAAGCTGTCATTTTTTTAAATGGTAAAATCATTATACAAAAGGGCAGAACTCTGCATCTTATATATGCATGCACATGTGTATACACATCTTTCTCTGCCTGGCTCAGATTTTTACTGCCTCTCCTTTCCCCCCATCTCTAACATTTTGCCTGCAAGGTCTTGGGAAGGAAGGAAAACAAGAAGGAAACAAATATCTCCTGGAGGGTAGATATGAACTCTGAGGCAATTCAGTTCAAAGGGTGTAACACACACCCACAGCTAATAAACAAAACATGTCTCATATCTAGAATGAGGGGACATGTAGAAAGGTCACAAAAGGCCAGGATTAGCACCAGATTGAGCACTAAAACCAAAACAGAAAGCAACAGATGTTTCCCTCCTAATTTACTCTATTAGGATCTTCTCAGGCTAGCATGCACTGCTGCTTGCTAATGAAGCATTTCCATCTCCTGGCTGCACATCTCGTAAATAAGCATCCCTGAGGTTGGCAGCAGGAACACAACTGCTCCTCCCGAGCAGGCTTTGTCTCTTTCTATAAACCCTAGTTTTTGTCAAAGAGAAAATAAAAATCTGTTCCCAAATTCACAAGTAATTCTGACACAACTCCATTACCTCCTCTTGCTGAGCTGCCCTTCTTGAACAGGGACTCTCTAACCCCATGGTGAACCCCTGTTTTCTCATGCTCATCAAAGTGACTCTCCCCATTATGAACAGCTGTGTATGCACTATGTGTATTGATCTTTAAACTACAGGAGCAAACCACAACAGACCTAAAATAACAAAGTATTTCACCTACTGTATTGCCACTCTTGGTATTTCGGTAACTGAAGAAACACCCCAAACTGGTTCCCTATCAGACCCCTCACCCTTTCATCCCTGCCACGGTGCTGCCTGGGAATGGCCCCCAACTCCAGCTTGTGGTAAATAAATCACCTGCAGAACCAACCTCAGCAATAAAACCTGCTTCCCTGTCACTGTCCCAGCTGCCACAGGCACGTCTCAGAGCTGCAATGGTCCAGTGAGCCCAAAATTGTGGAACTGCTGCCTTGAAGAGGTTTTTTTCCACCTCTCCAGCCTGTGAAATATGACCTGAGCCTGAAACGGTGCCTCGGCAGAAATCCCGAGGCACAAAGCAGAGGATCACCTGGATCACCTGCTGCTGAGACAGGCACTGCCCAAGCAAAACACACTGAATCACAGAATGTTAAGGGGTTGGAAGGGACCTCCAGGATCATCCAGTACCAACCCCCCCTGCCATGGGCAGGGACAACTCCCACTAGACCAGGTTGCTCCAATCCCAATCCAGTCCAACCTAGCTTGGGGCATCCACTATCTTCCTGGGCAACCAGTTTGGGTGTCTCACCACCCTCACAGTAAATAATTCCTTCCTATTACCTAACCTAAATTTCCTCTCTTTCATTTTGTACCCATACACATATCCCTCCCCACTGCGCTACAGCTTAATTATAATGCTCTTGCAAAGAATTTCCATTTATCCTACCATGGGAACAAGCTCTGTAATGAAAAGGCTTTATTAAAATGGAATGTAAAACATGATATTAATTAACAAGACTGTGCAGGTGTGTTCATGAACATGGCCAAGCTCTGTGCACATTGAAGGGAGCTGGATTAGGGGTCACCTGCTGTGCAACAAACCTATGGCCATGCAATTCCACATGCCCTGTCATGACATCTTACACAGCCAACAGTACAACAGTGTTGCTCAGGTTTGAATTCAGGTGGGCAACACTGAGGAGCACCTGGGGAAACCACGGTAAAAATGTGCTCCCAGCAGGAATTTAACGTGACTTTTAAAGCAGAACCAGCCAGTGCTGTGCTTTCCACCACAGCACCTGAGGGATCTGATCCAGAGCCTCTGACCAGGCAGAATTCTGGAGTGAGAATTAACACAGGCCAACAGCACTAAGGTCACAATGCCTTATCACACAAGAAAACATGACCTCAAACATAGGCCTATCTGACACATTAAACTCCTGCAGATGGAAAGCCAACAAGAGCCAAAATGTCCCAGAAGACACATCCAGCTGCAGTGAGGTTCATGACAACTTGCAGAGCATGTGGGGGTCTTTCTGGTTTTTGGTTTTTGACATTCAGCTCAAATCCTTTGTTATTTGGGTGTTTGGGAACCCGAAGTGCTCCTGTGCTGGTGGCTGCTGGAGCTATAGCAGAACAACAGACACCCTCACGGTTGTGTGCCAGGCCACAAGCACCCAGTTTGTCTCCTTTGACAGGAGCTCGGGGCACCGTGGGAGGATATTCTTCACTTCCTTCAGCCAGCTTATTTGCTGAAATGCAGCAAATTATACTGCAGCAGGTGTGAGCATTATGCAGGGCTATTAAAAGGAGGCTGTTGGTATCTTACTCATATGTCAACACAAGAAAACCCACCGATGATACGCGTTCACAGCCACGTAAGCCTGTAGATATTATTGGAGGTACAGCCTGTGTGCAAACCCATTTTCAGGGGTTTTTTTAGGTACAGCGGAGATATTTGGTAGAGCAATTTATGACCAATTGTTACTGTGTGGGCCAGATATCCCTTGGTGAGAAAGAACAGCCCTTAAGATTAACAGTACTCCCAGTGAATCACTTCAGGTTCCCAAAAGCCATGAGCAAGATCCCCTCCTTAGCTCCTGCTCCAAAAAAAGGCTGTGTCCAGTCTCATTGTTCTGGTTCAAGGAAACCTGACACTGCCCTGACAGAATGGAGTCTCCCAGGGCACTCGGAGCCAGCACCCCTCTGGCACTGGTCCAGAGCTCCTGTCAAAGGGGGCATTTCCTGACTTCCAAGCAATTAAACTTTGAAATAAAAACTTAGAATAAACTTACACTGATTTTCAATTCAGTTATACAGAGTTCTAGGTATAACCATACACAGGAAGAGTGGTTTGTTCTGCCTGCAGGAGCTACATGCAAACACACTTTCTGCATGGCAGAGATGCAGCTGTTACATCCTGAGCCCCAGCATACAGCAAATTTTTATGGCCGAGCTATAAACCTCTGAAAAATAAGGTTTATAAGAGAAACCCTGACACCATCTAAAATATAGCAGCACTACTGGGTGCTGCTGTAATATGGCCCTAGTTTATAAACCAGGGAGGAATCCTATTCCATTTTGGAACTTACAGACAGTAATCTAGAAAAAGGGTAAACCACGGGGAAAAATGGTCATGTTGTCCATGAGCTATAGTTTCTAGTCTATCCAACAATTCAAAAATCAAATGGGATGCCACAATATTTAGGCCATGCACTGAATCCTGGACTGTCACAAAATAAAAACATGGTGTATCCTAGGATGGGAGCATATTTCATAAAGCCGTATGACATTTCCCATGCCTCTGGGCAGTATTTTTCCAGTGAAAATTTGATATGAGAACACTAGAAGTAAAGAAAAAAAATTACTAGAGAAGTACAACCCAAACTCTCCAGTTTTGCTTGACACAATAAATGTTTCTGCAAGAAGGCTTCAGTGTACTCCCGTCTAAATTGAAAGAAGTGGCAAAGCAGCAGATTGCTCACTCACAGGAGACAGAAGTTTATCACTAAACCTTAGGAAAATGCTCTCAGTTGCCTCGAGGCTCCAGCTCTACATTAAAATGCGTTGAGGAAGAGGTGATTCAGGGGGCACCACTCAGGCGCGCTGCTCAGGATCTGTTTTTCCACAGTATACTGGACCAGAAACTTGTATGAGATCTTTCTGGTGACCCTGAAACACTGAAGAGAAGATTCAGCCTTGGGATTTCTGTTTGCAGAGTGACTCTGTGCCTCCTCAGGCATCACTGCCTTGGGATGCTGCTCCCAGCACGGGGCAGGAGAAGGCAGCAGGACAAATGCCTGTCTCACAAAGTGCTGCTCGCTTGCAATTTTGGGAGACAAACAGGAACCTTTTGGAACAAGAGTCAGAAATCAAGGGGCCAGTGAGGATTTCACTCATTGTTGTCACTTGCTCCAGAGCCTGGAAAGAATTCTGTCTCTCCTCCTCCCCTGCACACCAGTGCTAATTCATCCCAGATACCGGGGTCATGTCCCTGACTCACATGCTTTAGGGGCTCAAAGCTGTCAGGTCTACCCTGCAAATTTTCATCGTGGCCATCCCGGATTCCTTTCCTACTTCCCCTGAACCATCTCCTTTTGCATGCTGAGCATCAAAGGAGAATAAACCCAGATTTATCGCACTTCTCCTGCTAAAAGTATCTCCCAGTAGACTTGTTATAAACCAAGCACACCACATTCCTGTCAGTCACATCACTGCCCACCAGCCTGGCAATGTTTTACCTACCGCAGGTTCAGCCCCCCCAGCTCGAGTGAGTCCTGGGCCTTCTGCTCTCCTCTCTAACAAAACTTTGCTTGTGGAAAAAGCCAAGAGCAGCAGCCCCAAGCAGCTCTTCACAGAGCTGTGCTTCCCCCAAAACCTTCCCCATAGCCATTGCAGGATGCTCCAGGCAGCAATGGGATGGGGCATGAGAGGGGCTGAGCTCTTCATGAGCTGTTAGCAGGCTAACGAGGGCATCTGCAGAAGGAATAGGCACTAAAACTGAAACCAGATACAAAATGAATATCCCAGAGCTGGATTTCTTAAGAAAGATTCTGCTGAGCTATAGTTCCACATCAAATTTTTATTGAATACATTTTCTTCTGAGAATTTGTGCACTAAAACCAGTCAGAATCATATGGGAGGAGTATAAATTTCACGTACAGTTTTCACTGCAAACATTCTTCAAGAGAAAAAAGCAAAAGCACTTTTTAATCAAGCCCTCTCCACATCCTCTCCCTCCTCCCCTGGAATCCGAGTGGCAGACTGGGAATTGGAGCTCATACAGCCCCAGTCGCTGCCAGCACTGGGGAACTGGGAAGCTCTGGGGAGGGATGCTCTGCCTGAAGGCCACGGCAAGTAGGACACATTATCCCCCCTTTGCATGCCTAAAGACAGTGCCTAGGTCTGCTTCACGTAGAGTAAAGCAATGAAGAAGGTGACATTTTAAAGCAATTGATATTCTCAGCTGATGATATGAATTCACACAATTTCAGCAAACCATTCTTAAAACCCAAATATGGCACAGCCTCTTCTCCCAGGTTCAGAGCTGCCACTCCAAACTTACTTGGTCATATTAGTTTCTGAATCTGCAATGGCTTTCCTGTTTGATTCTACAAAACCTGAAAATGAGGGACTAGTTCCCTGGAAGGACGATGTTTCTCACTGTACAAGGGATTTTGGGTCACTTGGAGCTAGGAAAGGCTCTAGGATCTGAAATGCTATTACAGACAGAAAAGCTATTTTAGATATTTTCCTTTAGCGGGGTCCCAGCACCCAACAGCTGTAACTTCTTCTCCTGATGACTACAAGGCGAACTCAGAAAGAACCTTCTTTCCTCAGAGGTTTCCAGATTTGTAACCATAATGTAAACATCAAACAAGTCTAAGATTGAGCACCTTTCAGCACTTGAGTGGGTCTGGGTGGCTGTGCTGTCCCAGATGCTCACACAGCTGCTCTTCCTGGGCTATTTAGTTACCTGGACTCCCAAGAAGAAAATTACACTGAAGAAAAGGTCAATAAATGTAGAGAAGTGATGACATCCCAAAATAGTTATAATTACTGTTTATCTGAGTGCTGGACTGCACAGGTAGCAGGTTATAGGATGTATTTGCTGTATTTTTCCATAAAAAAGGACACAGCCACGTGACTCGGAGCTGATCCCACGACTCATGTGTTGCCTGTGTCACAGAAAGCACCACACAGTCACATCACCTCCACGGGAACCACTGACCTTGAAAGATGTTGCATTCATTTTTCTTTCTGCTTATTTTTGTGATGGATTTAATGTTCAATAAACCCAAAGGAACAACAGCATTTGAGGCTGGAGCTCTTTGTGCCAGTGCCAAGTGCTGCAGGAGGAGCCAGGGCTGAATCTGCACCTCGCTCAGACCATGCATAGCAGAACTGATGTTGTGGCCAACACTGCAGGCCAAGGAGGGGATTGATCTTCTATGGGAATTCCTTTTCCTGCAAAGTCTTACACTGTGCATGTAATGAAAATTCCCAGCAGGACAGGTGCAGGAAATGCAAAAGCATGAGGTCAGCAAAATTTGACTGTTTAAGAAAGTCAAAGGCTCCCCAGAGCATTAAATACCTGTATGGGGACACTATAAAACCTGACAATGACAGTGCCTCTGTGCTGGGCAATGGTGGTTGAAGCACATGGGGATGCTTGCCTGAACCAACCTGACCAGGTCCTTGCACTCCAGAACATTCCAGACACCAGCACTGTGTCTTAAAAACAGCAAAACCCCCACAGAAAGTGGCTCAAGTGTAGGTTATAGAGAGGAATAAAACACCAGTATTCTGTGCTCAGAAATAAAGGCTACAGTTGATGCCAGCTTTTGAAGAGTGCCAGGAACAAAGATAAATGGAGAATGTTGAGAATGCCGGCAGCCTCCTCTCTCCCTTGCCCAGCAGAAAGCACCCACGATGGCTCAACTGAATTACAGATGGTGACTGTCATGAGTGCTCAGCAAGAGGCCAGTGGGGAGCAGGGGTGTGTGTGCTGTCCCTCCGGCCACGGGGATGACTGGAACAGCCATTCCACTCTGCCATGTGACAATGAGGACAACACGAAGATACATTGAATAGAATAGACTTATTCCGGTTACATTATTAGGAAATCTACTTTCCTGGGAAGAGACCACCCCATTTAATAGTGATTAAACTGATAAAAACCTCAGCCTGTGTTCTGCTCTGTGGTGCTTTCTGTGTTGCCAATGGCCAATAACCAGTGAGCCAGCAGAGTGCTGTGTGACACACGCCTCGCGGCAGCGCCAGGAGCAGAGGTTAAGCTGACATTTAAGGGAAACAAATGCATGATAAGACAAATTGTGCACTTTTTCCTTGACACAGAAAATGATCCCCTGAGGTATGACACCTGTTCAGGAGCAAAAGCCATTTAGGTTGGTCATTCTCCTCTGGCTTTTGCCCCCTCACTGATACGCTAAAGAAAACCAATGAATGATCTCACAGAGGACTAAGGCTGTGATCCCCACACACCATTCCCATGGCCTCAGAGGCAGGTGCAGCATTTTATAGTGCAGACCGTGACCTTGGGGCTGGTTTTTAATAACCTTTACTGCCTTTCACTAAGGGTAGTGCACCATGTATACATTCATGTGCGTGACAGCCACCTTCCCATCTCTGACCTGAGAGCCCACCATGGGTGTGGGGACTGGTGAGAGGGATGCACTGATGCATCCCAGGTGGGATGCAGATGGCAGGATGCAGGTGGCAGCTGCAGGAGGTGACAGGGACGGAGAGTCTTCATACCACTGAGACAGGGTGAGACAGAAGAGGCGTCACAGCTTCATTAACCAGGGGTAGCACAGACGTCAGTGACAGCTGAGGCAGCCAGTTGATAGAAAGGGAGTACAGAGAGACTCCTTCAGAAATAAAAGATTAGCTTGAGAATAAAAGCAACCCGGGTAATAAGCGAGACGCTCGCAAAGGCAGAAGAGGACAGAAAGAAGAGCATTCAAACCTTCAGGCACCTGGGAAGTGATTTATCCAAAATACTTAAAAAGTGTGCCTTAACAGATAAAATACAGAGGGTAACTCACTGCAGGCCAAAACACTGTGTATTAAAGGAAAAAAATATCCTGCATTAGAAAGAGAGACTTCAGCCTTGGCAGCATCTGCTTCAAGTCCTCTGCTGCCCACGCCAGAACGAACTCCAGATCTCTAAACTCAAATTGTAATTTGCTTCACTACCGAATTCCCAACTCAAGCCCCAGTTATACCTCTCCGGTGAGGGTGAAACTCCAGCCAACAGCACAATACATTCACTGACACCTGCAGACCTAATAATTGACCAGGGAGGATGGGGATAAGCTCAGCAGAATCTCTGCATTGTTCCTGCAAGGCTCGGTGTCCTACACCAGGAAACAGCTCCACTACTGCAAGGTGCATAATTTAATAAACCATTAACTCAAACCTGAGGTGAAGTAAATTCAGCGTATTATATATTTCAAAATAGCATTAGAATTCAATTTAAGTGTCACCAAAAGCCTAATCCTCAGTATACAGAGCATATTAATAAGTGTCTTGGAGCCTGTGGTTTGATTTAATTTCCAGCTGAGTTGTGCTGCCACATGGCTGCAATCCCTGCCGTGAGAATGTCTCGGTGACAGCATCACCGGACTGAACCGGAGCAGAATCAGAGGGATGACAGTCCTGCTTTCTGGGGTCCTCCCAGGAGAACAGGGGGGTGGGCACTGGAGCAAAAGTAATCCTGTTTCCAGTCGTGCCACTTCTGTGTGGCCCTGCTGAGATGCTGATGTTCCCCAGCGACAGCAGGCTTATTGCAGGGTCCCTGGCTGTCCCCGACCCGACCCTGCTGTCAGTTCCCTTCGCAGCTACAGGGGCAAAACCCATTTTAGGTAAGGCAGGTGCTCCATCAGCTGCCGGATGAGGCACAAGGAGCCTCTATATGCCTACTCTTAGCCATGCCGTGGCACATGAGAGGCTATGACCACCAAGAAGGGATGAAGCCACTGCTTTCCCTCCCCCGGGTCAGGTGTCCAGGGCAAATGGGGCATCATTTCCACCAAGAGCCAAAAGCACAAAACCTGCTTTCCCTTTCTGCAGGAGTCAGTCATGTTTTGGCCTTTTCTCTGTCGCCCCTGTCAGAACTCCTCTCAATCAGCAACCCAGGCACGTCCTCCAGCAGTTTGGGAAACGCATCTCTTCTATAAATGACAACAGATTATTTAAGTAACAACTAAAGCGCTCTGACTGCTTTTTAGTTTGCTCGCATTAACGTCAGTCTCCTCATATATCTAGGGAACGAATATGGGATTTTCTTTAAAATGGTGGAGAGCGATACAAAAATAGCAGCCTGCTCATCTAAAATAAAGTTATGTATTTGAAAGGGTTGGAAATTGTTTTTTAATCAGAGATGTCTTCCTTCTGGAATATAATCTGCCGGCTATACATTCTGCTCTTCCACCCAATTTCTCAGGAAAATGCAGCAAGTGTGTTAATAAATAATTTATAAAAACATTACAAAAGATAGAGCACTCCTGCTAAAATGTTTCCAGCCTTTGACACACCAGTTCATTTGTAATCCTCTTCGCCTCCCCTTTACTGGAACATAAGCAGAGGGTTAGACTGCCGCTCTCGCAGTCCGACTTCACCCACCCTGCAGAGGTCCAATCATTTCTGGTTTGCAGGGATACAGGCTGATAACAGGACATGGCCCAGACCAAGACACAGCTCAGCGTTATCTACCACAGATTTCTGTCATGAAAAGTGTTTTTCAGGAAAGCAACATCCTGATTCCTTTCCACAGTCTCACGTGTGAAGAGGGCTGCAAATGCAAACTGGGCTCTGGGGTTTGTCCTCCCTCCAACAGCACACGGGCTGTGCTCTCTGGGACACCCCACAGGGTGATTATGGAGCACGGTGCACAGGAACCTTTGCTCCTAGGAAGGAGATGGCGGGGGGGACAAGAGCTTCTCCTACCTAGTTACTCTGCAATTCCCTTTCTGGAGCCAATATGTTAGAGCCAATTATGAAAACAGACAATTACTACAAAAGAGTTCAGAGAACCCTTGGGATTTCACTTGGACTGAGCAATAGCTTTTGCACAGCTCCACCGATTCCAGGAGTATTTCAGATCTTTAATGAACCCTGAAAAACAGAACAGGAAGTCTTGAGACATGGCTGTTCTGGTGACTGCAAGGCAACAGAGACACAGTGATGAGCATGGTGCCTTCAGAAGAGGATGAAAGGAGGTAAAGAAGAGAGCACCCTTCAGAGAGACCAAGTCAAAGACATGTTAAGGAAGCATGAAAAGGGTATCCACAACTTCCTCATTCTCTGAAAATGCTTGTCCATCATGAAGCCTAACAATGATACAAGGGGACCGAGTGCTGCATCCTGACAATGTCTGGTACCAAGAGCATTTCTGCTGCTGCAGCTCAGAGCTAAATTGATGCAAAAGACAATTCTGCTCTCCTGCATGTGCTCCCCCAGGATGCACTGTCTCCTTTCCAGAACAGCTCCACATGCACATGGGGCACTGAGAAGGAGAACCCAAGGGAGGTAAAGCATGGCTGCTGCACAGCTCTGCTCTGTGAACACCCACCTGCATCCCGGGTATCTTTGGGACACAGAGCCATGGGCACCCCAGGCCATGCTCTGCTAGACTTCCATACACACTTCATTTCACAGTACAGACTAAAACCTGCTTTGGGAAAACATGTCAGGGTAGGGTAACAGTTTATAATCCCGTTAGCAAAAACACACAGGCCTGTTGTGTCGAGCTCACAGCCCACCCCCCAACATACAGGACCCATCGAAATGCCCATGTGCAGTGCAGCATCCTCAGTGCTTTATTGCCCAGCCACTTCTATTTCACCCAAATGAAATATAAAACCCATTACTAAGCAAAAGTCTTGAGAATTTTTATGAGACTGTAATGCTTCCAATTTATGTTGAAAAAGCCCCAAACCCTGGAGCTGTCTGTTGCTGCTCCAGCCAGGGACGCGGGAGATGCTGCTGACACAGCCCAGCACAAGCGATCAGAGAGGGAAATGCTGCTCTGATGGGGTGCTATCAAAAAGAAATGGGAAGGGTTTCCTCTTGTTTAGGACAGAATGGAAAATCTGAGGCAAAAAAATACAGAATGGACACCAAATTTCTGCAGGACAGTGGCAAATATTATGTAAAATGTTTTACATGAGTTTCAGGCCTCGATACTTTCTGTCTATTTCAGACAAGATGCATTTTAGGAAGGGAACGCTCAGGGAGCATCAAGCATCAGTGCAGACATTCATAGTAACAAACTGCTGAATATTCAAGTGTATCAGAAGGAAGAATCCAGGAAGTTTAAAGAGAAAACATTGCAAAACCCTCTGATATTCAGTCTGTGCTTACAGATACTCTGCAAAGGCACATCTAATGCACACAAAACCACAGAAACAATAATTAAAGACTGCTACCCAAATATTGCCCAACACCAATGTACCCCTCAGCATCTCCCACTTGCTCCTTTCAGGGCAGACATCCTGCCTGGACATTATCCCTGGCATGACTGCTGATGTCCTTGACCTTCCTGTGCCATTTCCTATCCTGCAGGACACCATCCCACGACTGCCATGGCTACCGGGAGCATCCCACAGATGTGCACACAATAAAGATGAAATGCAGTTTCCCCCCGGCTCCCAGAGAACTGCATTATCACATTTCAGCAATTACTGTGAATGCTGGATTTACAACAGGGCTCCACGGGGCTCTGGGGTTGCCCTGTGCCCGCCCAGCTCAGCCTGTGTCCCGCTCCACTTCTCTGGCTCACCTGCCAGATCAGTGCCACTGACACTCTTCTGCATCAATTCTGAGCTATTCAGCAAGCAATTAATGCATGTACACTGTGAAACAGCTCTCTGCTGACATACTGCTCTCCAAGGCTTGCTACTCTTAATTTGTTCAATTGGCCAAGAGGTCTAAATTCACAGGAAGTTTTTAGAATGATCCTATAGCACAGTTTATGCACTTCTTAATTAAGAAAAAGGGCAACACTCTTTAAAAATGCATTCCTTCCCATCCCTGCAGCACCTGAACCCCAGCACTAAAGAAGACATCAGCACCTGCTAAAGGCAGGATGGAACACAATGAACCCTCCAAAACAAGCTCAGCATCTCCAGCTGCACGGCACAAGCGTGGGAGTGAGCAAGGGACACGTCCCTGTTGATGGGCGAAGGCAAAGCCTGCCTCTGTAACCCTGGCAAGCAGCGGCCCACCCGGAAACCTGGCAGCCAGATTAATTTTACATCCTCGGGGTGCCAATTTCCAATGTACAGAAGGGAAATACTGCATTTTGCTACTCAGCTGTGCCAATGTTTGAAAATCGTCCGTGCCTGAGAATCCACATTTTCCCTGCATTAGTCAGTATGAGTACAAACAGGGGTTTTTCTTCTTTTTACATTGACACAAAATCTGCTGTTGTGTTGAAGGTCTAACAGGCACAGCATGGGTCCTGCTGGTGACAAGCCAATGCACTCAGGGCTGCAGCTGGGCTGAAGCCTCTGCAGAAGACTGGACCTGCCATCACCCACTCCTCAAAAAAGGTGCCAGCAGCACTGCCCCGTGCTCGGTGCACTGAGGACAGTCAGGGTTCTGTGCCTTCTTGGAAACAAACAGGCAATGCAAAACAATAAACCACAAAGTACTGCTGGGGAGTGCTCCCCAGAACCCTGTGAAGAGGCCACCTGCATCCTCAGCCCCATCTTCTCCTCTGCCTGTCACCCAAAGCATGATCTTACACTTCTAGAGATCAGAAAATCGAAAGAAAAACACGAGAGCCAAATCTAGGAAACCACCACCTTGGTCATGCTTCTTTCGCTCAGATCCAAGAAAGTGTCCAAAAGAGCATCCATGCCACGGTCTCTGCCAACAGCAGAACTTCTAGAAGAGACACAGAAGACTGCTCCACCTGACTGGTTCTCATTTCTTATCCCTCTGACCAGTCCACAGGGAGCAGGCACATTGTGTCAATCATAAATGACAACACAAAGTTGTTTAAATAAGAAATCAGACACCACCATATAATTAATGGCTACGGTGCAGTGTAAATGCATGAGGGAGACCGTGAGTCCCTGCGGCTGGTCTGAGCCCTGCCCTTTAGGCTGAAAATGTGAGGCAGAAAAGATCAAGAACAATTGCATGGGGATTTTTAATCAATATCTAACCTGACAATAGGATTTGGAGGAAGATCATCCCATAAAACAGAGGCGGCAACACAGACTAATTGTATTGACTCCCCACTGACCAGAGACTTGCAGGCAGAGCACTCCATGCCCCAGGAAGGTCCTGACTGTCTCTCTAAAAAAAGGGCAAGTCACCCAGGTGCCTCTGTGAAATAAAAAGCCAAACATGTTGCTGGAGGTTAATGTTAAACATTGCCCTGGCTGTACCCATTTTGGAATATCAAACTCATTTACTGGGGGAGGGTTGAAGTGGAAGCCTTTGAAGCAGATACACAAAACACCTTCTCCCTCTCTGGTCTCATTCCCCCTGAATTCACCATGGAGCTGAACACAAACACTGTGCAGGCGACAGAAAAGCATCATCTATTCTTGGCCAGCTCCTTTCTCCCAGCTGAATAACCTTGAGCGCATGACTGAAGGATGCCCATTTATGCCTGGGAGATGCTGTCATGAATCACAGACCCCTCTTCCTCCCACAGAGAAGGCACAACGTGTCCTTGTTGAGGAATACCAGTCTACCACTGCCACAGTGAGATATCCTGCAGTGCATTTTATAAATAGGCTTCTAAGAAATGTACTTCCCATCCGCTCCTCTTGATCCAAAGTGATTACATTACCAGAGCAAAGAAGACAACTATACATCAACACACGCCCTGTGATCATGAAGGGGTCAGACCCCAGGGTACAGCTCAGAGATCCTACAGTGCTGCAGTGCAACCCTTCACAGAGATGCTGGCTAATATGCTGGCTAACAGCTACAACAGCCAGGGCCAGCAACACTTCTGGGGAGCAAGCAACAAGAAGAAAAAGGAATACAAACCTCGCAGCTGAAAATAAGAGAGGTGACCTCTGGGGGAGGACCTCTTAAGGGGTACAAGCACAGCCTGGCCAGCCCATAACAGAGCAAGATCAATGTGGTCACACTGTACTTTCAGAGGAGTCACAGCTCTGCTCTGAGGGGTGCAGTGCTGCTCCCACCACTGCAGCCAAGCATCTCCTCTCTCCTTGCATGCAGCATTTATATGCTGTGGATGCAAACGGAGTTGAGAGCACACAGGCAGCACAGAGGACAGTGACATTTAGTGCATGTTCCCTTTGATTACGTCCATGGTGCAGGCACCGTCCTCTGCAGGTCATGAGGTGCCTGTTCTGCCCCAGTGACAGCTGCAATGTCTTCTTTTTCAATATGAAAGTACAGTTGCAGAACCGGGGGAAAAAGGCATTATTTTCCATTTGCTTCTAGAAACAGATGTCACTTTCCTCAGACTTGTTAGTTTTCAGGACCATGGGAGTTTAATCTTTAAAACAGTATTATTACAAAATGCGTCAAGTGCCATTTTCTAACAAAAGAAAATAAATTACTTCCACTTTGTATGCCATGGTAACCAGCCAAGAATACGAACAGCTCCTCAAAGGTACGGTCAGCAAATACCACCTGGGCAAACTCCCACACGTGACCCTGAGCACATCCTGCCACAGCCTGGGGGAGCTGCTCAAACTCTGTGTAAATAAGAGGAAAACTCGGTTTGACTCCTCCTGGGGCTTTGCTATTCCCACAACAGACAGAAGAAAAATCATTGAGTGACTCCCATGAGACTAAACTCCCTACTGGAGGAGAGCAGATCCACTGCAAGGCTGGCCCCAAGTTTCACCCCAAATTTAAACACATAGGGAATGCCTGACCTGGCATCCACTCTCTATTGCTAGAGAAAACATATCATCCCTCTGAACAGAGACAGACAACTTAAAAGATCCATTTCTTCCTTCAGACAAACAAAAACCCCGAACAGTGAAACGTGGGATGCTGACCCCCCCAACAGCAGCCAAACGTGGCTGCACAGGCTCGACTGGGTGACCCCAGAGAGAGGAACACGTCGGCATCCTACCTGCAGAAGCCAGTAGCACCTTCTGTGAAATGTGGGGATGATGGAGGAATGGACGTAGCAGCCATACAGGCACTGGGGACAGAAAAAGAGAGAAAGCAGAGTTGGGTTAGTGAAAGAACCATTGCCTGAGAGGCTGCTCCGGGGATGGGGCAGCAGCACACAACCCACCACCAAGGACATCATTGTACCCCTGGCATGGGGCTGGTAACACACAACACAGGACTGTGGCACCTCAGTATGTGGTTTTAAGCATTGCTAGAGGTCACAGAACCCCCTCCCTGACAGCCCCCCAGTGATACCTTTGCCCAAGCAGCTACCTTGGAGTGGCCAGAGCCAACAGAGGCTCCTGCAGCACTTGGCACCCTGACATGGACACGGCTGGTCAGGGGGCTGCACTCGAATCTTTGCTCTAACCTGTTTTTATTTTTTGACAAGCACAACACCAACATCTCTTTTTCTGGTTTATCTCCCGGGTATTTCAACTGAAAATGTTGTGTTTGTAAACTGAAAAAATTGCTCTCTGGTATTTTAGACAGCAAAATGCCAAAATACAGCTTGTTTCTTTTTTGCTTGTTTTGTTGGGTTTTTTTGTTGTTTTTTTTTTTAATAAGCTCTGCTTCTATGATTAACTGAAACCAGCAATGCCAAGGAATTCTTTCTGCAGGAAAAAGTCAGATTTCCAGAATGTTATAACATTTCGGTTGGAAACCAAGCCCAGTGCAACCCAAACACACAAAACTGGTTTTAATTTCAAAGACCCTGAGCACAGAGGGGTTCAGTGCCACTGGACTGGTGCTCTTGGTGAGCACATGGGCAGCTGTGGCAGCATCCCCTCCCCAGGATCACTGCTTGCAAGGTCGGCCTGAATTAAACAGGATTTAAGGACTGCTGGTTGCTATCACAGAGTTATTTTTAAAACAGAAATGACAAAGATTAATAATACTTTCAAATGTATCAAGGGTACATTCCACACACAGAAACGCAGGGAGGGAAAAACAGAGCAGGGAAGAAAAGCCCAGCAGAAAATAATCCAAAGAAAAGCTTAACATTTAAATCCCTCCCCTCGGATGGGGAACAGCCGCCACCTTTTGTTTGGATAACCCCTGACAGTGACTCCTGACACACGGTGCTGGTGGCTGCATGGAAAAGTCTGTAATGTTGGGTTCTGCTGACTCAGAGCTGGTCCCCCTCCTTAGGAAAGGAGTTTTGGAGGTGCAGCGTCTCCCAGTTCAACCTGCTTCCCAGTGAGGGTGGGAAAGCTGGTCTGGAGCAGCCTTCAGAGCAGCTAAGGACATCCATAACACCTCCTGCAATATATACCAATTTATTCCAGCACCCCCCGACTTGTTTCCCACCCCAATTTGCTGCGGAGTGGATTGAAACTTCACTCTGAATAAAACAAAACCCAGCAAGTGCCAGTGCTGGGCTCGGTGCAGCCCGTGGCATGCAGCAGGCAGGAGCACTGCCCTCCCTCTCCAGAGCTGCCTTGTAGATAATTCCAGAGCTGTCAATAATGAATCACACAAAACCCTCCCACCCCCATGAAAACGGTTTTCAACATTTCAGCATACCCACTAAAAAAACCCTAACGATTCACAGAACTCACAAAGCATCCAGAACACAGAAAGGATTTCTTAAGTTTTCCTTCTCTTTTTTTTCCCCGTGGTGGCAGGACATGGGAATCTGACTCTGGATTGATGTTTAGAGGCTGGATATTCTGACTTGAGCAGCTGGGATGAAGGAGACCCATGCACTGAGCAAGCTCCTGACCTCAGAGAGACAGCAGGGACTGTCCCCACAGGCACCAAGAGATACCAGAGCATCAGAGAAACACGCCGCAGGGGAGAGAAACAGACTCTGGGAGTGCACATGGAGTGTAGGCAAAATGAGTGATGGCAGCAATAAAAACTACATTAATTTTTGGATAAAAAGGCATAAAACCCCCTTAGGATATAAATAGAAACATAGGAAATCTGAGTGTCATTGTTTTGGAGGATTTTCAAGGTTAATGAGTTAAGCTCTGTGGATGACACATGCAGCCTCATGGCTTGGTACACGGGGGTTATGGGGAGGGGGGTGTAGAGGCAATTTTCCTACACTTGGCCCTGCTGAGCCCTGCCTTTGGCATGGGATGAACCCCTCAGTCTCAGCACAGCTCAGAGTCTCTGAGCACCCAGCTGGCTCAACACCACCCTGCAACTAATGAGGAGAGTGGAATTACTGCCCTGCCTGGCTGGAGCACACAGGTAACCAGGGCAGGAGTAATGCCTTTAGCTAAAGCTGTCTTTAAAATGAATTCTTGCTCAGAACAGGCAAAGGGGGTTTCATTAGCTGGGTTTTCTTTTATTTTTTTATTTATTTTTTAGTGGGGAGGTAAAAGCTGCGGAGGGCTGTGTGTCTGTGGAGATGTTAATGCCAGGCTGGGCGCTCAGCCAACGCATTAAGTGAAATCGAATTCCTGAAACCAGCTTTAATCAGCAGATTTTTAAGGTTAGAATGACTCTCTCCTCTGCAAGGCTTGCCAAGGTTAATTCTGTCCTGAGCAGGCTGAATTAATGGGCTGGACAGGGGAGAACATTTTTTTTCATGATTCTCTTTTAAGTTTACAAAATCTCCAGGAGAAGAGAGAGGGCATTTCTGAGCTGTCTAAGGAGACATGCCACCTCAGCAGCTCATCGACTGCCGTGTAGAGAAAAGGGCCTGAGATGTGAGCAGCCCTCACCTTCTGTGGGGACTGGCATCAGTCTGACCCCAAAGGAGCGCTGAGTGGCACCAGCCAAGGGACAGGGACACCAACCTGCAGGGACCACTCTGACCCACTGCCACACTGGGACCAGGATGCCCATGGTGTGGTCCTGTTGCCTGTCCAGGAGCGTGTCCTTGTTCCTGCAGGTGACCCAGTGAGTGTGGCTAAAGGTGTCCTGAGCACAGATTGCATCCTGCTGCTGTACAGTTATCCCTGAAATGCGACACCCATGCCTGCCTATGGACACCTTCTGTGCAGCCCTCGAACTGCTGCTGGAGAGCCCAGCCCTGCCAGCTCCACTACAGCTCACCCCTTCACATTTTGAGGGGTAATTAAAGAGAAAAGGCCTTCTCTGGGCAGTAGGGGAGAGCGTGCAATTACAGCTGCCCGCCCTGCCATTTGTATGCAGTGCACATCTGGTGTTACCAAACTTCTGAAAACTGGAGGGGGGGGGAATAAAAAAATCAAATTATTAGTGGATTTTTTTATCCCGAGCTCTTTAAAGTGATTGTGGCTTATTTAAAAATAATACAATAATGCTGAGGTGTTCTTCCTTAACAAGCACACCTTGGGAATGGAAATAGGAAAGCAGGAGAATCAAAAATTCAAGATAGGGTTGGACAGGCTTTGAAATTCTTCTCCCCAGTGAGTTACACTAGTGGATATTTAAAAAAACCCCTAAAAACCGCCTAGATTTTGTTCAGATTTTCACACTGAATTCCCAATTCCCTTAATAAGAAGCTAAATCAATCTTTAGAGAACAAATGTAAGACCTGTGGCTGTAAATTATTAAAATATACTTGAGTAATTTTCTGGTATAAGGCTTCAACTTCCAACACCTTGGCAGGCTGCACACACCACGAGCAGGATCTGTGCAGGTTACTTGGAGAAAAAGGACTGTGCCCTCTGCTCCTTGGCTCTGTGGTGGTGTTTAGGAAATGTGTGCTCAGCCCAGCAGCTCATCAGCTACTCCTTACAACCCCGTGCTGCTGGCATTCCCCTCTGTAATTACACCAACCATTCCAGAGCTTCCTCACTGGCTTCCATCAGGGAGCAGCACACTGCTGGCAGTGGCAGCACCGCTGCCCTGGATCGAAGCTCCTGGGAAAGCCAGAAGAGGCGCTGGCTCCATTCCTCTCATCATCCTAATGACAGAGCATGGGTCTCCTAAAGCAGCAGCTGTGTCTGGGCCCAACTATGCTCTGCCCTCGCCCTCACCTGCTGAAACTGAACCAGGAAGGTGTGATGCAGGGTCAGCAGCTATGCAGCAGCACATACACAGGTAGGGATTCACAGGGGTGGAAGGGAAAATGGAAAAGCAGCCTGTAAGTTCTCAGATGGGCAGCCTTCAATGTACCAACCTGTGTTTCAGTGACACAGCCAAAATGCAACGACAAACCCCACTCTCCCAACCCTACCATGATATATAGAATATATATATCCCTATCATGATATATAGAATAATTCAGTGATTTTATCAAAGACACCTCCATTATCTGTTCTTATAGATACCACTGCTATCCTATTCTTTTCATCAACTTTTCCATATCCCAGCAGAGATACCATCCAATCTTCCTGAAACCGATTCCTCTGGATTTCATACAAATCATGATCAGAGGAGTTTGTCAGCTGTTTGTAGTGATACATTTGTTTTACACGTAGGAGTGATTGACCATCTGTGTCTGTAACCAGCACCCACAAAATCCTCTGCTGATCCTCTGAGAGGGCACAGCCCAGCTGGAAAAGCAAGGCAGATGAAAAGTGGGAACTGCCTCTTGGCCACCAAATTAGCAACCATTGGGGAAACCCCTCAAATATAATGTATCACACCTCTTTTCAAAAAGACCTGAGGTGAGATCCTTCTGAGATCGGGTTATCTTCCAGCAGGTGGTCCTTCCTTCAGGACAGGGATGCTAAAGCTACAGACAAGTTCCAAATCTATCTAAACATCTCAGATGAGACTCGCCCCTGTCAGCTGCGGGAGCTGGGAGACAGCAGCAGCTCCCGCCCGCTCCATTAATCAGGATTCACCAGCCAATGTGCTGCTATAAACCCCCTGACTCAATGCCAGCACCATGCACGGGGAGCCATGTGCCATCAATATTCCTTGTCCTCCCCCAGCAGCGAGACGCAGCCAGGGAGGGCCTGACAGGGGCTCGGCCATGTGAGTGGAGGAGCAGGTTTGTGACAAGTCTGGATGGGCCCAGCGATGCTGAGCTGACAGGGATGTGACAGGAGACCTTCATGTTTCCCCATCCAGATTGGCCTCAGTTCAGCTTTTTAAAATAGGGAGGTGTAACTGTGCCTGAACCCTGGGTTATCCCTGGGGCCGGCAGGCTGCCCCCAGAGCTCTTGTTTTGACTTAAAAAGTGTCATAACATAGGGAGCCATCCAAAATTTCCCGTTACCGCTGCAAATCTTCAACTAAAATGCTGCTAAACATGTTTTCTCGCTCCTCATCATAGTGAAACACAGATATTAGACAGGTTTGGATTTTCCTCTGACATTCATAAATAGTAACTTTGATTCAGCAAAGCGCAAAACCACGTGCTCAGATCTCAGCCTGGGCTAAGCTGTGCTGCTGGCAAGGTTTGCCTTTTATCGATGTCAACAGAACTTAAGCGATTGCTTATAGTTTGCCAGGTTGGGTGAGGAGTCCCCGGTACTGACAGCAGATCCCAAAAACATTCTTAACATTTCTAGGCGGCTGCAAAACCCTGGAGAACCTGACCCTTTGCTTTTCGGCTGCAGCATCGTGGCACAGTGCTGTGCAGGCACTCGGGCTGCTGCAGAGATTTTGGGTTTAATCCTGTCGGCTCTTTCCCTGACATGTTTCAAACCCTCCATATGCCCTCAATGCCACCAGCAGCCATACCCAGATAACAATTCCTGGAATGAGCCCAAGGCTCTCGTGTGATGGCTGAGCGAGGGAGAAGAGGTTACACAGCCTGTGCGCTGCAGGAACTTGTCACTTCTGGTGGCTTTTGTTAACAAATATGTTCTGTTTACCTTGGGACTTGTTAGAAAGCAATTTTTGAAATGTTCAATATTTAATGAAATATTTAAATGTTTAATGGGTTCTTTTTCAAACCCTGCTTTCCTTCTGTGAGGTTCTGAAGTCACTGCAAAGATTGCAAGGTTTTAACTTTCTCACTGTTACAAATTAATCTTCTAATGACACTGGTTTAGCTACAGAAATCAGGTACGTGGGGACTGATGCTTCCACGGGTAGCAACACCCACTGCTGGCCCACTGCAGGATCATCGGTATGCAGCCCCACACCCCCCCCTGCAGTGCCTGCCTCTTCATAAATGCGTATTTCTTTATTAATACGGGGATACTTTAATCTCAGTCTAATTTTACCTTTAGGGAAGCTCTATTCTGAGCCTGCCAGGAGCTCAGACCCTCCAGATGCAGCGGTGTGATTTGTATTCAAAGCAGCAGGTCTATCTGTCAACATGTTTGTCTCCCCTCTCTGCCAGCTCTTATTTATAATCCCATTCAGATTAATGAATGACAGTAGTTCTCATCACAAGAAATTTGATTAATCAATTTAAGTGCTTAATCACCCTGGCCTGGGTGAGAAGTGTACTGGAGGGATGATGCCTGTATAGGGGCAAAGTTGTGAGATGTAGGAGGAAAACATCATCCCTTTCCCTCGGGAACAACTCGAGCCGGGAGCATGCACCGGATCCTTGACGGGATTACGAGCTTTCCAAAAGCTCAAAGTTTCCTTAGGGCCAGCAGTCATGGCCAATTAGTCACGAAATATCCTTTTCAACCCATCTCCTAATCTGACACAAAAGGCTTCACACTACCTACCTCGTTCCCTGCTACCCATGTCACTCAAATTGAACCCAAAACCCACCAACCATAAAACCTCTCACAGAGTGATGACCAGGATAATCCAGACGGGCATCCTGCAGCATCCCCACTCTACATTAAGTCTTTTCTATTGCTTTCCTGTACCACAAAGACCCCCACAGCCTGGCTGTGACACCAGCTTGAATACTCCAGAATAATCTCCAGGGTTTTCTAGAGACCTGGGAGGTATTTCAGGTGATGGGTAGGAGCACAGTTGAGCAGAAATCACTGATTTCTAGGGCAGAGGCCACACAGTGTGGGAGCTGCTCTGAAGCTGCTCTTGTGGATGCTCTGAATGACATGATAAAAACCAAAAAAAATTGGTAAAACACCTCAAGCAGGCTCTGCTCAACCAGGGACACATCATACAGGGATTCTTACTGGGAAGAGCTCCCACATTCATCTCCACCACCTAAACTCAAAGGCACCTGAAGGCAGGTGCCCTGTTTGGACCTGGGTGCAAACAGGGCAGCATGAGCTCTGCAGATGGACAGTTTAATGGTACCTGTAAATATGGAACAGCCCGAGTCTGCCAGGGGTTATTGAGATCAGATCTGACTAACACAAGCTCCATACACAAACCAGACTCCCGTACTCTCAGGTAAAAGAAGAGCAGCCCAATGATCCCGATGTGAGTGGGCAATTAGTAAGAGGAAAAGTGGTGCAAGGGCTTCCTGACTGTCACCACACAGTGAGAAGAACTGTGAGCTGGAAAACCATGGAACATATTAATGTCACATTGAAATATTACACAATACACTGAAGCATTTTATATTTATTCTCTTCTAGAAACGTTAGAAAGAGAGTATAATGAGAACACAGCAAACAAGTCAAGTGTTTTCTTCCTAAACTGACAATAAAAATATGCTAAAGAAATGCCTAAAATCCTAATAGGAGAACAAAAAAATAATGGGCTGGGCTATAACAGGATTCAGCTGCAACTTTATTTGAAGGCTTTAATCATGTCTCCTACAACATCAATGGAAAATCAGATACAAAGCTGTATGAACCATTAATGTCTGTGCTGCTTGTCTCAACTGTCTGGGGTCTGAGACATGAATGGATTGGGCAGAGGCTAATGAAGATAGGTCAAGGTTGAAATACCTTTACATCTGAGGAAGATTTGCACAAAATTTTTTGAGCTGGTCTTAGTGGAGACTTGACTGAAGTAGCAAATACTGTGATAAGACCAACAGTGCATCTCCAGCCCAGCTGCCTCCACCGTGGCCATCACTGGCAGGCTGCACTCAAGTGGGAAACTTTGTTGTTGTCTGATTCTCTTTTTTGGGAAAAAAAAAAGACCATCACAGCATGGGGGAACTAGACAAGATCTGACAGTGCCCTGCGGAAATGCAGGCTAAGATGGTATTTTTGGAGACACACGACAGAAACAAGCCACATGTAGAATGATCCAGGGCTGCAAGGCAGGGGCACAATCACATGAGAGATGCAGTTCCGATGCATCCACTGTCTGTCCAACACAGGCAAATAAGGACAAGCCTAACAAATGCAACTAAGAGAAAATATATAAATATCTAAGAGAACTTTTGGGAGCTATTAATTATACACGCAGTTTTATCTTGGATTAATTTTGTGCTGGAATAGATGAGAAGCCTTAGCTGGAATCCTTTTCTGGCAGCCTCCCTCAGGCAAAATCAGCCCTGGAGCCACCTGCAGATATTCCACACTGCAAAGGGACATGCTCAGGTTCTGGGTCCTGTTCTCTTTACTCTGCCTGCTCGTGGTTAAGAGCAGTAGGGGCTGCAGTCAGTGAGTCAATACCCAACACGTGTCCACCCCACCTGGTCACTTCAGGCCCTTTGCAAAGGTGACACAATTCCATTGCTGCTCCACACAGACTGAGCAGAGAGCACCGGCTGTGGAGGTGCTGGGTGCTCCAGCCAGGCAACTTCCCATGGAAGCCGATATTCCCTTCCCATTTCAGGAAGTCATTTAAAATCTTCAGCAGGTCCTGAATTCTGAAAATTGAATACAAGTGCATAGAAAACTTGGAAGGACCTGACCTTCAAACCTCCTTCCAGTGAGTATCTTTATTCAAAAGCATTTACACAACCTAAAACAAATTATTGTGTATGTCAATAATAAATCTTCCCATTCCAATTTAAAATCCTTACAGCCTCACTAATGCTCACAAGCAAGGGCAGGATCTACAGTAAGCAGGCATTCAAGAATGTCTTTGTTGTAGAAATATTACGTTTGTATTGTTTACAGCCCACTTATAAATATTTCATTCCTGTCCCAAAAATCCAAACTGCAAAGCATCAATTTCTCAAGATTAGTGCACCAGAATTTCCTGAAGCTCACCACCAGCAAACAGCTGAGTGTTTCTGACGTTCAATAAGCAGTAAAAATGTCAATGTTTTACTTGTATTAATTTCTCATCAGAGGAGGGAAAGCTCATTTCCGTGACAGATAATGAACACTGGAGGAGGTTTGCTATGGCAAGATACACAAGACCAGTGTACTCTTCCTATGAACAGTGGTGGAACCTCAGACCCCTTCCTGGTGCCTACCTGAGGTGACATTATTGCTGTGATTTTGCCTTCTGAAGAGCCCTTCATGGCTACTTAACAGTTATGACACTTGGACTGCTGAGAAAGGAAAACACAACTCTAAACACAAAACCAAATGTCTGCTATATGTCCTGAGACATTCTGGAGGACAGAAGCAAAGATGGCAAGCTAAGAGCAAATTTTCTTCTCATTGTAGAATAATAGGATTTGTATCACTGGCATTTGGAGTACAGCTGTCTAAAGAGGATCAGTCTACACAGTGCCAACAACAAGTTATTTGCATTCTTTCAGGAATGGGACTTCAAAGTGGTGGCATCTTGGATCTTGGGTCTGAACAATTCTGCTGATTAACTAGATGCAAGGCTTTGCACAAATGAATCTTAAATTCTGCTCACACAGATGGGATCTTACACATCCCTCTCCAACCTTTCATACTCTTTAACTAAGAAGATGAAAAAGCTCACAAAGGGCAGGAGTTGAACTGCAGGTCCTCTAGCAGGTAATGAGGGTTGCAAATTCCCCCACCTCTGCACCTTCTGTGTCACTGGAGGTTGCCCAGGCCTTGCTGTGCAGAGGGTGATGGCAGCAGCAGGGCACTGCCCAGCTCCAGCACATCCTCCTCTGACTCTGCCCTGTCTGCAGGTCCCCACCACGCCACAGCCTCTGGGGACAGGTCACTGGGTAGGGGACCTGTGAGTCACAGGGCACTGACAAAAGAAAGTCAAGTGACAAGCTGGCAGGTTCAACAGTTCTGCTTCTAAAGTGCTTTCTGCATATTTTCTCAATACAAGCCAGACAGTGCTGATGAACTATTTGACAAAACATAACGCTGAATCATTTTTAGTACATCACCTTTTCTCATGCAGAGGGAATCTTCCGTCTTCCCCATCACAGCCAATTAGAGTATTCATAACATTTCTCCAAGGCTGACAGTGATTGGAAAAGACCATGAGACTCATAAAGGAGACTTCCACGCTTTATGCCATCAGATCTGTTCTCTCCATCCCCCTGGTTTCTGGGTGTTTAACTGACAATGGCAGAGAATCATTTTGCTCAACCCAAACAATTTTTTCCTTGCCTGCGAGTACAAGGTGCAGCTTTGCTAATGTCAACAGAAAGGAGTTTTCCCCCAGAGCAGCAGCAGCACGACTGGTGTGTGGAACCACACCTCTGAGTCCCATCCCCTGCTCCTGCAGCCAAGAGCATTCTGGAAATCCTCTGTCCATCAGCAGAGACGGACAGAGCAGGGCCAGGAAATGGAACTGTTGGAGAACAGTGCTGAGTAAGAACTGAAATGTTACTTGAACATGAAACTACTGACTATTTCAGCTTTTATTCCAGACTGAAATGGTGAAATGCCATCCCTTGAGAGCCATTCCCTCTTACAAAGTCCAGACCCATACACAGAAACTTCACTTTCCAAAATGTTCACTGGCTGAATCCAGCTCAAAAGGAGATCAGCGCTCTCACGGGTAACTCACAGAGTCCAGAGGTTCACGGTGTTGAACAGATCACAAGAAGATTCAGTGACACATCAATTTAAACAGCATTCGTTTCATTTTGCAGGCGGAAGTTTTTCAGCATTTGGGAGAAAGGGGTGGAGAGAAACTCATGTGCTTGTTCATTGCCAAGAGAAAACTGACAGTGCACTGAGTCTCACTTAAGGTGGCTACAGCACAAAATCGAAAAGCAAGATTTTCTCAGTCACTGAAACCAAGTTCAAGATTCAAGAAAAAGCAAAAGAAAACAGAAAATTCTGGGCTGCTTGCTTCCCAAACCTCCCACTGACACCACAAAACTGTCATTAGAAATGAGTCCCACGGGCAGGCAGAAATCTGTTCCCTCAGCCATACAATCCATCATTTCTATCCAACACGTTGCCTGTAGGTTTACAAATCACAAGGAATTTACCAAGTGGCTTTCATAAGGAAAAGTGGGCAATAAATCATCATCTCACCAAAGCTACTCACGTAACACACAACTTCATTTTCATGCCAAATTTCATAATTGGTAACTGTAAAGAAACACAAAACCAACAAAAAATCCCAATCTGAGCAGTCTTCAAAAACAATGACACAGTATTAAGGATGGACATGAATTCAATTACTCACCTACTCCTTCTTCTCTAATCCCACACTAAACCTGAAGGGGTGGGAACTCAGCCCACCCAGAGCCAAAGCTGCACTTTGCCCCAGAGAGCTTTTGAAAAGAACTGGTTTCACCTGCATTAAGCTCAGGGGTGTGAAGGACAGGGACAGTCCCTCTGAAACTCCTGCCACCACTGCACAGTGGCTGCGGCACCTCCTCAAACTTTTGATAAATCCTCCCCTGAAATGGCAATTAACACCTTCTGCAGGTCGCCCCACAAGATTAATTTTCCAAGCACAGATTAATGAAAACGGAGGCAGAAGTGTTCAGAAAATATTTTCCCTATTAATCTTCAGCAGCAGCAGATTACCAGCAGGGTGGCTAATGAAGACATTGGTTCATTCAGGTGAGAGCAAACAGGGACAAGGATGGGGCCACTTTCCTGGGCACTGTGAGGGGACAGCTCTGTCACCACCATGTCCCACTACACTCCAAACTCCACAGAAAAATTACTTAGGTTGTCCCAAAACACCGCCTGGGCCCTGGCCACATGTTGACAGGCAGCTCAGAGGAGGGAGCTGCCCCAGGAGCTGCAGAGATCACAAATCCCCACAACCAACAGGTTCTGAGCTCCCAACAGGAGCTCAGAAAACACATTTTAAAATCTCCACTCCCTCCAAGTTCACCAACAGCAGATGCTACTTCTGGTTGAAAGTTTACCCCTAGGAGTGAGAGGCTCCTTTCCTACAGAATTTTTCTCTACCATACAGAAATCTCAAGGGGATATTTAACTGAACTACAAAAAGAGTTTGAAACCAACATAAAGAGGATCCTGCAGAGCAATCTGCACCTGAAAGGGGCCCATGGTCACTGCAGAGCCCATGGCAGACTGCTCTGGAAAGCAGATTGAGTGCACCCATCTTCCTGAAGCAGGACTTCTGATTCCTAGCATTTTCCCAAACTATCAGGACATGTTTCATGTTTCCTTCTCTAACAATAGTGTCTTCTGCAGTTCAAGCAAACAACAGTTTCTTTCTTTGTTATATTTTCCTTCACAGCATTGAATTATCTTTTAAATTGAGAACTGTTATTCTGCCCTCATTTTTCCAAGCTCATTGGTGGCAATGTTGCATTTTGATACAGCCTAGCTTAGAGCCTTGTTTGGGTTTAAAACCAGTAAACGTGACCATTCATGTGCCCTGCCTTGGGGAAGGCAGCATGCCTTTTGCCTGGCTCATTACAGAATCAATTAAACCTGCACTTAGTGGAAGGATGGGAAGGCGGTGGGAGGAGAAGCCGAAACCACATCCCCTGTCCTTTGTCAGCAGCACAGAGCTGCGCACTCCGTACCCTTCAAAGCTCCTTGCAGGCGGGTGGCAAAGCATTGCTGAGGCGCTGCGGGTGCTTCCTCCCGGCAGCTCCCTCACCCTCCTCTGCTGCCCACACAGCCTTCGGACCAGCACTGAGGGCTCGTGTCAGCACAGCACCGAGACAAACAGGACGACAGCTGAACGTGACATTAACTAAAGGTGACCTTCATACCTTCTCGGTGTTTAAATTCCGTGTGCGCCCTTAACAAATTAGCCATTACCTGTTTAGTATGACGGATGCCACCTCACCATGCTGGCGTCTGCTTTGTAAAATGAAAGTATCACTGCTTTATTTCAAGGTTCACCTGCAAGTTTCGTTTGTAATAAAAAGGTGATTCTCTAGTGACATCAAGAAAAGGAGAGGGACATACCCAGGGTAAGGCTGGACCTGACTGAGTGTTGAGACACCAACTCACCTCTCTCTTGCAGAGTAGGGAAGGCCCAGTAAGTATAAAGTTTAATATTATCCTGTTTAATGATATTTTCACTTCAACCGAACTGTAAAATTAACCAAGAACTTACACTAAAAAAAGACTTTTATTTTATGCTGATCATTAACTGAGGAGGTTTTGCACTTGAGATCTGTTACATTAAAGGGGACTGAAATTGCTTGTATCAATTACCTTATTCTAAGTGGACAGACCTCTCATGAAATATTAAAACTGTTTTGTGACTACAGAGGAGAGGACAGAACGGCCAAATCCTGGCTGGGAAGGGATCTGTGGTCCAGGGGTGCTGCCCATGCTAAATGGGGCAGGACTCACCTCCCCCTGTGCCACAGGAGCTGTCACAAGCTCTGGGCTCTGGCACTGTCCCATGTGACCTTTGGTGGACCACAGGCCTTATTTTCTGGCACTGAAACGATGTTCTTCATATTCTACTACTTAAAGCAAACAAAGGTACACTCAGCTGGAGCTCCATGACTTTGCTGTTTACCTTGTCAGTAAATACACCTATAATGAGCGCAGTTCAAAAGCTAATAAACTAATGAGCTCAGAGGAACCAGACACTGAGCAAGCAGACACAGAGACACAGAACTAAGGAAAAAAATTGGTTAAGTAGAAAAGCACCAAGAGCACCAGCAACTGGGAAGATGCAAAGCCCACAGCCCAGAGCAGAGTCTGAACCCAAATTAGCTGCACCTGCAAGGGAGAGCAGACCACAACCCCTAAAAACTGACACATTTCTCTTAACCCTCTTGCTGTGGAATCTCTGATACAGTTCGGTGCCACTACAGGTATGCAATTAATTACAGACCGGCTGTAATGCACTTTGCAAAGGAAAATTCTATTAAAATGTAATTATTAATTCTACAAAAACGTAATTATTAATTCCATTACCACTACTGCCAATGGCAGAAGCCCTGTTCGAAATACAAAACTCCCCTCAGGTAACTTTAAAGACACACAATAAATGGTGCGAGGAAACAAAGTATGGAAGGATCCTCAGGCCACTAAAACTTTCTGAGCACATCTAAAGATCCCTGCTTGCACAACAGCACAGGCAGCTTTAGAAAAGCGCTTTATTTTCTGCAGGTAGTGTGTTTTGTTGTGATCATTCTCCACACTTTCTCTTTTCTCTTTACATACAAAACCAGGCATGTTTAGCTGCAGAAGGTGCTGACTTGGCAAGACTTGGTTTGCCAGTGAAGAACGTGCTATCCCTGGTTTATAAAACCTCACAGTGTTTATTTAAACACAAGCCAAAGCTCAGCTGTGTCAGAGGAATGAGCACATGGCAGTGCCAGCCATCCAGCTCCACTGCTGGCACCCACGAGCAGAACGGCTCTTTGTCATACACCCACAGCCACGGAGGCTTCATGAAGCCAAGCCCTAAATTTAGAAGTCATCATCCCAAAGCTGTACGTGAAACGATTCATCATGATGACAGCAGCAGCAGCATGTGAAATGGAGTCGTTTGGAGAATAATGCAGACAGGTATTTGCACAGGACAGAGATAGTGGTGGTGTTTGGAGCCTTCAGAGTACGGATCATGCTGCTCCAGAATGGGGTGGCTTTTCCAGAGTCCTATAATGACTCTGCCACAAGGCCTAACCTCAAATAACATTTCAGCCTGTCCTAACACACAACAATTATATTATGGAGAGGGGAAAAAAATAAATACAGTAGGATGAAAAAAACCCCTCCTGCCCAGAGTGGCCCATGCTGTGGCACCTGGTAGCACTGGTGACTCCTGAGCCCAGCACTCCCACATGGGAATGTCACAGGCTCCCTCAGTCCTGGGCTCTTGCCTGGTTCTGTCCTCATGACCCCTGCAGCTGGCACCTGACACTTATGAGAAGCCTGAGACGAAGACTCAAGACACCAAGACAATCAGGGAACACCTTGAACATGCATTTAACTGCAGCCACTCTTGCTCTGGTCATTCCTGTGCTGACACCAGCCCCCAGTTTACGTGGTTTTTCATCTCCCCACTTTATTCTTTTGACATTTGTAGATGGAACAACTGCATCACTTCTCAGCTCTGGTTTTGCCAGATTAAACAGTCTTTTTATTTCACCTCATAAAACAGCCCATTTTCCTGATCCAACCTGTCCTTTTGTGTTCTGCTCCCCACAGACGTCCTCTGAGCTCTGCCCTCCTTCATTGTATATGGTGTCGTAAATGATGCAGTGCCACCTTGCTCTTGGCCCCATCGTGCCCCACTGCTGTTGTTATTCCTCCTCTGAAGCACCCAAGGATCCCACATGCCATAAGAGCCATTAGCACACACTGTCTGAGGCTGAGGAACTCTGAGTAACACACAACTGTATGTGAAAGCCACCCTAAATGGACAGATGAGACACTGGTTTTAGCTGCAAAGATCCTCCAGTGAGCAAAGTGTTGGTAAATACAGCCCATTTGACTAAGTGTGGCTCTACATAATCTGCGAGGAGGACATCTGCAGGGCAGAGGGAAACAAGAACACGTCTCCGAGAATAAGAGTGATGTAAAAGCTCATCTCTCTTTCTCATTGCTATATTCCCAGTCACAAGCTACGTGCTCATTATCTTCCATTAACATATTGTGTCCTCTTCCTTAACTTACTAAGAAAACGTTTATCTCCAAGGAAATCCTGCAGAAAAGCCTGAATTTGCATATACATAATAGACATGTCAAAACGTAAGATTGTGAGGATTTGGTATTCCAACTGAGAGTGTTATAGATGATTTGTATGAGTTTCCTTAAACTCCAGAACAACTTCACTGAATCCCATTCCTGCCAGTGGCACTGTAGGACCAAACACAATCCCACTGCATTTAGTGAAGGTGGAACCAGCTGCCCCACAGAACCTCCCATCACTACCTTGACCCCATCTTCAATAGCTTTATGCAGGAATCTCTGCAGATAATTATTCACCACAATGGTTTTCCAGTCAGATCCAGAACAACCTGGAATGCTAAAGGTGAACTCCAATTCAGATCTGCTGTGCATTTTCCTTCAGACCATGATAAAAACTTCTTTCCCTGCCAACAGAAATGTCTACTGTGAATCCTTTTTTTTTTTGAAAACCAGCCATTTTTGAAAGCCAGCTTAGAAACCAGATGTGCTCTGGGGGACAGAGAAGGCAGTGCCATGAGCATGATGCAACACCAGGAGGCAGAGCTTAGGATAGTGACATTATAAAACCTGAGTAGCAATGGGAAACAGTAGTTTTACAAAGGTTATAAACATGAACACAAGACCTAAGGGTAATTTTCCAGATCCTGCTCAGTAACGGGGTATTGCAGGCTCCTTCTTTTCCTACTGAGAGAGGAGAGGTGAGCCACACCAACTGGAGCCCCAGTGCTCACCGGACTCCCTGGCCACACCAGCCACTGTTCCATCACCAAGAGTGGGCACAAGGAAGGAAATGAGCTCCCAGCTGACAATTCCCTGGCATGAGGAGCATCCTTCCAGCTCCACAGCTGAGCCATACTCCAGTACATCCCCCCCATACCAAAGACTCCTGCAGTTCAGTTGCTGTCGTCTCTGCATCCATAAATCAACTTTATGGAATGCACCAATTCGGGGGCGGTGCAATAAAATACACCTGTATTATTGGAATATCAACTATCTTTGCAAAGAAACAGTTTTTTTTCCATGAGCTACTCAGACAGCTCCCCCAGCTCTGCAGAGCTGAGCAAGGAACAGGGCATGGAGAGGTTGGTCACAACCCCCCAGCCAGTCCCTCATGTGCTGCCCACTGCTGTCCTGGGCATCAGTGCTAAGGGGAGAAAACTGTGCATCCCCTATGCTAAAATGGTGGATAACACAGACTTCTCACATCCATATTTAAAAAAAACACAACTTTTTCAAGTAGTTGGGCAAACATCACCCAGATGGCAAGTTTGCTGCATCCTTGCTGAAAAATACCATGAAGCCAACAAAACCATATGGCCAACCAGAAAAGTCACATAAAGATAACAATATGCCTGTACAGGCAAAATGTTAAAGAATTAGGCCCAAAGTACATAAAAATCTGCTACCTGGTCCATTAATCATGTTTATGAAATCAATGCCTATATTTACCTCAACATTTAGTAGTTCATAAACACAGGACAGGCAGGTATGGTCATTGCAAAGGTGCTGGCAGGAGGCTGCCTCTGCAGCCCACTCTGCTCTCCCTACTCCAGCCTTTGCCCCCTTTCAGCTGGAAATGGGGTCTTACACTCCTCAAATTGCCCTAAATGGGAAAGGGATGAGACACACAAGCAGATGGTCTATAAACAAGATTCTGGAAAAATCTCTCACTGCCTGTGGATTTATCTCCCTTAAGAAGGCTGGCCTGTTCACTGGAGGGTTATTAAGCTCTCTCCCACCTACATGCAGGCAGTAAAAAAGATGCAGAAAGGGCTGCAACACCTGAACCACTGACTCATACGCCAAATATCAATGCCTTTAAGGCTCTGCCATCACCACCACCTTTTCCATGGCTATCATACATGCAAGAACCATCTCTGTCAGCTTCCAAGATGACACTGAGCTGAAAAAGCCAGGCAGAGAGCTGACAGCAAGAATCTTCTATATTAGGATGAATCAATTAAATGGCCATTACAGCAGGAACCGTCAGGATGCTCGATGGCCAACTAGATCAGTATTTATGCCTTGCTGCCTGGAATCCCCCACCAGCGGTTTTACCATCCCCTGGAGGCATCTCTCAAGCAGCCTGCTCTGGAAGGAGCTGTCTGACTAACTACGGGTGTCTGGAGAGCACAGGGGGTTTCTGCCAACCCCAGCCAGGTGTTCTGAGGTCCTGTAGGGCCATATGCACGGTCGTGGCAAGGGATGCGAGAAAAAGGCTGAAGGCTTTAACGCGTTCTGAACTCCATGGAGGCTTCACGGGCTGTGCGTGCCGCTGTCTGCTCTGCACTGAATTATCCCGGGTGCCCCCAGCCCGTGGGGAGCCCGCGTGGGGACCGCCGCAGCCGTTTCCAAGGCAACGGCGCGATGTGAAGCAGGATTCCTTTCTCATCAGTCGAGATGGCTCAAGTATCCATTACGTTCCGCGGCGGGTTGAATAACAAACAGGAGCGCCAACGAATCAATGAGACGCGCAGGGTTTTAAGCCCTGCAAAATGCTTGTTTTCTTCTGTATTCCCTCGAGCCCGAGGCTCCCCAGCCAAGTTAGAGCAAAGAGATTTCAAATTTGGCAAGAATCTAGGCGACAGATCCTCCTGAAGTGCAAATTGCCACAGTTCCACTGAAGTCAGCAGAGATATGACAATTTACACCCACTTAGGTTCTGCCACTGGGTAATTAGCACATTGCAAATAACTGGAAACAGATTCCCAAATAAGAACACTCTTAAGCTTGAAGCAAGAATGTTTAAATTTAAAAAAAAAAAAAAAGCCTCCACATTTTTTTCCAGGATTAAGCAAACTTTCAGGCTTCTCTGCTGGCTTCTTCTAATATATTACTGGATGAAGTAAAAACCTATCAAAGCTTTTTGTTACCCTGATGACACAGGGTTACAGGTGACAAAACCACAATTGTGTTATCACCTTTGCTGTACCTGATGTATTTGGTTGACAGACCTCCCACCAGGTCCAGCCCCAATGCCCCTTCGCTACCAACTCCCCCTACAGCCCCAAGGACCTGGCACCCTACCTGTCTGTTCCAGTCATGCCTGGGTTTTGTCACCTACCCAATTTTACAGACTTTTATATCAGACTCAGAGGTAACAACGCACGTGTTGATCATCTGCAGGATGTAATACTCAAGTTTTGTATAATTTCTCTCTTAATCAATACCCAAAAAGGTCAAGCAGAACAAATCCTTCATTCTTTCACGTTAGGCTGACTTGTCTAACATCAGTCCTGGGCAAAGCAGCGGAAAAACTGATATGAGATTCAATTAATAAGGAATTAAAGGATGTGACTACACTTAATGCTTGCCAACCTGGTTTCATGGGAAATAGCTCTTTTCAATAAACCTGATTTCATTCCTTCAGGAGATTCAGAGTCTGATTGACAAAGGCACTTAAAATATTTGGAACCCACTTAAAATTTTGTATGGCACTTTACTCGGTACCAAACAGCATCTGAACGTTAAAAACACACACATCTCATGAATTAAAAGCTGTCTAGAACACAGATCTCAAAAGCAGCAGTCAGTTGGGACTTATAATCGAATCATGAGCTTTCAAAGAGGAGGCTGCACTCCAGGAAGCGATGACCCTGGAATTGCTCAGGCTTTGGACTGGACAAATGGCTCAGCCCACATGTGCAGGCAGCTGTGAAACCCAATTGCTCTTGGGGTCAGCACTGACAGTGGAGACACGTGGCTGGTGAAGGTTCCTGTGTGACAGCTCAACAGAGATACCCACAGACCTCTTCCTTTGCCTGAGCGATAACTGCATGGCTCTGCCACACTGGTTTGCTCAGATAAAACAGTTTTAAAGAGGGAAAACCTCTAAAGCAGCACAGAAAGGATTCCCTTATTGTACTTTTCCCAGGATACAGATACTCCTTGTACCCATCCATCACGCATGAGGTGTTACATCACAGCACAAGTCGCAGACCAGCCACACATGACCAAGGGCACCTCTGCCCTTACTCATCAACCATGCACAGGCACTTCATCCATCAACCCACATGTGAGCTCCCTGGGGGGAGTCAAAAAGGCAGAGACACCCAGCAATCAGAAGTCCCCAAGATCTGCTTCCTTCTGCCACCAGCAGCAGATGCTCAGGGACTCCTGAGAGCTGGAAGAGCTGCCTCTGCCTGCAGTTGGCCCTGTGCCCTTCCCTGCCCCTGCCCTGTGTCAGGCTCACGACAGGAGCTAAGGAGCCCCTGTTAGTGCCTCTGACACAGCAGCCTGGCTTTTCCTCCAGCAGGTTATTACAAAGGCTTGAACTGCTGAGTCAGGGAAATGTAACATGATCTCCACACCTGAACACCAAACAAAGCCACTAAAATGTCCCTGTGCTCACCTGCCAGCAAGGCATTGGCTCTCTCACCTGCATGAAGAACCACCTGGAGGAAACACTGGCAGGAAGTGAGTGCAGGGCAGGGGATCCCTGGGAGGAGATGAGGAGGACTGATGCTCTGCAGCAAGACTTGCCATGTCTGCTCAAGCTCCACCATCAGTCAAAAGAAAGAAAAAGGCAGCCTCAAAGGTCTGAGCAAGGGGATGTGTGGCCCCAAAGTGAGACAGCATTGAGACAGCATCTCCCAGCCACAGCTCTGCTCAGGGTGCCAGACTGCTCAGAACTCGAGCTGCTTTAGTAAGGTCTACAGCAGCTGATAACTCAGGCCTGCAAGGAACATATATGTGTTTTAATGCCATCCAACAGGGAGTGGGAGCTTGTCTTCCCAACACCTGGTGTGCTGCCTCTACTAGCACCAGAACCATCCCTCCTGTGCCCCTCCTCACAGCAGAGCCATCCCTCCCGTCCCCTTCTTGCAGCCAGGTTTGTTATTAGCTGGGGAAGCAGAGGGTGTCCGATGGCAAGAGGGAAATAAATCATTGTTCCCAGCTAAATGGAGTAGTGCAGATCTGCAGGAAACGCTGCCTTCACCAGCAGTGCAAATAATGGAGATTGCATGCGCCGGGGCCAAGGCAATGAGCCACCACACTATTGATGGGGCATTTGTACAGCTCCAGGAGTTGTGTTTCACAGCCAGCTCTAACAAAGACAGTGTCGCTGTACAGAGCCGAGGATTAATTCTGCCCCTCACCATGCACAGGTTTCCCCAGCCAGACCCCAGAGAAGCCAAGGACAAGCAGCTCTTGCCTGTGTCTCTCCCTTGGCCACTGATGCGTTTGTGGGGGTCCAGTGTTCTCCCTGCCACACACTGTGTGTGTGTGATAGAGGATCCTCAGAGTATGCTGGTAAATAAACAGTCACGGAAACACGTTCTGTATTTAATCAGGGGGAATTATCCCCTGGCAGACATGAAAAACAGCCATTACCACACTGGATTCACCCCCATTTAGCCCCAGCTCCTGTTCCTGAAAGCTGCCAGCATGAGATGCACTGAAGAAAGGTGAAAGGCTTTTGTATGAGACATCAGAAGCTTCTGAAGGCATTATCCAAAATCCTAAGCAACCTTCCAGTCCGTAGCTACACCACTGGCAGAGAGAATGAGATCTCTGAGAAACATGATTTATCTACACAATTATAATTTACATTTTAATGAAAGATGCTGCAACAAACACGCCAAAGTATCTCATCTCTAGCATCTAATTCTGTTGATGCCAGTCAGCATGTTCCACTGCTCACCATTTTTACTTGAAACTCTTGGGATCACTGGCTGTGTAACCTGTTTATTCGGCTCTCCAGGCATCTGCCGTCTGCATCTATATCCAAATTAAGAAAGAAAAGCACCCAAGTGCTTGACAGCCCCTCCCCACTGGGAACCGAGATGGGACCAGTGACTGATAGAATTTAGAGAAAGCCATGCACTCAGCAACCCAAGAGAACACCTGAACTAACACCAGGGAGAGACCTACAGGCTTCATTCTCTGCAGTAGTTTGCAAAAAGTGCACAGCAACATAATATTAGCATATAAAGACGAAAGGCTTTTATCTGTGCAAGAAAGCCCAGCATCTCTACAAAAGAAATACAATGAAAAATAAGATTACAGATGAAAACTAGGCATCAGCTGTGCCAGCACTTGAGTCAGAAAGGACAAGCAAGATGTCAAACTGGTGCAGTATCTCCTTCTTTGAGTTTACTTTTTTAACCAAAGAACTGCAGCTTCTCATTGATTTTTTTTCAGCACATTTAAAGATAGATTAGTACATTACTGCAATTGTGGTGGGATTTTTTAAACAGAAGAACCATAATACATTACAGATACTTCGAGCCTTCAAAATGTTTCAAAATGTGACTCTTTAAGTAGTCATATGCATTAGTAGATAACTTTCCACAAAACAGAACAAGTCAAAGAGGTTTTTCCATTAAAAACATCTCTGCCTCAATCCCACCTGCTCTGCACTGGAACCTTTTATTCCACTCTCTGTGTGTGTGCCTTTACAAAGATCCTGGAACCCTTGGGTTCAGCCGAGCCTTATTACATTTTAAAGCCTTTGGATGGCAGCAGCAAAGTGTTCTGCACTATAAACCAGAACACAGCTGAGCTTTGATGGGTTTGCTGCTTCTTTCTACCCCACAAAACACTTTCTAAATGCTATTAAAATTTAGCATACGCCATAATAACCAAGCTGCATTTTTTTTCCACATTTAAGTCAATTGACTTTCAAGTTTTATCTTTCTATGTACTTTGAATCAAATAAAGTTGTTTCTGCAGCTCAGGAGGAGGAGGATGAGGAGCAGCTCATTTTGATGAGCAGCAGTTCCATGAGCAAAAGTCCAGATACCCAAATAAAAGTGCCAGTGGAGACAAAGTAGAAAAGTTCTAATATTTTCTGCGTTTTCCAGCTATTAGATTAGTTTAAAAAAAAAAAAAGGAAGAAAATAAAAAAAGAAAGTGAGGTGCTGTGCAGGAATGGGAGCCCAAAAGGTGAGTAATGCTGAAGGACTGTCATTCAGGAAGGGCTCTTCAACCTGAGCCCTCGGACTCATCTCTGCAGCGTCTCTAACGTTACAAATATAATTACAACCATCAGCCTGTGCTAACGCGTAGGAAGGCAAATGATTTGCATCCAAACTGCAGCCAAGTCCAACCAGAAGATGCTTCTGAAATAGGACCCAGCAAGGGACTGAGCTACAAAATCCTTTAATTTAAAGTTACAGATAAAATGTAAGGAGTTGCACTAGAAACTCCTCCTTCCAGCTGAGTCAGGATGCAGAGGCTGAAATGAGCCAAATCTGAGTTACCTTCAAAATAACCAACACTGAGGATGAAAAAGAAACCAGCACCCACCCCTGCCAGCAGCTGGGCCCTGTCCCACCACCCATGTGGGTGGAGGGGGGACATGGCCGAAAAGCCACAGAGAAGAAACCATGAGACAGGATTTATGTAGACTGCAGGAAATTTACCGTACGTAGAATCAAGAATTCTTCCTCAGCTAGGGCAGAACATCAAGAAAGCTTTGGTGGCAGGATGATTTATCATGTGTTAGACTCACCTCCCAGGCCAGTAGCAGAAGTTTCATCATTCGGAACACCTAAGGTTCTGCACAAGGTTAGGGAAAGCATTGTGGGGCTTAACCCACCTTTGGCTCCAGCAGCAGGACAGATTTTCCCCAAATCTGGTTTCTGTGATTCAAGGCTTTGGGATTATAAAGAAGTGAGGAAGGAAATCAGATCACATTTGATCATCATTTCCTTCAAGTGATGGCACCAGTGCCGCAGGGGGCAATGTGAGCAAACTGGAACCACATTACCCAGCCAGCCACTTACACCCCAACCCACGTGCTTTTCCCAGGTACTTATTTGTGAAAATCTGAAAACCTGGAGCATTTATCTTCGGGTAATTTCCTCCCAAAGCAGGTGACTAGACACACACAATGCTTGCCCTGCAGCAATCAGAGCACATGCTCACTGCAATGCATTTGCTCACCTGCAGGCAACTCCTGCCACGTGCTGGATCAGCTTCTCAGAACACACCAGCAAGCCCTTGCTTAATATAACCAGGAAACTCTTTGCCTGGATTTTGTCCTCCTTCTTACCTTCCCTTTGCCAGACAATACAGAAAGCGGGAAACACAGCACCTGTAAATTTAGGTTATGATCCAGCATCCCAGGGATGCTCTGAGACATTCCCTCACCTCGTGGGATCCAGGGACGTTTCCAAGCAGTTTTCATTGGCCACACACAATTGGTCTGAGGAGGGCTGTTTACAGTCACTGGCAGTTCCACAAACATCCATGATTTAGTTCCCCAAATATTTGTCTCTCATGAAAGTCGGGAACCTCTCAATTTTACAAGAGTTGTTACAAGTCAGACAAAAGCTATTAATAAAGCGTGAAACCTGCAATATCCCCCAAGGGGGATGGAAAAAGAAATCAGTGCTGGAAGGAAAGATCAAATGCAGCTCCGGTGACAGATGGTGCTCCACAAAAGGTCAACCCTTGGCTCATTCTGCTGCTCATTATTTATTAACAATCTTTCTGACATTGGCATTACTGCAAGAGTCCAGTGTTATGCAGATAATAAAACGCTATTTTATAGTCCAAGGTCTCCTGCAGGTACTGCAAAAAGTTTGCAAAGTGATTTCAGTGTCGCAGGGCACTTTTGAGGATGCACGTGCCAGGAGGGCACAGAGAGCCTGCAAAGTGAAATGGCAAAGTTTCATGGCTCACCTGCCTGGCCTCCTGCTCACCCAGACTCTTCACCACCAATTCCCATTTCACACTCAGAACAAGACAGGCAAGGTCACGTATGTCACGGTCTGCACTGTGTAACAGCTCACGGGTTACATCTGCCAGAGTCTGACAGGAAACCTTCCCTATCCAGCTTCCTGACACCCGAGGACGTTAAGAGGGACTGCACTGCTCCTTCCACAGCAGCACAGGAGCAGCAGGGAGAGGGAGTCTTAGACCACAGCAATGCAGCAAAGCAGGAGAACCTCCTCCCACTCAGTACCTGGGGAATGGTCTTTGCTGTGCCACAAACACACCAGTAGAGTTCTGTGCTCGCCAACAACAGCCCCTTCTCCACTGGAGGAAATGAAGTGTGATGGCTTTTATCATCTTCAGGTGTGAGAACTCAGGAAGATAAACTTAAACAACAGCCCCTTCATTGCTACACACTGCCCAGCCCCAAGGAACCCAGGAAGATCTCCCTGACAAAATAAGAGACACTTCTGCCTGAGTGAGCCCACTGTTGCCTCTGAGGAATGATCAGCATAAACATGATTATATCAATAAAAAATAAAAACATCATAAAAAGTAGTCGGCCAGAGATAAGTTTACAACTAATTATGAACAGCGTGTCATGCCCTGACTCCTTGTAAAATAAAATATAGTCCATTTTTACTATCTGCTTCCCTGGCTTCCAGATAACAGACACATTTAATTCCAAGGTCATATCTCATTTAACATGTCAAGAGTTTGAACCTCATGTAGAGAAACCACCAAAGGCTCCTGCATCCCACAGAACTGATGGGAGTATGATTGGATTCTCCTTAATAATGTGGTTTATCAGTAAGTACCAAATGAAGTTCATTGCAGAGAAAGGGTAAGATCTACACATAGATCTGCAGGATTTATAAAGTCCCAAACTATTTAGGATATTTGGGTTTTTATCCAAGAACAACAGGAGCAAGCACCAGATGCTCCTCAATAAATGCAAATCAGGTATTGGTGTTGGCAGCAGTTTGGGAATCAAAGCTACCAACAGAGTGGAGATTCACATCAGGGACTCGCTACCTGACTGCCTTGTGCTGAATACCTTCAAAATGGTGATTTAACTTTTATACTGTAGGTGCAGACAAAATACCTGTGGAATGCTCCCACCCAAACCCAGGGGCAGCTGCCAGCACTGCCTCTGCAGTGCAATACACCCTATGGGATATCCCTGATGGGATACAGCCATGGGATACACCCATCTCTGGAACACGGTGCTGGCAGCCAACACACATTTCCTGGACCCAGTGCCCCCACAACATCCCTGCTTTGGCCATCCAAGTTGTTTTACTGCAGCAAAACCAGGAATGGAAAAGCCTTCTGTACTTTCCCCACATTTTCCAAGCTCCAGCAATTTTCAGAACTTTGAATTTATCTCTGTAAAAAGTTTAATGAACTTTAAAGGATTCCTGGGAAGGAAGGAGCAGTGGCAGACATTATCTTCAGGAACTGGTCCTCTTGTATTGCAAGGGTGAACCAAGAAATAAAAAGAAATGGAGGGGCCCTTGGGCAATTCAGAAAATGGCCAAGGTACAACAAGATGAATGACAACCCTTGCAGCCTCCTAATGGAGTGATAGCCATGGGACATTCTACTTACAGGGAGCCTTTTAGAGCCTGGGTTCTGCTGACTGTGAATGAGAACGTGTATAAATAAACAAAGAGCACACTGGCAATGATGTTAAATGATGCTTTGTATAATTATCACTATTCTGTGGTATCATTAACAGGCAAAAGCACAGAATCTTAATGACCAGGTTCTCATGGCCGCCTGGATTTGTTGTCTGACACCACGTGGCCGTAAAACCTCCCCATGAGCACAGCTGCTGATGGCACAAGACCCACAGGCAGACGGCAAGGGTCTGTTTTAACAACAGACAACCCATTTGGTACACAAAACCAACAGCATCTTACTGCTGAAACCTGAAGCGAGGCTTTCTCCATTTAGCCAACATCCTGACAAGCCCCAGGGTCTGGCCCAGCAGCTCTGTATTTCCTGGCCAGTGTGGGAATTCCCTGACCAGTGAAGACTGGGATGCTCATCAGCTGGGATGCTTGTGGACCAGGATGCTTGTGGACCAGGATGCTCCTGGACTGGGATGCTCGTGGACCAGGGTGCTTGTGCCCAGGGTCTGCATGATCAAGCTGGCTCCTGCTGACCAGGAGCTCTCCAATGCCTGTGCCCTTACTTCATCTCTAACAACAAGTGCAGGTATATAATTCTTGAGATTCATGTGAGTGACTTGAAAGCTTTTCCACTGAGACCAAGAGCTTCAGGCCAAATGTTTGAAGGTTTTCGTGGGGAGCACCAGCACAGACCACTTCTTGTTACAAGAGGAGCAGCAGCAGGACCGCACTAAGTCAGTGCTGAAGCAGCTTTCCCAGAACAAGGAACCCTCTTTACATCATGTAACTCTTAAAATCAAGCTGCCACCACAATGTAAACCCTACACAGCTTCAAGGCACGGAGCCTTGGTATTTTATTTCTCAACGGTGTACCTACCACTTAACTCTGAAAAATAATACTTATAAAAGATGATTCCTAAAAGCAAAATTTGGAATTTTATTATGTCTCTGGGCTAGACTGGCTGATCTTTGAAGAAATAGCATTTTACCTTTTTCATCTGATATCCACAGGACAGTATTTTAGCAGTGAGAGAGGTCAGAAGAAATAGATCTATGGGGCTCTTGGCATGTGATGCACGTTTTAGGCAGCAAGGTCGGCACTGCCAGGTTCAAAGGGCACCACAAAGCTTTAATAATGTGACACTCTGAAATTTGATGGATTATCCCTACCAAGGTGGGAAAATACCATCAAAAGGCCATGAAGCAGACGGAGCATGTGAAGAACACTCAGAAATGCAGACACAAAAAAAAGAGAAAGTAGAGCAAGAAGGAATCCCTGTGACACCACAATCGTTAGCAGTGACACAGAGACCTCTTAACCTCAACAATCAAACATCCCTTCCTGTTTTAGAGAGGGCTCTGATTATAATAAGCACTTCTACTATCACTACTGTGTTTTAATTTCACTTTGCTGTGTGAGCCACCACAGTTGTCCCTTTCAGAGCTTTATTTACTTGTCATGGAAGGCAGGATGCCCAGGCAGGGACAGCTGTGATGGAGCATGTGTGGAGGAGCCACTGGACACTGACCAAGCTGCCACAGGTAACACCTGTGGATGATGCTGGTGGGGAGAGAGAAGGATCCCTCAGTTGTTCTGTGCCCATTCCACTTTGGCTGCTGCCAAGCCTGACTTGGTGACCACACTCACTCAGGTTGACAAGAGCTGCCTCTGCAACAGGAGCTCCCACAGACACTTTGGAGCAAGGGTGAAGGACAAGGTGCTGCAGTGAGGGAGTGTTTGGCCAGCCAGAAAACCGGCTGTCAAGAGAAGCCCTTCCCTTCTCCCTTCAGCACATCCAGCTGCAGCTCCTGAGCAGCCTTCCTCCCCTGCCAGAGGACCTGGGGCCTTGTCTGCATTTGGAACGGGAGAAACATTCCTGCAGGCAATGAGGGGGAAAACCCACGCAGGCAACCGAAACAGCTTGGAATCACTATGTATTGAAAATTAACTTCTATTTTAACTATGATTCAATCCATAATTTTCTTCGGTAAATGTGCCGATAGGTGTTTGTTGCTTGCAGATTGTCACGCTAAGCAAAACATTGAGTCAATTTGTTCTCAAAGAAATTGATTTGAGAGCATTAGATTCATCAACATTCCATTTTTCCAACAGAAAACAGGGTCTGAGTAATGACTCAATATTCCACCCCAAAACAAATTTTTAGCTTAACTTTTTAAAGCACCTGATTAACTTTTTAAAGCAACGTGTGGCTGGTGGGATGCTGCCCATCCATCACCACCACACTTCCCATCAAACTACTGCCGAAATGTTCCCAAGCAGGGGCTCAGCAGACAAAGCTGTTTGTCCTGAGCAGACCTGCATCAGCTCCAGCGAGCAGATCCATCAGCCCAAATTGCCTGCAGATTGCAAAAGCTGAGCATCCTCCTAAATCATGCTACGCCATGCCCTGCTTGGAGAGCCAGCTCTCACCGGCGCTCCAGATGCCAGGTGATGAGAAGTGCCGATGTGTCGCTGCCTCCAGAGCCATTTGCTTTACAGCCTGGCAAGGAAGGCCGCTCTGAAATTCAGCTGTGCCCCATCAGCATTGGGAGTGATAGCCTGTGGAATGGGCACGGCACAGCATCCCTGCCCTCGGCCCCTGCTGCTGCTCCCGCCAGCAGGAGGTGTTTTTCAACAAACACCTGGCAAGTGTATTTTAAATTGCATCCGTGCTTTGAGAGGGCTGCCTCCTGGGAAGGTCAGGAGAGGCCAGAGAGGCTTCCCTGGGGAATCTGGCTGTTCAGGCTGTGCCACATGGTGCATGGGCATCACCCTCTGCATCACATCCTGTCCCGGGGAGGGGATGGGCAGCCCCCACTCTCACCCCATGGCTCTGGGGGCACGGCACAGGACATTGCAAACCACTCCTCTGGCTGTGGGACCAGGGAGGAGTTACCACCAAAACTGCTTTGCCTTCCCTGCCAGACACTCTTCAGGGACAAACTGCCATGAGGGTGGTCATGGAGGCAAACCAGCCTTCCACTGCAACACGTTTGAATAAGCACTCTCAAAGCTTCTGTACTTCGCTTAATTTTGCTATTTTAAATGACAGTATTGGAGGTCTTCCTTTTGGCATGAAACAAAGAAATGTGACTTGCCACTTCCCACTCATTTTATTCCATGCTGACATTGCTGAAAATTCTATTTTTAAATAGAATTTCTTTCCGATGATGTATATTGGCAATCAAACTCAGGCACAGCATGGTTATCTGACAAGTTAAAATTCTAAGGTATTTTCTCCTAAATAGTCTCATCTACTGATTACTTAGAAGAGCAAATTCCCTGCAAAGCTGCACCCAGGCACTTGGCTTTTGCTCTGGCTGATAAATGTAAGCAATAAAAATATGTTCCATTCTACAGCAGTGCCTATTAAAATGTAAACACCACTGGAAGATTTTGAGCAGGCTACAGAAATGCTTTATTCAAAAGCAAAAGGCTTTCTGAGGCTGCCAAAACCTGGCACGGCGTGCCCATCCGTCAGACAGCGTGTTCCACCAGCGGTCAGTGGGACAGTTCTGCACGGGTCAGACTGGGAGCACTGGTGCTGGGGCTTTCCCTCCTCAGGCTCCAGAAATCATGAGTTGCCATGGGAGATGGACATTAGTTTGATGGGTGCACCAGCACCCCGTGTTCTGGTGGGCTAAGGGGGAGAATGATGGCATCAGGGGCTTCCCTCAGTCAGGCCTGAAGGAAGCCCCTACAAGAGCTGTGGGAAGCACGTGTCCCATGTTGTGGTGAACTCTCCTGCCTCTGAGGTCAGAGGTACATTTGGAGCCTGCATGAAGCAGGATGCTGAGGAGTTAAAATTCAAAATGTCCCTCATGAATAATTCACTGAATGTGTGCAAGTAAGTTATAGCAATGTAAATATACATATGGCCATAAACAGATACGTGTATATGCAAATTAATACAGGAAGGGCTAAAGTTACCCACAAGGAAAAAATACCAGTCACCTGAGGATGTTTGCTTCATATGGCTCAGACATGTCAAAGTATAACTAAAGAAACTACCTGAAATTTATCCAGCTATGGCACGAGGTTGTCCTTGTACCTGCTCACTTGCAACATTACAAATCATCATCATTTATTCATATTTGGTTTTTTCCGCAACTCAGGTTTTACTCTCACTAACCCCAACCCATCACCACGGTCTGACCCGTGCTGAGAGCTCTGCTTGGGCACGCTGGCTTCAGTCCCCACTGCCCATGTCACCGTGACCCATCAGCTCAGCACCACTTCAACAATCTGCACTCAGCAGTGAAATTACATGAATAACAATTACCATGGTAGGCCAGAAAGTGCATTGAAACCCTGGAATTCTTATAAACGACAGAAGAATATAAATGACAGACACAGGTGCAAGGTCCATCGATCATCCCTTTCTCCCTCACAGCAAGAAAGGTGGGATCACATTAAAAATAGAACAGACACCTGCAAATAGACAGGTATTTATACAGAATATTGTGACAACTGTCATTTCGCATTAGTCAGTGAGATCCCACAGGACTTGAGCAAGTATTAACTGTGCCGTGTTTTGTTTACTGGCAAAGTATAATAAAATCCACCCTCCCCCATGGCTTCCTGGTGGGGATTGCTCCTCTCCCTGAAGTCATTCATGAAATAAGGATGTTCCTCCAAGAGCCTGGGTAGAAAACACTTTACCTGGGCACCAGAGTACAGAGAGGGAAGGAATTTTTCTGATTCCTCACTTGGACTCCTCTGTGCTTTTTCAGCATGGTTTGATGACACCAGAGTGAAAAAATGGCCATAAATGACCCAAAGTCAAGGAGGACCCATTACATGATGGTTATCTGATTAATAGTTAAAATGGTGACCCCCAAAATGTGGAGATCAGAAAGAAGAAAGGTCTGTGCACTCCTGAGAGCCCGTTTCTTGAACAAGTTCCTCAAGGGTCCCAGGGAGGAAAATCCCAAAATCCAGACCTAGAGGTACTTCTGTTTATTTACAATAATAAAAACCCTTTTCCCAGAGAGATGAAACATTTGCTTGTTACCCTGAGCCTCATGCAAGCAAGCTTTTTATAAAAATAGGACTTTTGTGAAGGTCCTAGATGCTTCTTTTACTTGGTGAAAGACATTTACATCACTGGAAGCAAAATGTACCCTCCACGGCAATGTAGTTCCTGTCCAAAAACACACCATGCCCTACATTTTATCATCAGTGCAGTTAATCATTTATACACCCTGCAGAGGCACGTGGTTCTCACTGAGAAACACCAAGGCCCATTGCGTGTCCCAAAGAACACACAGCGAGTACAGGGAAGGCAAACAAGGGCAGAGGAAGAAAAGACCTTGGATACCACACCCAATGAACAGAGCTGGAGAGAGAAGACATGATGGACAAGGGGACAGAATGGGAAGGGACAAAGGGAAACACAGAAACAAGGGGGAAATCAAGACAAAAACATGTCAACAGTGCAAAACTCCAAAAACTTTAGGGTGAAGAAGAGGGGGCTCAAAACAGATGCAGGAAGAGCCAAAAGGTCACCAATGAGTTCCAAACAAAAGGTGACAGAATTGGGATGGCAGGCAAGGAGAGTGCTGACTGCATCAGTGGTTCAAGGGGAGCTGCTGGAGGAGAAGGGGGTTATCAGAGCATTGGAAGGCTTTCAGCAACAGCAGCTGGAGGTAACAAGGAAACATCCATAGTCTTCTGGAAAGAGCCACAAAACTGTTGTTTTAAAACAACTTGCACAAGTGAAGAGGCATGACAACTCTGATCAGAAATAAATGGTAAAAAGTAATGTGGCACAGTAGAAAGCAGAGATCTGATCCACCTGGCACATGATGCCACCAGAAGCATTTTATAAACAGACATTAAAATTCAGGTTCTGTTTCCAAGTGCTTCTCACCGAGGGGACTGGAGAGGGCATGGCCTTGACTCGTGTTCTGGCTGGCACTGAGGTCCCCAGCTGCGATGACTCGGACATGCACTCCTGATGAAGGCCATCTGTCAGTGGCCTCTGACACCCCAATTTTTCCCCTGTGCTGTCCCCACGTCCAGGGCATCTGGACTTGTTTGTACCAACCACGCCTGGTGTCGAGGCACAGACTGTCACACAACTCTTTGTCATCTGGGCTGGGAATTGGCTCAATGATTTTTTGGCCATGCTTCCCTGCTGCTCTGTCAGCAGTCGGGTGGGATGCACACCCAGCCCCAGCCATCACCTGCTCTGCAGAGAGGGACAGGATACCTGTCCTGGACTTGGCAGGGCTTGGAGCAACCTGCCATGGCACTCTCAGCCCAGCCAGGTAGAAGAGATCCAGCTGTGGGCTCCTAGAAGAGAGTGGACAGAGGCCATACATGAAACATTCGACCAGTACAAGCGATCAGCCCCTTGGAGCATCACTCCCAAGCATGCAGCAGTCTCTCCACCTTTGCCCATCTTTAAATCCTGACTCTTTTTAGGAAGATAAAGGTGCAACGAGAAGTGACAACTGAATTCAGGCATCAGTAGGTGGAATTTTCCGATGTGTGCTGCACAGGCCAGATGATCCCCTGAGCTGTTCCTCTTGACCTTGCAATCTGTATTTTAATTAATGTGCCCTCCTGGTTACAGGATATCAAGGAACGTTACAGCTAATGATCTTGTGCTTGGGGGTTTTCCTCCCAGGGTGGACTTCCAACATCCATTACACATTTTTCTTTGATTTTGATAATCTGATGTTAAAATCATAACCTATCCCCGATCCACTTCAGATTTTGTTTGTTTAATCAAGAGTTGGGCAATTTCAAAGGTGTTTTTACAATTCAAATAATGTGTGGTTGCACGCTGAGGCGATCCTTTGAAATCTGAACAGTCCTCCAATGCCAACCTCACAGTTTTAATCTTTCTGGTATTCAATGCAATCCAGTTGATCTTACAGACGTTTCTGATTAAATGAGCCTTTTTCTCTCCCCAGTTTTCACACAAATATATAAAATATTTACAAATGTGATACAATGAACTTTATGTTCTTCTTCTGCTTAGGGCAACACTTGGTGGCACAGCTGGCTGATATTTTTAGTCATTAAAGAAAAAGCAACTAAACCTGAAATTCTTTAACGCTAATTATTTTGTTCAATACTCTGTTGGGGTTTTCCTCTAACAGCAGTCACTGCACAGCTCTCATAGGTTATATATAAGAAGAGTTATTTTTGTGGATAAAAGACAACAACAAGTCAATAATTTTTGGCAGACAGTCTTCACTGTTCTGCTAGCACAAGCGCATCCAACTGCTGATGTGCCTTAATGTTTCCCTGATATTGTTTTCTGCTATAAAATGAAAGATCTAATCTACGCTGAAGGTCAGTTCCCACCAAAGGCTGCAATCAGTGACAGCCTTCATAAACACATTGAAATTTGTAATATTGTGCAACATCCTCTCCCCTGTCACAGCAGCATCTCCATCGATGTGTCCTTTGCCCAGGACGCTGCAGAGCTGGAAGCACCACCACTGCCGCACCACTGCCTGTGCATGAGGAATACCTGATCAAACTGGAGGATGTGGAGGCTGCTGGTGCAGGCACTGCAACCCCACATGCACTTCATGAAGAAGGATAAAGTCCTGCTCATGTTCCCCAGCAGCCCCCACCTCCAGTAGGGATATGCACCTGTCTCTAGAGCAACAACAGGGGAAAATCCACCCTGCTCAAGTCTAAAAACAGATCATCTTTGAAACAAAACATAACTGAGACCTGGACTTCTTTCAATACCTCAGAGTCAGGCGATTATGAAGCACTTTTAAAGAGTATCTTAGGTAATGAAAAAGTCAGACACACAATACACAGGAGGCAGTACTGGTGTGCCATGGTGCTCCCAATCCCAGCCAGTGCTGTCTCCTGTTGACACATCACTGTGGCTTGATCATGGATGCAGAGGGCTTTCCTCAGTCGTGGCTCATGTTGGAGCGTGTTTAACACCGATGTGTATAAAGTATGTTGGGTAATTGCTGCTGGAATTCAACATGTGCTGTATCTCATCTAGAAGATGCAATTTACTGGCTCCATTCCAGTAAAATAACTTTATGGCTTTCTGTCATGATAAATAACAGTTTATAGCATAATGGAATTAATATTTACTTTGGAGTTATGTGGACTATTCAAATAAAGTTGCTATATATAGAATCATCTCCACACTGCTGGGCTTCTAAATGCTGTGAATTGACAAGACAACAGGCAAATATTAAATTTCAGTGCCCTCCAGCCATTAATAAACCTTCAGATTTTGGGTTTGCCATCAAAACCCTTCTGGGTATTTTATACAGGTAAGGTAGTTCAAGAAGTTTTCATTCAGAACTGGGACAGACTGGGCAGGAAGGGCGTTTGGGGTCTGGGAGCTCCCTCTGCCTGCCCTAAGAATGGAGGGCAGGACCTAAGGGCAGGACCACGGGTCTGGACCACCAGGCTTGGAGTTAGGGGCAGAAACCTCAGCCATTATTTACAGGAAAAATCATAACTTACACACAAAAATTTATCATATTTTCATCATTATAAATGTACTGTTTATTATTTCAACAAGGAGAGATTAAAGAGACACTGAAGTCTAACGATGTCTCTTCTCCATAAAGGTGTGAGGGAGGCAGGAAAGGAGATGGTATTTCATCTTTTTAAGCTCATAACCAGCTCCCTTTTGGTAGGAAAACACTCAAACAAATTGTTCTGGCTGTGAAAGGTAGGACATTACACAGGGAACAGAAACTTGCCCCCAAGGACAACAGTGAGCCTGACTGACAGAAGGACAAGGAAGGGCCAAGCCATTGCTCCCGTCATGAACGCTCAGAAGGAAGCACAGCAGGAGGATTAAGCAGTGCAGCAGAGTCACAGGCTCCGTACATCCCACTTGCAGTGCTCTGGCATTCCTGTATCACCTCATCCTGCTTTTATTCAAAATTCCTTCATGGCAACAAGCACACAAAAACTGCAGGCAAAGTGTAACCATCAACAGAAATGCCCACGCAGTATCACAGAGTGTCTGGGGCCAGACAGAAGGCAGAATCTTCACAAACATATTTATAGTGCTCAAGACACTGCAGTCCTCTGGAGCACAGGGCCTTTTAATGGAAAAACACCACGTATTTGTCGTGGTAAATGACAAGGAGCTGCACCAGCAGCACGGAGCCGTCCAGAGTGGCGTGGAGTGGGAATGGCACGGTGGGGGCTGCAGTGGGTCGGTGCCAGCTGGAGTAAAGAGGCAAGGGCTGAGCACCCCAGCACAGCCCTGACACCAACACTCATTACCCCAAAGAGGCAGCAGGACATGCCTCACCAGCCCTCAGGCTTTGCACTGGGAGATCTGAATCTTTATTGATTAATTTGGGTGCCCGAACCCGTAACTTCACAAACCCCAGTTACCTCGGAAGAGTTCAGAGGTACTCTACCTTATTTTGAGAACTCACCCAAACACTAAACTAAGTGCAGCTCTGCCAAGTGCTGCAGTTACAGATGGACACCAAGCCCTCCCTGGTGCAAGCAGCAGTGCCCAGCTCCTGCTGGTGCAGGACAGAGGGGATGGGGCTGCATGGGGAGCGCTGTCACAGCAGGTGGGCAGCAGAGGGTTGGGGGGCCAGGGATTGGGGTCCAGCTGTGGTTGTGATGCCAGCAGCCCCTCGGGACAGCAGTGGGGTCTCTCCTACACACAGCATGCTGCTAATCCCCGGCAGCCACGCGATGGCAGCAGAAATATGGGAACACCGGAGCAGACGAATGCATTATCCCACCGCTACAAGGAAAAGGTATTCTGCAAAGACGAGGCAACTCCTACACGTAACCCAATGTACGCGATGGTTTTAAGACAAGCAGAGACTGGAAAAACAGTTTTCCCCTCCGAAATACAGTAATTCACACTTTCTGCATTCCTGATATTGCCTGCAGGGTCACTTGTGCTTCCCTGCTGCAGCACAGACACAGCACAGCCCTCTTCCCCGGTGACTTTAATCTGACCTACAGCAGACAGCAAGATTCAGAGCACAGCTCCTGCTTCACACTAATTCCTGGAGGTGAGACCCTGGCCAGGAACTGGGGGAACCCCTCACTGCTGGCCCTGCTGAGCTCCTTCCCTGCTCCCCTCCATCACATCCTTCTTTTTGCTTCACACAGGCTATTAGTGGGCAATTAATGCTTTATGTGTCCTAAGAGTGTGCAAACACCAGCTAATTAATTCTTATCTCTTGCCTATAAAAAGGGGGAATAAATAACATCCCACAAAGGGGTGGCCATTCCAACATGCCAGACAGGGTCACGCTCTGAAATCCCCTTTTGGCAGGTTCTGTGTCTGTGCTGCTTGTTGGGGGAAACATCACTTTGTGTTTAGGAATTCCAGTGACTTCAAACCCTGCCAGGACTCTGCTCTCCCCGCTCCCCCTCCCCACACACACACCTCAGTGAGCAGTATCTCGCTTTCCAACAGGAACTCAGGAAATTAAAATGTTTAATGCACCCCTGACGCATACAGAATTAGCAGCAACACAGAAAACGAGGTTTTGCTTTCCTGCTCATGACACAGTGAAATAAATAAATAAACAGGAGCTCGCTAAAAGCCAGGCAGGGAGGAGGCAGAGCCACCGAGACTCCTCGCTTCCCGTGGAAGCCCTTATCTCCGTCACAGCCCACAATGCAATTACAAGATTACAAGGCACATGCTGCTCCAGCATCTGGATCCTCCGTGCAATCACAGGGATCCCTACAGAACCAGGAAACCTCTTAATCTTGCGAGGAACAGCACGGATTCTCCTCGCCGCGTGGCTTCCACTGACCCTGCTCCAGGAGCCACCTCCAGGGACACATGTCATCTTTCAAGTCCATTTTTCTCCACACAGGCACAGAAAGAAACTGTGTGGTCAAAAAGATAAATGGTGACCACTGACTCTGGTCCATAAAGGATTGATGTTTATTTTGTTTTGCTGTAAACTGTCTCATCTACATTGCAAACCCTGGGATAAAGTTTGGACCAGTACCCATCCACTCCCATCCCAGCATCCAGCAAGTTAAACCCAGCCCACAGAGCCAGCAATCCAATCTCCATATATTTTATTCTCAATATATTTCATTTCTGGCCACTGATCTTTAGATCTCCTATTGGATTTTGTTTTCGTAAATGGATTTTCCCAGAGAGCTGGCAGAAAATAGATTTAATTTCAAATTTCTCTAAACTGAAATAGTCAATATAAATGTCAATGTGTGTCTGGGCCGTGCAGCCCAGGCAGTGAGACAAGCCTCACGTTTCAGAGGGGTGCAGGGGGGCCTGCCAAGGGGTTCTGTGTCTGCCCACTTGTTCTAATGTTTTCTTTCATAAGGATTAGTGAATAATAGAAATGTGTGTGTGTGTGTATATATAAATATATATATATATAACCTTTTCTGTTTGGTTTGTTTTGTTTTGGGGGATGCAAAAAGCAGTATGATGTCTAGCACTGCTTTACAGGCAAGTCAAGAATCAAGATTCCCCCTCAGCAGAGGATTCCACAAACTGACACCCCCACAGACCCATCACGGAATGGTCTGGGTTGGAACGGACCTCAAGGACACCCTGCCATGGGCAGGGACACTGCCACTAGTGCAGGTCACTGGTTCACTCTCTCCCCCCCAGCACAGGGTGCAGTTGCAGCACCAACTACTCAACAATTTCAACCCAGCCCGATGCTAATGTCATTAGTCCGCAGAGATCCTTTTGGAATCATTTACATCGAAACTGCCTTTACATGCTAAGTGAAAAATGCTCAGACTTTAGTGAATGGCATTTGAATTACAACCCTACCACATGTGGCTCAGCTTTATTCACGCTATTTATTAAACAGGGGAAAAAACAGCGATGCAGCCAATTATGGAGCAATTACCTGCAAAGTGCTGCAAACCTGTTGCCTTGCACTGCAGGGACAGTGGCTGCCCTTGACTTGGGCAGAACTTGCCTACAGGCCACCTGCCCGGCACAGCAAACCCCAATGTCACACACAGGCCATGATCTCAGCTGAACCTTCATTCTGAGACACCCAGATACTAAGAAAACTTTTATTGACGAAGTTAAATAAGCCATGACAATTAAAGGATTAGGGAGGTTGTGGGTCTATTGAAGGACATGTCCAGGGCTTTAGGAAAAGACGCCGAAACTCAGGAGCATTTGCTGTGACTTTATGTTACTGCAGGAGAATAAATCAGGACCCCGATATAGAAATGGATTATTGATATGTATGTTCCCTTCTGAAGAGACTCCCAGGAGATCCATTCCAGATTTAACGATAATCCATACTCCCCTTCAGAAACAGCAAAACAGTGCTTCCATTTCCCAGGACTGCCACCAACACAGGAATTGTTAAGACATCATCACAACTCTGCATTCTGGGTGCCATAAACACCACCTGGAACAGGTAACAGAATAAAACCCAACCCCAGCTCATGAAAAGTCAACACCTCCACATTTCTGCAGCAGCATCTGCCCATGGCTGCCCACTGTGTGTGCCATGGCAAAGGTGGGGAGATGCTGCTGGACTCTGAATCTCCAAGGAGTTTAAGGGACAGGTTGGTTAGACAAGGCATCAGTCAGATCTCAGGAGAGGTGACAGAACAACACTGTTTGCAGCAATGATGAAGAACAGGTCTGTGTAAAACTGCCCCTACTCATGAGCAGTTTCTCCCTCATTCAGGATGCTTGTTTGTGATAATGTATGCACACGTGTGTGTCACATTTCCAGCAAGCCTCTCACATTAAACTCTCATTTCTCCTCCAGAGCCATTCCACGGTGTTTCTCTGGATTGCATTAAGCAGCGCGACTGAACAATGCAATCCTAATTAGTTTGCAAACTACACAGCTCACCTCTGAGGGTGAGCAAAGCCCATGTAAATTAAAGCGAATTGGCTCAGGCTGTCCCAGGAATCCCTCCCCGACTAGCAATGCTCCATCGTGCCACCTCCGAGGCTGCTCCCACCCTCCTGTGACAACCACGAGCAGATTTCACCCACGACAGCAGGGAACGGAGACGTGTAAAACCACTTTGCAGTTCAATATTCCACGGTGAGTTCTTTCACACAATGCAGAAGAGCCCATTTGGTCATTTAGCGAAATGCAAAGCCTGGTCCTTGGCAGATGCCCCCAGCCCCAGGCTGCAGGAGCCACAGACACTGTCCCCAGCCTGGTCATTCAGTGCTGGGCACAGGATGCTGCTGAGACCCAAACGCTGCAGAAACCTGGGTGAAGTTCTGACAGTGATGTCCCAGGGTTTACGCAGTAATTGAATAATCTAAAATTTTCATTCCTGTCCTCGTGGACTAATCTGCAATAGTGTTCAGGGACTGTTATGATATTAATTAAATACAAGTCCTGCATACAAAATTGATACTCTGCATCTCCATCTCCACAAGGGAGTTTCTCTCTTAATAAGACTGAAATAAAGTTTTGCTTTTCTGTTGTTTTTTTTTTAAAGGAATTCATAAAGATTATCATATTGTACCAAGATAACGTACATCCATCTACACAAGAACAAGATATTTCAAATACAGGAGCTCTGATGCTTGGAGCAAGGCCTGCAGGGATGGCTCTTCCCCAGCCTCAGGACAGCCCTTCTCCATAACCACTCCTTAGGCACTGGGGTTTGGAGAGACCAAAATATCCTCAGCACAAGATAAAGAGCAGCAGGATCAGCATCGACCTTCCAAAACACAGAGGAGGAGAGGGAAATTCACTATAAAAAACGTGACCTCGTTTTAATTTTAGCAGCAGTTTACTACGAATTCACGTGAAGGCACAGCTACAGGAAACATTTCACACAAGGCAAATGCATCCACTGAGCCAGCCGACTGCAACGCAGAGCAGCACCGTCCGGAATGATGGCAGAGATGCTCCAACACTCCCCTTACTATTATTTATTAGTTAAAATTTTTAATTATGTGAATTGATTAGGAACGCATCACCAGGGATCCTAATTAATTAGAATTTTTAAAAGGATCACAGACCAGAGACTCCACCAAGAATTGCACAAAGAGGTGTATTAAAGGAAAGGCCAAATTAACTTCTTTCTGGTTTATCCAGCGTTTTCTAACAAGATTGTGATCAGATTAACCAAGTAATACCCAAACTCCTCCTGCAGAGCGATGCTAATCAAGACAACACCTTGAGGATTTCAGGCCATTCTCATTTACTAACCACTTGGTAAAATAGTTTATTCCTCCTAATCTTTATTTATTTAAATGAGTGTATTCCTATTAAATTAGTTTACTCCTTATTTATGTCCCAAATTTGCTTTAGGTGCCTCACCCATACTCACCAAATCCTTTTATATGGTTCTGACAGACACTGACATCCCCAAGGATCTGGTGTAGACCTTTTGTTTCAAAATGCATTTTTCTCTTTACCCAAAACTTGGAAAGACACAGGAGCCACCACATTGATGACACTCAGGAAGGAGTTAATTATTAAATCTTCTAATACAAATCCCTGTTCAGAACTGGCTGGTCAGTAGTTTCACAGGCCAGCATGTTCCTCCGAGCTGCCGCTTCCAGAGCAGTGTTTGGATGCTATTGATGCTCTTGGCTGTCAGCTCTGCAAGTACTTTTCCATCAGTGCAACGATGATCCCTATTTATCTTCCGGCTGCAAGAGTCACTGAGATGATCTGGCAGTGCCACAAGGCAGACAGTTATTTCATGCCCTGTTAAACCCGAATGTGGCTAACTATGGTATCACTCCAACTTTGAGAAAAGCCTTTTTTTGTTATTTTAAATCTGCTGCCTACATGCACAACTCAAGATCATTGCTTCCTTTCAGGATGGTATCAGAAACCTAAACCCAGAACGCTGTTTGTGAAGTACCATGCTGTACTGATTTGAGTAATTAATTAACAAGGTTAAAACTATGTCATCCTGCCCAAGAAACACCTGGAAGTCAAGAAAATGGATTTTTTCTGTATTGTTCAGAACGGAGACTGGCAGCAATCCCCTGCATGCTGCCTGGGGATGAGAGGGCACAAGTACCTTTTTGGAGATAAAATATCAGGTACTAAAGGGCTCTTCAGCTGGAGAAGGATATATGAATGAATAGCCAAACCCTGGTACATCCAAATCACAAAGCAAGTACTTTAACACTTATTTTCTTAAGTGGCAAATGTGATCAGCCATGGGGAGAAACCCTGAAAGCTGCACATCCTTCAGCTACCATAATGTCCCTGTCTAGATTTGCTGCTTTTCAGAAGACACACTTCAGTAAAACAGGAATTACTGGGTTCAGTGCAGGGCTATTTGAGCTAAACACAATTGCCACCACATACATGCAGTTGGGTACTCCAGGGCTCCATCTTTGGAAAAACCTGCCAGAAAGTCACATTTATTTCCTCATGGGCTTGTGTGGCAGCCAAGGGTCATCATCAACTCCTTGCTACAAGTGAGGGGGCACTACAGGGTCTGGTGTTCTGCATCGTGAAAGTTCACAGAATTTAATTAAATCACACTCTGCAAACCCGAAACAAAAACAAGGCACCATTTCTGTGACGGGTTTGTTTTTGGGTTTTTTTGTGCTTGTCATAATAAAACATTGTTATTGGATGTAAAAATTATGAAACAACGTTATGCCTCTCTGGTGTAATATAATGCAATCCATTTAATACTATTTTAAACCCCAAAACCTCATTAGAGCAGACAGAATGTAAGAATGACAAATGGCCCAGGAGGAAGCTGGAGTACAAGATGAATTCTGGGCACTCGTCCCCCTCACATTGCTGGCACTGACTTTGGGGATGCCTGGGGGGTATCTGGGGTGCCCTTCACCCCGACAGGAGGGAGTTAGTGTCATCCAAAACATCTGTCAAGGAAGGCCTGAGGGTGAGGTTGGAAAGCTCCACTTAGCCCCAAGTCCAGCCTAGAAGCTGCTAGATGGGCTTGGAGATAGAGGTGAAGCTCTGACTGTAGGGACACCCCAATTACCCCCATTGTGCCAGGCCAGGCCCACAGGCTGTCAGCTGCAAAATCAACCCGGCTTCCACAAACACAGCCCCATTGGCCTCACGCTCCTTGGCTAAAATGACACAGCTAAACACTACAATTCCACATTTTAACACCCTTTGATCACTTTGGTCCCAAGTTCTGTATCCGATGCTGGGAATGCAGTCCTGGTGCCTTAGGAACGAGCTGGGCACAGCTCTGTGGATGGGCTCTTGCTACCAGAACACATAATTGTCATTCAATAAATACAGAAGTTCAATAATTATACTTGTTATCCACACCTGTGCAGACCTTTAACACCAGAAGTGACCAGGGTGATGAAGCAGCTCTTTCCTCATGCAGATGGAGTTTAAGAAAGAAAGGTGGTGTCAAACAATTACATATTTAGAACAAACAGGCTTACTCCAGAAACACGGTCTCAGGTGAAATTACCTGTCTGAATGTCTCAGAGTGAATACTATCAGAGTGAATGTCTCTGCTGAATACTATCAGCAGAGCAATGGTTCCTTCAAAACATGCACGGATTCTGGGATGAATTCAACAGAAATTGTACCCCCGCATACTGCAAGACTAACACTCAACCAGCACACAGAAATTACAGCAACTGCTACGAAAAACTAGCTGGGATTTGTGAGACTCAGGCCAGACCCATTCAAGCTACCACAGTTAGAGAGTGCTGTGTAGCCCATCCTGAGATTTCAGGTCGCCCTTGTGCAGTGCCTGTCACAAAACCCACAGATTCTACCAGAAGATGCTCAGTGCAGAGACATGTCTGTGCCTGTACACTCCACAGTCACACAGCCCCACGAGAGACAGTGAGCAGCCACATAGCAGTCACATACTCACAGCCTGCTCAAAGGAGTAATAAAAACATAGGTGTATTTTGCTGTGGTTTAACCCCAGCTGAGAATTAAGCACCAGGTCAGAGGGAACAGCTGGGAATAATCTTCTGAAGGTGTGGACAGCCTTGGGCTGAGGTGTCTTGGAAATCCATCACCCTCCAGCCCAGCACCACCCACAGCCACTCCCATCGCGCTCCTACCTCCACTCCTTGCACCTTCAGTTTCATGTGATCCTCTCTGGTGGTTTTCCCATCTTTCCTTTTTTTCCAGCAATATCCATCTTTCCTGTATTTCACTTTCTTCCTGTTGTACAGGATCATAGAACCATTCTGCGGTCTGAAAGCAAGAAAACAGGTTTGGATTACATAAAGCAACAACACCAGACAGAGTGTCTATGAGGCAACGTCCCACAGACCAGCAAAAGGCTCCACAGAACAGCAACAGTCAGGATTTGGCAACAAATAAATGTCCCCCTTTTGTTGCTGTTACCTGGTTGAACTGTTACTTGCAATCTGCAAACTTTTACGTGAGGATCTTATACCTGATGCAGGAAGTACCAGTGACAGGTTAAAGAAAAAAAAAAAGGAAGTCTTATAAAATAGACAATATTTTCACAGGATGTGCTTTGACTGCTACATGCTGAAAATTAGAAGGAAAGAAAATTTAGGAAAAATGATTGTTGTTATTTCATTACAGGCAATCTTTGTCTCTTGCTATCAGCAGGGTGAGATTCCAATCACCTCTAATGCTGCACCAGGACATGGATGTTTGCTTAAAAAGATAAAAGGATAAAAGCATGAGCTTATACATGGGTTTCACTGTTCTGCTTAGATCAGTGCTAGACAGGGAGCAACCTGCTCCCTTCTGAACACCTCCTCAACTTCAAAGACACAGGAAAACGTCTTCCATTTAGAAATCGCACTTTAAAATGTCCCTAAAGGCACGGTGACACCCAGCAGACAGGAGCCACAGTGGTTTGGGTGTTTAACAACATCCACAGAGAAGTTTTGCCATCTGCTAAGCCAAATCACAACAGTGGCATGTCTGCTGTTACACTGAGAAATAAAAAATACCCCGCAAGGCTGGGAGGCACCAAACATCCCGCGCCAGTGGCAAGGGGCAGTGAGCATTTTTTCCACATACACATAAATATTTATTGTCACCACCTCCATCCTCCCAAAATGCATCTCCCCCTGCCCCCTGGCTCCCAGCAGCCTGGACCAAAGGGCTTGGGGAGGCTGCTCCTCCTCTCTACTCCTGCACATCACCCTGAACATGAACACTTGGGTGTCAGCGCAGCCACGGCATCTGTTTGACAGCAGTGTAGATAGCAGGGGATTAATTCAGTGGAGAGATTACCTATCTCATTTCTATGTTTATTCTATAAACCCCTAGCTGGTGCACATGTCAGCTCAAACCCTTCTCACATCATCACAGATCACCCAGGCCCTGTTGGGGTGAGTTCTGTGGCTGATGGCAAGTCGCCTGCATGGTCAGGGCGAGTGATGAAAAGAGAGCACAAACTGATCTGCTGCTTGGTGCCTCAGCACTCGCACAAGCAGAGCTTCACAAAACACATGCTTGAAGGACCTCAAGGTTTCTGCTGCCAGGGAAATCCTGCTTCCTTTGCCCTCAACCCCACGTGCACAGAGGGCAGGGATGAGCTCTGCAGCCTCGCTGCTGCTCTGCAGGGCTGGAACTGGGTTTGTTGGTTTGTTTCTGCGATCAAAAAGGAACACAGTGAGAGGGCATAGGCAAAGCAGTTAACGAGATTTACAGAAAATAGAGCCCAACGAAACAAAATCTCTTAAGGATCTCTGGAGCAGTTGTCAATTTTGATAAGAGTGTATCAAGCTGCTTTAAGGCTCACAGAAAGTGGCAGGGTTTTGAAGATAAATTCATGAGATGAGACACAATTTTAACCTGATCTACATTGCCGCTGTATTTCACCCACTCTAAGGAAGAATAGAGAGGTAAGCTCTGTCCTGCTCAGACACAGCCCAGAACAGCCAACTGATGAGGTGGGAAGAAGCAACAGGTGAGGCAAAAATGGAGGAAATGAGATTTCCACAGAGGATCTTCCAGAGATGTCATTTTGGATTTGACATCCAACTCAGCTGTGCATATCAACCTCTGCCTCCAAGTCCCAGTATGAGGGGGTTTTGTTTCTTTTGCATTAAGTCCCTTACCAGGAACTTAAACCTACTTATCTTCTTGTGGACAGCAACCAGATGCAATGAGGAAATGAACAGAAAACAAGTTAAGATTAGGATATTTTGGTCAACTGATGCTTTGTATATGTCTCTCCATTGTGCTCATAAATTTAGGTCCCTCAGGCCTAAAGGACCAAGATTTCTCCCTAATCACATTACTGCAATATTAATAACACTGTTCAGAGCAACCAGTTCCCTCTAAATTGTCACATCAAGATGTGGTAAATGTCAGACATATCAGTTAATGAAAACTATGTTTTACTGCCTCAGGAGCTGGGGGTGCCAAAAGGGAATTACAAATATTGTAAATCCAAAAACTTCTCTTTTTCAGGGTAACAGAGCAAGATCAGCCAGAACCACCCTTGAGAAGGTCGACAGCTCTAAAGTTTATTTTTTATTTTATCACCTTGCATTTATTCCAATTCCAAGCCAGGGAGGATATTTAAAGCAGCAATATGGATGTTTAATGCAGCTGCCATAAAACAGAGGTATCACACACCAGACCCTCCCTGCACTGTAATGGTGCACGAGTGGTCACCCAGCATCTGAATGACAAGCCCCCTCCATCCCTGCCACCCACTGCACTGAGAAACAGCTCCTGCAAACAGCCTGGATGATGCTATTTTTCACCTGCATGGTATTTTCTCTGGCTGTGAAGTTATCATGGAGCTAAGGGACAACAGAAAGTGACTATCTTCCATCTTCTACATCTATGCACGATAATAATGAGAAATTAACTTCCACTCTCCCAAAGGAGCAACCTACTGATGCAGAAACTGGCTGGGAAAAGCTGGAGTCCTGGAAGAAGGGCTAGAAAGCAACAGAGCCTTGCAAGAAAACATGAACACAGAGGACCAAGTCCTCCAATCTGTCTTTATCCAGGCCAGTTTGGGAATGGGAAGAAGTGTCAAGACGAGTGTGACCAGGTGCCTCCCACTCAGCTAATGCCATGCCATGCAGCAGCCAGGGCAGGCAGAGCTCTGGGGTTATCAAACACACCAGGTGATGAACTCCATGTAACCATCTATTCCTTCCTCCTTTTTCTTTGCACTGTGTGCAGCTGTATAGCCCTGACACTGCAGCAGTGATGGATTAGGACTGTTGGTCAGGAATGCTCTTGACTGACATCATGCTCTCAGAAATACCTCATCTCTTATTTCTTGTTTCTGCCCAAGAAAAAAATCTGATGACAGAAGTTATTTCTCCCCTGAGAAATGCTGCTCTCAAAGTCTTCATTTACTTTGACATTTCCCCTCGCTGTACCTGTGGCTTATCAGAAGATTAAAGCCCAAATGGAAAATCCAAAGAGGAATCTCAAGCACTTGCAGCCCAGAATGCCTCACCCACCCCTAGCCAAGCAGACACCCAGACACTCGATGCTGATTTAGGAGGTCACCCAGACTCATTAAGGGTGGAGTCATCCATTGTTGAGGTATAACTGTAACCCTTGTGTTGAGGGCATCACCCCACCAGCCCAGGGGTGCACCTGGAAGATGCTGTAACAGGTATCTGTAGCTCTCTTCTGTACCAACAAAGAGCTTTAATGTAGCATTTACACAGGCAAATGGTTTCAAGACTTTGGAGACTCTGTCCATCACAGCTTTAACACTGGCAGGTCACACACAAATTGTGCTTACAAACCCTTTTTCCCCTCTCCCAAATAAATGCTTGACTTTGACCCTCAGGCAATGACTCACACTTCCTCTAGCAGAAAAGAAAACCCAACCCAGCCTGTACCAGTGGGACCAGAAACCAAAGAAAAGCTCCTCAGGAACTTAATGGAGATGTTCAGACTTCACAATAGCTGCTGGGAACTCAGAACCATGTCACCTCACCGGGACAGGTTCCACTCCTGCCACTGCAAGCTGGGATTACTGGCATGGTAACCAAAGGGATCACAGATTACCTGTTTGAAATTTGCCTTATCTTTGAACTCTGCAGGAATGAAATAAAGACTTCAGAAAAAGTCTTTTTATCCATATAAGAGAAGATATAAATCACAAGGAAATGTAAATACCCTGCAAGTTTTTTGTATCTAGAATTAAATGTCATTTGCATTTAAGATGCAAGTGAACTTACTCTCTATCTACAATATTTAAGAAGTTAAAGTCTGAAGTCACAGACTTAGCAATTTTATCCAGAGTTGCGGTTAACACAATGGCTAATCCCATCAAGGGGGCATTAATTGGTGTCTAGACACTCCTTCTCATAGCAGCAGTAGGCCATAAAACTTAATCCTTACCTCCTCCTTCCAGCATGTAGCCTCTGTGTTCATCAATAAAAGTAATGTGATTCATTAAGTATGGGAGTAATTACCTGCGGCTCCAACAAACAGGACTGAACAAGCCCATGCCAGTGCCAAGTTGGCTCTTGTGCTGTCACACAGGACTGCCAGGGGCTGCCAAGGAAAGCCTTTCTGCACAATTGGGATAAATGCTGACAGCTGCAACACAAGCTGCAGAGCACTACACAGCTGCTGGGCATCTCTTTGGTGTGGGCTGGGACACCTGTTGATGAGTCCTACCCCAAAAGCAGCTCCTTGGGGCTACTTAAGGAGTGATCAGGATGCCAGTGCCACCTAAATGCATCCTGCAGATATTCTGTATGCACAGTGCATTGGTAAAGAAGTTAATTCCAAGAACATCTGGGGCTCTGCTGACTGAGGCAGAACCAGACCATCCTCCCAGCAGTGATGACCCTGCAGCACAATGCAGGTGCCAAGCACAGGGGCTTTGCTGAGGGCAATAGGGCAGCAGAGCCTTGCCCATGTCCCCAGGAATGTCCCCAGCAGGCTGAGGAGACCAAGAGAAATGGGGCAGTTACAGGCACCTCTGTCTAACAACAACTCTGACAGGCACCACTTCTGTGCTTAGATCTATATTCCTGAATTCTCCAGAAAAGAATGTCTTTGCTCTGTGTACTTGTTCTTGACAAAACTAGAAAACAGGGAACAGTCCTACCAGCACTAATAACAGTGATACAACTAATAACAGGATCTGACTTCTCAGTAAACATTTACTCTGCTGCCATTTATACTTAATGGTATTGCAGCTGTTGCCAAAGAATGAATTCCAAGAAAGACTCACCCAGCATCTCTGCCTATTATGGTTACTCATCCTGATGAATTCCACCATTAACAATTTTCTTCTTCGAACCATTAAAAAAAAAAAAACAAAACCAAAAAATAAGAGATGTTTCACTCCTGAGCACAACTAGGAAGGCGAGCTCTGCTCTCCCAGCGACACAGTGAGTCAGAACTCAGCTCATCACCTTGTCCAGAGCTCACCAGGCAGGAAGATCCTCCTGGAAACAGTGCTGTCCCAAAGCTGCCTATTTAGTTCAAGAAGGTGGCAACAGTTTTCCCCATATTTTACTGAGTAACATGATAATTCATGTGTTGACGGCTCTGAACCCTGTTAACAGACTTGAAAAAGAAATTAGAAACAATCTTTATGAACTCCTCATAACACCAAGCAATTGAAGCCTCCTCGTAACGATGCAAGACCAAAGCCGGAATATTAAAATTGCTATTAAGTGGAATGTATATGAAATGCTAAAAAGTCTTTTGGCAAATTATTTCTTGATATAATGACATGCTATAGAACTAAATCTTAGTACAAGGTATGAAAAAAGACAGTTAAATCAACTTTGTTCATTTAAATATAATTTTAAAAGAACTGGCATTCATCTCTTTATTGCTCAAGGATTTTTATCAATTTCTTTAGCCCTCATTTATTTCTCTTCCCTACTCCCATGGGGATGCCGTTTGATTTATTGGGAATTAATTCTTACAACTCATGAATGCTTTAAACTATTTTCAGATTAATCACCACAATCTCCGTTGGCACACTGAGGAGAGCCCTGTTCCCTCTCTGTGCTCACACACACACTGAAGGGCTCCAGGCACCAGCAGCTGTTTCACCTTATTGACTGCTCTCTCCAAAGACATGGGCTGTTACAGTGAGGACCAGGGGTTCCAATCAACTTTTAAAAGACTGGTTTGGAAATGGCCTCCTCCTAAGAGTGGTACTGGTTCTGGATCTGGTCACTTCCCAGCAGAGCAGTGGCACACGCATGTATAAACGCTGCCACATTCTTATGGGGGGGGAAGAAAAATTCTATTTATTTAGTTAACTTACTTCCAGCTCAACTTCCTCGCTCATTACAACCACCAGCTCAAGACTAACAAGGTTTTCCCAACTGCACTGAAGTGAGACCATATCTTGGTTTTGTCCAAAACACCACATACCAGGGGAATTTACCAGGATGCCCTCGACATCCATGTCCTTGGGCTCTGGCACGTGCCATCTGCAAGGTGGGAGCCACGTGGGCTTTGCCAGGGATCAGGAAAATCTCACTGGGGATGGGAGGAGAGTGGAGCTCTGAGGAAGGGAAAGGGTTCCTGGCTCTTCCTCTGCTATTAGTGTGGAGCTTGGCTCACGACTTGAGACACTACAGAAATCCGTAAATATTTGAAAATTGAATAATAACTCATTAATTATAGATTTTAATTGAGAACCACTTCAAATCATAAATGCAGTTTGATAGCCGATAAACTTCCAACACTGCAAGGCAGCAAAACAGAGAAGGCTAAAGGAATGGGCAACACTAGTATGGGAGGGATCAACTCCCCAAATGTGCTCCAGTATTACATCTGACTCCCATCAGCACAGCCAGGCCTGGTGGAAGATGGGCACAGCATTACAGGAAGGGCTGGAGAGGACACAAAGCACTGCTCGACAGTCAGCCCGGGCTTGCTCTGTCCAGGGAAAAGCATCATATGTAATATTTCAATTAAACTGAAAAAGGCTTGAGTTTTCTTGCACTCCGCTGATTGCTGATTAATAGTAACTACGTACATAAATCTGGATTAACCTGGAAACCAAAGTGCTCAAACTGCCCTGGGAGCCAGGCTGATGGGGCTGGCTGTCCTCAGCCTCAGACAGCACCACTGGCTTTTTGTGGGGCTGAAGCTCAGGACTGAGCTGACTGCTGAGGTCAGTTTTAAGATGGGACAATGCAAGTGACCCCTGTCCCAAGGCAGGAGAGCAGAGTTCACTCCTCCAAATGGGTTCACAAGTGGTGGCACTGACCAAGCCTGAGCTCTCTTTCACAGTCACCAGTCACCTGCTGTGCTCGAGGCACGTGCTGAACACCCCGCAGCAGCCTGTTCTCAGCCCTTCCTCTCTTTCAAATGAATCTCACAAATATAATCTGTTTATTTATATCAATTTAGTCCCATCAATTAATGATGACAAGGCAATTAACTAGAATGCCAGACAGTAAAAAATAACCACATAATGCCTTCTTTAGAGGAAATCTATTATGTAATTCCAATCGGTCTTCATTAACACAAAGTATTCCAGTAAAAGGTAGTAATCTAGTTATGGCCTGTGAAATATGAAGATCCGCAAAGTCATTTTTCAGAATTAAGGGTAAAGTATTTTTAGCCAATAAGAAGGAAATCTTTCTGCATTTTTCCTGCGAACCTTTGCAAAAAACTAAAGAACTCCATAACATAAGGTACCGGTACCAAGCAGGTTGTGCAGTATCACTAAAGAGGCACTAAATTCCCATTATCACCTCCCTTCTACAGTGTTTGGGTTCTGGATCAAACTAAGAGCATGGCAGCATCAATTGCCTCCATCCCTAATCCAACACTTGCTGCACAGATGCCAGCACCAGATAAATAAGTCTCAAACCCCCAACTGTAGTGGTCTTCAGACACCCTAACAAGCAGTTTTTGAGCTGAACATGTTCAAATCGGTTACTCAAATGGTGATGCAACACACCACTCATCCCACCCAGCAGCAATCCTGCACACATTGGCTTCACAACTGCTGTGATGGGAGGATGGCACGGTGTGACCTGACCTGGCTCATTCCTACCTCACACACCAAGCAAGTGACTTGTGCACAGAATGAAGAAGATGTGTTTGCTTCAGTACTTCATGTGAGACACTTCAGAATTAACACAGAGTGTTTTAATGGTACTAACCTAATTTATCAATTTTATATATTAAAGATCCAATTTTTAGGGAAAATGAGATAAAAAATTTACATGAGTTCACAAAACAATTAGCTTCACATGGAAATACACATTTTCCAATTTTAAGCCTTATTCCCCTTTAAAGTTATTAATAAACTAGTAGACGATAAGAGAGAATTAACCCCAAATACAGAAAATCCTGCAAACAAAGGACACAGACAAATATAAAGGTAGTCAGCCACTTCTCCAAAACATGCCCAAGCTGTTAAGCATTCTCGACTTAAAATTTCTAATGAAGCAGCTTAAAAAATCCCAAATTCCTACAGGAATGTGTTTACAATACAAACTCAATTATTGTCTTATTCCGATGCGTATCTTTTCTTACACCCTCTCAGCTCATTCTACTTTGGAATTTAATTACATTCCAGTATTTTTAGTTGAGATGAAATTACACATTTTCAGATTAATTTAGGCCGAACCAACTTTTGATAACAGCCAATCCTTTTTCTATTATGCCCTAATTTGTGACCCTCCAAGTCAGCACAAATTGCTCTTTTAAGCCCTGCATCACCCCTGACTTAAAGCCATACTCCCTGGCCCCAAACCCAGTGCAGCACCCGGCATTGCTGGGTCAATGTTTGCCCAATTTCTTTTGATGAAAACCCTCCTGTTTATCTCTTTCCTCTGTTATTTTCTGAGCTCAGGTCAACAGAGAACAGTCAGGACAGTGAAGGCACCACCTTTTCTATTTAGTTAAAAACCAAGGGTGATGTTCTCACAAGGACATTTCAGCTCGGCCATCACAGGAGAAGCGTAAGACGGGAACATGGGCCTGAAGCAGGTCTGGGACCCAATTCCCCCAAACCAAACCCCGCTCAGCTCAGCCAGGCCCTGCTGGGACATGAGGCATTTCCTGACAGATGCCTCATGTTTCCTCTGGGATCGTCCTGCAGCACCGTACCAGGAATCCCAGCCTCTCCCCGGGCTCCCACAAATCCAAGCACGACCTCCACAGCTTTCCTCTCACCTCCCTCCCACCAGCTGTGACCTGATGCAACCGTCAGATCCTCAGCATGTTTGAAACCTTCTTGTTCAGGCGCCAAGTGGAGACTCATCTATCACTGCAACGAGTCAGACACCACAATTGTGCTACTGCCATGCAAGACTTTCACTTTCCAAACCTTGACCAAACTATGATTAATATCAGCAAGAAACTAAGATTAAATGTTAGCTCCCCTATGAACTATATAATCAGAAGGAAGAAAAAAAAACAAACCCTACTTATTTGATCCTTTGCATACATTACTGAGAGTGCCTTCATGTCCTTCCAATTGACCTTGTGGGCAGAATGTCCTCTCTATCCACTGCCTGCACTGGCACATCAATGCCACAATGGCAGGACCATGCTTGCACATCACCTGCTTTGGTTGGTTTCCCTCCCGTGGTGATGGGCCACCCACTCACGTCTCCAGCTGCAGCATCTCACTCAATATTGGGGATTTTGGTAGAGAAGGAGCAGACAGACTTAAGGAAGTCATATTAGACATAACAGTCCCTCCAGATCTGGGATCTGTGCAGGATTACAAGTGACTTTGCTATAATTTTGAGCAGTTGAGGAGATGAGAGGCAGGACTGAAGAGGAGGAGAAACTGAACAGAGGAGCATTTAGAAAAGCCTGGGAGTAAAACCGGAGGGAGAGGAGGAGGCAGAGCAGGCATGCAAAGCCATGACTATAAAATCCTCCAAATCTTACATATCCTAAATTTAAAACAGAGTATAAAACAGAGACTTTCTTTTGGCTGGCACTGTTCCCAAAGGGCACAATTTATCAAAAAAACATTTGCCGCACAATTCAGTGCTGATTGGGTCTTCTAAGGCCGTCTGGGATGACAAATGCCATTGAGCAGGGAGACAGGTCCCAAGTGGGAACCGGTGTCACCATCACTGGCCTTAGACATCCCCTCTGAATACGGCAAAGAAGAAATAAGCAGGACAGTGGAAGAGCCGTGTTTCACCTTGGTGTTGGCAGCTGGGACTGTGCGTTACTCAGTGAACCCAACATCCCCTTATGCACAGAATATCTTCTTGGCAAACTGGTCCAACAGTGTCACCCTTTCTTAGCTGCTCACAAATCCTGTTACACAGCAAAGATTTGTACCAGGGCTTTAATTTACTTACTGTAAATAAACCCAGCAACTTGGCCAGATGCTTTCATGAGTCACCGGCACAGCCAAGGGCTGGGAGCTGTAATCCTTCCGCAGTGCTGCTCTGTGCAATACCCCAGGTAATGCACTGCTACAGCATCCGCTGCTTCAAAAGAGCCAGACAAACCCTTCAGAACACACTTGGGGTTACTGCCACAGAGATGGCCGTCCCCATCCCTGTCCCAGCCTGCTTTGGCTCCTGACTGTGCTGTGGTTCCAGGAGCAGCCCCATCAGCACCCTGCAGCACTGGTGTCTCCAAAGCCCTTGCAAGCACATGTAGATTATGATCCCAGCCCAAGCCATGCTCATGTTTAAAGAGGGCTGCTGGATGAGCTTCCTGAGGCTCCAGAGAGAACTGGCAGCACTCCAGAGGAAGAGGTCAAACAGAGGCTCCTGGATATGCTGCTGAAAGAGATTTTGTCTCTCTTAAGGAAACGTGGAAAGGTTCTCCCAATTATCACTTTGTTTCCTTTCTTGTAACCGTGTAAATCAACCCCTAATACCCTGTTTGCTCACCACTGCAGCAGAGAGCGGGGGGAAACACAGGAGCCCTTTAGCCAGAGAGAATTAAATAAAATAGTGGGAACATCCTACAAATACCAAAGTCAATTAATTAATTTGTTACAGAGCAAGAGTCCTGCATAATTTGTCCTCTGAGTAGTTTATTTTAGCTAATTGCTTATCCAGCAAGAAGATCTCCCCTGCATGACCCATTTGCTGTGCAAGAGGCTCGACTGATGAGAAACAAATGGTCACCTTCCAGAGGGGAGGAAGTGATGGTGGGGACATTCCATATGCTGCTCTGGTCCTTGGACCCACACGCAGTGAGAGGAATGCACCCATAACCTGTCACCTTGTAGTCAGGGTGAGCACCAGCACTCAGGTTCTCCAGAGGAAACCAGGAGAATACAGTTCCCCCTTCCAGGGCAAGCATCTCTGGCAGGCTGGAGAAGAGAAGGCTGCAGATAAGGTGTCCCCACTAAGGCTTTACTTCCACCTCTTTCTGCTTCCATTGCTGCGACTCACAGTGATGTGTTTGCCCATCACTTGCCTTTTACAACAGTGCTTAAAGCAACACAACAATTCCACTTGTGAGGAGGAGCTCTTTGCCAGCCTCATCACCCCCTCAGCTTCTCCATCAGGGTCAGACAAAGTACAGACAGAACTAAACAGCTTAATACTGCCCTTGTACATTCCCTGTCTATAAACATCACTGGGGGACAGGCTGAGCAGAGCTGTCAGAACCGCAGCCGCCTTCAGCTGGCCAAAAGATGGAACAAGTACAGATGTTATTGGTCTCATCAAGATTTTGTAAACTGAACAGTGAAATGGAATGGCCTGATTTATCTTAATTTAGTTCACCATTGACATTTATAAAATAATACAGGAATAATGCTATGGCCACAATTCACTCTCACCGGTGGCAGCAGGAATTACACGTGTTCCCAAGACGGACAGGGAGAGACACTGCTGCTGCCTGCTGGAAGCAGAGCAGAGGGTGCCAGAGCATCTCCAAGGGACCAACTGCTACCTCTCACCTCAACACCTTCCTGCAGCATCAGGCACTTCCTTGCTAGACCGAGCCAGGCAATGTTGAAAGAAGGAGGAGTGCGAGATGATGCACACTTTGAGATCAGCTGGGCTGGCAAGTCACCACCAAGGAGGCAACAAGATTTTGTCAGGAAAGCTTCTGGTTCTCATGTTCCACCAGGAGGCTTCTTACTGTTGCTTCATCTCCTTCAGAATCCCAATAATTCCAAGGCAAGGCATAAGTCATATTGCAAAACTTGGCAAACCATCACATTAGATGCCTCAGGACAAATTCACTTCTTTAGTTCCAGAAACAGCACCATTAATGGTTTCACAGATTTCCACTTCACAGCACCAGTGACCCCCATCCTGTACCAAGCCTGGCCACTGGCAGACAAAGTGGTCCAGGTTTACTGTGGAGCAAATGTGGGCAAAGCTCATCTCAGCTGGGGAGCAGCTCCCTGCCCCAGGCAGCGAGGAACAGGGGCTGTGGGAGGACAGACACCTGCACTCATCCTGACACCAGGCTCAACACGTGCCTGCTTGCCAGGGGCTTCAAAGCAGCTCCTAAACCCCCTCTTACTACTTGTCATACTGGAGATGCTCCTTCAAGCACAGCAGCCCCAGGCAGGAGACTGCACTGTCTGTTAAGGGGGAACAAAGCAGCCACGGCAAGTGTGGGAAACTCAACACTCCTGAAAACAACAGCCCTGGAAAACCCCAGCAGCTCCTTCCCTCATGTTGCTTTACATCCCATCAGTAACTTAGAGTAAACAAAACAGGGCAGCAAAGTTATCTGAGGGTGTGAGACTTTAGGCACACCTGTAATTAAAACACAGAGACCAAAGCTGTGACGCAGCACCATAAAGCAGGTCATTTTACAGCTGGCTGGGCTCCCTCTGATGTACTTGAGAACCATTTTTAAGTGACATAAAGTTTAACATACCGGTACATCTGCCTACCCACCAGATTCTACACGGAATTTAAAATTTAATTATATTAAAGTATTGTTACAGTGCGCGTAGCAAGAACGCCAACCAAGTGTAACTTGAGGAGACCTTCCCAGATTGTAGCAAATCTGTGTTTTCAGGACCAGGAAGAAAAAAAAAAAAAAAAAATTTCAATCTGAACACCTGTATCGGTGCTTTGTTATTGCTCACCCACCAACTGCTCCACGTTTGTGCTGAGCAGGATCACACACTTCTCCAGCGTTTCATTACAATGTCGATGCACACCAACAGCACCTGCACCTGCCAAGCAAATTATTCCTCACGCCACAGCGAGAGCAAAGCCTGTTCGCTGCCTACACACACTTACTCAGCACCAAAAGAAAAACCCCAACCTCTGCAGGGAGCTCCTCATCTTCCAACAACCACAACACAAGCCAATCTGTCCCCTCCGGTCTCAACAGCAGGTCCTCTGGGATGCTCCCAGCTGCTCTGCATGCACATGGGCACAAACATCCTCCAGCACGTGCCAGCTAACATTCCAATGGGTAATTTAAATCACTGTGCTTGTCATGAATACAACACTGTCCCCACCTGGAAAACGAAGCACCCACCCCACAGACATGGGGTACACCTCTCCCCAGGTCATGGCCACCCTGATCCCTGCCAGCCCAGCACAGTCACAGTGCCCAGCTCCAGTCCAGCACTCCAACCTCAGGGCCAGGTTTCCTGGAGGGAAAAAACTTTGTTAATAAATAAGGAACCCAAATAAATAGTTTATTTTTCATCAGCTGCTATTTGCAGGCCATTAAGATGCAAGAAGCAGTTGCCAATGCTCTTTCTGGATGGTGTTTTTGATGCAGAGAATGTATGGGAAAAACAAGAGAATATCAGTAAAGGTCAATTATGAGCAACTTAAAGGTTATTTTTGCATATCTCACCTCCTGGACAAAAGATGCTTCTTCATTACCATATGAGAATATAAATTAAGTTGCAAAAGTCTTTAAACTGCTATAAAAAGTATAATTTCATTGCCATTACAAACAGCCTAAAGAAGAAATAGCAGGTCTCCTGCCCCTCTGCAGCCTCCACATATTATGCAAAAAAAGGTAGCTCTAAGGTGGTCCCCCAACAGCCATAAACCCCTGTCCTTCCTGGTCCCCTTTGATGGGAAGCACAGAACGCAGGACAGTATTGAGACCAGTCAAAGCCTGCCCAAATACTGAATGTCAGTGTTGTCCAAAGCTGAGCACCACGTTGTTCTCCTTGGCTGTATCCAGTGACAGGAAAAGCTCACCAAGCCTTGCTGCAGGCAGATGGGTTTGCTGAATAATTTCCTTGCTTTGTTATCAGATAATTGCTTTTTCTGACAATTCCATGTTTTCCAGAGTTCTCTTCTTCTCCAAGCAGCGATGCTGCAGGACTTTCCCAAGCCCATGTGAAGAGGAGCAGGAGCCTTCACCCCCAAGCCCTGCATCACTCAAAGCCAGGCAGTGGGGGCAGATGCCCATATGGATGGACCAGGTGTGGGCACAGCATCTCTGACATGTACCCCTCTGATATGTGGCACAGCTGGAGACTGGTGAACACACACTGTGGCTGCAGAGCCATTGGTGGGCTGGAGGAATCAACCTTCAGCCTCTGTGCCAGGTGAATCCCATCCACAATAGGAAAATGGGCCTCTTGCCTTGGTTGTCCAAACTGGCCAATGCCATCTTCTTGCAGCAATGCAGCTCTCCTGAGATGCCAGTTAAATACAGAGGGAAACCAAGTCTCCTGGGGCACCAGCTTGCACCAGCTGTCCAGGCTGGATTTCTCACGGGAAGGGTTTGCAAGGAATACCTGAAGACCATCAACCAACCCAGGTCAGGCATCCCAATGGCTCCCAGCAACTCTGCCCTTAGGTCACATTACAGCCAATGGGGTGAGCTGCTAAAGGAATTCGTTATTGGTGTCTTGACACTCCTGGACCACAGTAACTAAAAATCTATATGAATTAAGGGCTCTTAAAACCATCTCTGCACTATTTATCCTCTTCAGGGAAAAGAAAGAGAAGAAAATACTGAAAGCACTGAGATGAAAGTGTTGAGAGTCATGGAATCTTTAAAGTGTAAAGAGAGATGTGCCACATTTAGAAAGGATTATGTCAAGCAGTATCCCAAGCCAGGAGAACTGACAGCACACACATTGCCTTCGATGAAGGAGGATAGGTTATACATGACCCCAGAACATGATGTCAGAATCTCCGGCAGCAGAAGCAGAAAATCCAAATTTCGGCACTGCCCATGGGCAAGGTTGATGGTTCTGGATCCCACAGAGAGTACAAGCCATATGAGAGAGCAGGACCTTTAAAACACGCCTTGAAAGGTAAGTCTCAAAAGGACTCTTACTTGCAACAAGTACAAGAGGAGACAGACAGAACTTCTGCCACCAATCATGGGAAGTTGCTCTCTGAGAAGTTGCCTTTTCACAGCTCCCGTGACCTTCTCCTCCACAGGAGCCTCTGTCTCATTTCCCAAGAGCTAAGACATCCTGGCAGCATCATCCACCCCATACAGCAGCACGGCTCCCACACAGAGTGCACTGGAGAGTAGGCTTGCAAGGTAATGGCCTAATGCAGTGAATTAATTCCAAAGCACAATTGTTTTCAATCTTCATTGAAACCCAACCTTACCTAATCTCACTTTAACGACATAGGAAATGGAAATTCCTTTAATAATATAAGTTATGAATATTTATTACCCTATTTTTTACCTGAAAACTGAATAATTCAATTAATTTTACTATTAATTATTTAATACAGAATTAATATACTGCAAGATCCTAACTTTTCTTTAACATGTCGCTGATAAAGATATCCCAGATAGAATATGTTCCTTAAGATGGACTGACAGACAAGTAAGGTGCAGGCTGAAGGGAGACTCCAGGGACTGCACTCATCCTGCTCTCACTGTGGAGCAGGCCCAATCCCTCCAGCAATCCTCCCGTGTCCTTTCCAAGACACAATGCAGGAAGGGGCAGGAACACATCTGAACTGCATTCCCAGCTAGAACACCAACCTTGCAGCTTCTGGGCACAGCCAAAGCTTTTCAGTTGCCTGAGGCTCACTTGTGGAATACCTCATATTGTTCAAGATTATTTTTAAAATACTGTACAAATGCTAATGACAGAAGGCACCTGGAAACAGAGAAGCAAAGTACTTTCTTCCAGCAGAACGTTTCTGGACTCAGGAAGTCGACTTTGTCATTGAAATTCCAAAGTAAATAACAATTAAGTTCTACTTGATATACAAATGTCAAGTAATATTTTTATTTTTTTTAAATTTCATGATTCGCATTTAAACTTGGAAATGTCAGACACTTGGCCCTGCTGCATTAGCAGAACACTTCCCCCAGCCCTGCTGATGGAACACCCGCTGCGGATCACCCAGCACATCATCAAGGAACCAAACTCTGTTCTAAGGGAGCCTCAAGGTCGATGCTGTGAGGTGTACTCGTTAATTTATGCTGATCAACTGGAGTGCTCAAAAGACTGTTGTAATAATACTCCAGTACATTTATATCAGTGTATTTGATCAATTTGAGTCATTCAACAAGAAACTTCATAACAAAGTAATTTTAGAGACTTTTAAAAGCTTTCTCATAGCTCCTCCAATGCCACCACAATGGCATCCTAAAAAGGATCTTCCTCCATCTCCATGACTAAAGCAATACCCAACAGAGCTGTAAACACAGGCACTTCTGTTCAGGAAAGAGATGAAAACATTCAGAAAGGCAGGGTTGGCCCCAAACCAGCTCACCCCTTGATGCCACACTCTGCCTTAGCTCAAGTGACCTGTGAGGCATCACAGCCCAGCCTGGCCTGACCCTCCACAGCAGCTCCTCCACTGGTGGCTGAACCAGATGGCACCCACAGCTCATCATCAATATCCACCCTGTGCTGAGAGCTCCAGCAGCATCCGCTCCTGTGGGCATTGTCCAGACGCCCTCAGAGCCCCTGTGGCCACCCATCCAACAGTGTCTCCTCAGAGCACACTATACATCACTGTATTAGGAAACTCTGTGCATGTCAGAGGTATAATTAATTTTTATTAATTTTCTGAGATGAAATTAGTGCCACCCAGTGCAGCAAACAAAGAACGGGGAGTGTTCCAGTTCAGTGCTGAATCAATGTCATTAATTCTGTAATACTGAGAGCCCTGATTGTAACAACTCAGCATTTAACTCTTCCAATTAATTTTTATATTAAAAAAAAAAGAGAAAACTAACTCCACAATTTTGGAAGGTCCTTGAACTCCCGTCACAACTTTCCTTCTCTTGGGACATCATTTCTTCCAAGTGTAAACACACAGAAGGAAGGTATGGGAATGTTCATCAGAAAATTATTTTCATGCACTGCCTTTAGCAAACCAAACTCTTAAAATCATAAGATGCTGCTACAAAACCACTTATAATCTTGTATCCTTAATGACACCATGCAGAGCCAGACTAGTTAATGTGTTTTCTGACCCTTTAACAGGCTTCTCTGGCAAAGGTTCACCCAGAAACTGTTTTGCATTTATTCTGAAACTGGGATTACCAGCCCAGAAAAAAAACTTCTCTAATATTAACCAAATTACCTGCTGTTCTGAAGTCAAGGAGGGCCTTGCAGCTGCCACCAGCAGGAAAGGTCCATCCAGGACCATTCCACCACCACGGCAGCTCCAGATCTTGGAGAACCACTGAGAAAGCAATTGAGTTTCCCACACTCCCTTCCCAAATGCTATAGAGAGGTTTTAATACAACAAGCAAATACATTACTTCGGGGTGTCCCAAAAATATACAGAATAGTCTGGGGGGGAAAAACCCACAAAACTAAAATGACACAGCTTTTTTCCCCACATTTCATGGGAAGCAGGTGCTCTGTGCGCCCCGCCCGCAGCTGCACTGCAGAGGTGCAGAGAAGGCCTCCACGTCCATCCTCTCCTCGGCCGGGTGCTGTGGGACACCTGGAATCAATCTGTGCTACTTGTTAGGGTGACACCGCTCCTTGTGTCCCACTGTGACCTCTGCCCCTGCCCATTTGGCAGCAGCAGGCGATGCCAAACCTGGAGCATGCTGCTCTGGGCGCCTGCGGCAGCAGCCTCTGCAACGGATGGCACTAGGATATAGGATGCTAAAATAGGCTTTTCTCTCACCAGGTCCCCGCAGGCTGCCTCCAACGGCCCTGCTCTCTGCAACAGGAAAGGGGTGGATTGGGAAAAAGACAAACAGGAAAAGCCCAGCAACACCAGAAAGCAAGAGTTGTTCTCTGTGTTAGTGAGATGCATGGAGCTTGAACGCAGCCGTAACAGCAGGAAAACATCCGCAGCCAAAACTCCATGTCTGGCTTACCAGGGGAGCGAGGAGTTAAACATTTATGGCAGCATGAGGAAGACATAACATTTACTGAATAATAAACTGCAAACATGTCTGTTAATGCAGCTTTTTGGGATCTCCTCACCATCAACCACTTAACCCCAGCAAGGGAAACACCAGATCTTAAGCAATCCCTGTGCCTGCATGTGAACAGGCAGCACACAGTGGGGCTGGTGCTTTTTTATTTATTTAAAATTGGAGGCAAGGGAGTTCTGTCAAGATAAACAGCCTGTGACCTCGCTCAGAGGCTTCAGATCTGCTCATCTGAAGGGATACAATTAAATCCTGAGCAATTGGGTTAAAACTTTAACCTGCCAAGATTGCAGCTGTTCCATTTTTAATCAATCTGATTTCATTCAATAAAATGCTCATTAAGGCAATTAATGAGAGTTTGGTGTCACAAGCCATCAAGCATGACTGGGAGTTTCCACTTGGTGGTCAAGGCATTGATCAGCGAGTCAAGTCATCAGCGCGAGAGAGTCAATGTGCTGAGCAGGAGAACGTTACCTGGTTTTGGGGGAGGTTGTTAGCCACTCTTCATGCTTTTCAAACGTTATTAAATAAGCTGCAATTTCCTGAAAGAGAAACGCAGAAAGAAAACAGAGTTACTTGCATGGCTGTGTTGGGAACTGGAAAGTTTTGTAACAGAGACACAGAGCCACCCACTCCGGGCCAGGCTGCAGCTGAAATCGGGTTTTGACTGACACAGCGCGCTCAGTCAACGTTCACATCCACGCCACCAAGGCCAGGCTTAAACAGGGCAATGAAGAGATGTAAATGAGGAAAGGCATTAACATTTTCCAGCGCAGAGAATTTGCTGGTAACTGTGGTGACCACAGCATCGCCGCGAGCCTGGCGTGACGTCAGGAGGCAAAGGGGAGGGTAGCAACAATACGGACACGGGAAGCTAAATTAAATATTTAAAAATAGAACAGCATCACTGCAGAGAGAATTACTGAATTATTAATCGTTGCCATAAAAAGCCAGCGGGTGACATCAACATAAGTCATCGCTCCCACTTGCAGGAATGATACGGGCGATTACTTCCAGATCAGAACCGATTTGTTTGCAGGAAATTATCGGTGCTGGCGAGATAATTCACGACAGTGCCTGTAAACAGGCCTGAGGAATGTGGGACGGCCGCTCATTCATCTCCTGGGCACAAACCCGGGGCGGTCGCGGGGCAGCCACACCACAGACAGGCCCAGCATCAGCAGCAGCCCTGGGAGAGAGCAGGAGAGCTATGCCAGAGGAGATACAGGACCAGTGACAATTACTAACCATGATCCCACTGTCACCACACCAGCAGTGTCCCGAGATCTAGAGATGGCCATGGACCCCTGAGGCTATGCTGAAAATAAGCCTCCCCCAATATACTCAGAAAAATGTAGTTTTTGGATGATTCTCTTCCAAAAATTGCCTCCCAGTCCTCTCAGAGGGACCTATATAGCAAAAGTCACACAGGTGAGGTCAGTGAAGCTGCCTTCAGTGTTCAAATGCCTCAAATCAGATCCCCAAACCACGTGCAGTGTCATCTCCAGAGCCACTGCAGCAGAAGCATCCCCAGGCTGCACATCCCGACGGCAGCGCACATGCCAGCACCGGGGCTTTCCACCAGGAGTGGAGTTTTTATTATTTTTTTTAGCTAGCTCTATATAAGGGCTGTCGCTTATAGTACCAAAGCTAAAAACCCCCACAATGCTCTCCAACCAGCTGGCCCAAGCATCTGCTAGAGCCACAAAATGCAATTATATTACTCCCAAACGAGACGTAAAAATATCTTGTTTCCAATACTCTTGGTTTTAAGACTCATACTTAATGTCCTCTGGGCATTGCGGCAGTGCCAGATCTCTGCGTTATGTACTTTATTAGAGCTCTGTGAATGTCATATTAATGACTCCTGACCAACATGTTTACACTGCAAATAAATTCCTCCAGAATCCAGTGCTGCACCCCTTGTTTCCCAAGCCCCTCTCTGCAGGTTTAAAGGATCCCCATAGAAGCAGGTGATGGAGCAGTGACCAAAGCTACAAAACCTCCTCTTTTTGATTTCTGGGTAATTGCTGCATAAAATTCAATATCAAACTCAAGACTTTCCCAGAGAACAGACCAAGCCTCGTACTTTCACAGCAGCTGCAGCTGAATCAGATGCAAGTGCTGAAATTCAGATACTGCATGGACAAAAAGGTCCAACCCCAGATCCCCACCAGGCTGAAAACACCAAAGAACTCTGCAACTAAAATTCTTCAGAAGACATGAAATGAGATCCCTGGATTTTTTTAAGCCAGTACAGTAATTCCACCAAATGTGCTGTGATCAGCAGAACTCTATTTTCAACCCGTCCCACGTTATGTCCTCAGCTCAGCTCCCTACATTACAATCCACCATCACCTCGTGCTGCACAGTGAGATGAGCTCTGGAGATACCAAGGAACACACAGGAGCTCCCTGCACACCCTCTCCAGCACTTATTTGGCCAGCAGGCATTTACAGAAATAAACCCCTTCAACACCAGAGTGGTTTGGAGGGTTCAGATTAGCATGGAATTTTGCCTAGTCCTACTTTTATCCATTGCCATAAGGAGAATGAAACCATTTTTAACCTTTGTGACTGAACAAACACATTGCTATGGCATGGAAACACAAAGTGTTTCAGGTAAAGGAGCTCAGCCTTACCCAGAGCTTGTTCACTCTGCTTCTTCTTGTCATCCCATGCTCAGCATGTGTGAAATGCTCATCCCAAACCATCACCAACGGGAGGAGCTGCAGCAACGAGACACTCTCATGTGAAGCAAAAAACAGGTTTCCACATTGCTGGCCTGACCCACTCAGCACATTTGGGCAGTGCAAAGACCAAGGTGCTGGTTGGTGCCAAAGACATGCAGGTGACCCACTGGAACACAGGCATGTGTCACTGGGCTGTCCAGGCAGCTCCTGCCCCAGCTGCAGTACTATGGAGAGCTGCAGCTCCAACCAGACTACAAGCTGGATCTTCTGACACCTCCAGATGTACAATTCAATTCTTCCCACAGGATAAAAGAAGAATCCACATCAACTAAGATAGAAGCTCCCCCAGGCTTTCTGCTTAATGATGTATTACAGCCCAATTTCCCTCCTCCAGGGGAAATACCTTGGATAGCAAGGAGAATCTCGCTCATGGCAGCGCTATAAATTAACACATACAGCAGAGAGACAGCGAGGCCTCTGTGCTGCCTTCTGTGCTCCTAGAACTCAGAACTACAAGGACTGGCATGCAAACAGGGCAAAATCCCCCCAAAGACCCCTGCATTGTCCACTCACCCTGCCTATGCCTGCCTGCAACCCTGTCACCTGGAGCTCCCCATCCTGCACCGGGATGTCTGGGCATCAGCAATGAGGAGTAGTCTGTACTTGGCTGTGCTGTGGACTCCTTGACGCAGTGTGCACGGCTGTCAGCACTGGTGGAGCCTGAACAGAGTCTGGTGCCAGGCCCAGTGCTGTCCCACCGCACCAGCCCACCCCACACAGGTGGGACATGAGAAGACACACCTGTTTACAGTGACACCCACATGTCTGCTTCTGTCACCACACCAGCACCCAGAACAATCACTCATCTGCCATCCCCAACTGGAGCAGAATAGCAAGGATTAGATGACTCAGGGATGCTCAGCCGTGCTTGTGGTGAACACCTGCACATGTACACAAAGCCAGGCAAAAAGGGGCATTCCCAGGGAAAGGCACATTCTGGGCTCTGGGGTGAGACCTACATTGGTACTACTAGTGAAATGCTGGGATTCCAAGGGAAACAGATGGGAGAGTTGCGTGCACCCACCCCACAAAACAAAGGTGCTCAGCAGTGAGAGATGCCTGGGATGGGGAAAGCTCAGGATTGGATGCAAAGGATCAGGGCTGGAGGATGTGCTAGGGAAGGAGGATGTGCTTCTCTGCTTCCGTTAAGCCCTGCTCATTACATGTTCTGCTTTCTGCAATTCTACAACTTTGTGTTAGCTCTGTAGAGGAAGGAGCTCAGCCCAGCGCTGGTGACTGATCAGAGGTTTGCAGGAGGCACCTCTGTCCAGTGGGTCCCTGTCAGCACAGTGGCAGGAATGCTGAGGCACAGCCAGGGCTCAACAGCTGCATGGGGCAAGCACTCCCATGTTACACCAACACCCTTTTTCCCTTTGAGAAAAGGGGAAAGAAATAGATTTATCACTAGAAGACACAAAGTCATTAAATAATTAAAAACAAAACTATGGGCACAATAAAAGCCCTCTGATAAAACCCTGCATTTTAATGCGCATTAATTCCCCTAATGATTCTTTCTGTGTCTTACAGGGTCAAATCAATGTCCTCACCAAAAAATCCAATTACATCCCATTCATCGTATCTTTGGAGCGAGGCTATTGTTTGCTTTTGTCTCCTATCAAACCCTTTTCCCATTGCTTCTTGCCCGAGATTACAAACAAAAGGCAGCATGGCACCAGCAAGGTCAGACAAGACAGAGCCAGCTCTGAAACCCCAGCTGGTCCCGGCTCCTCTGTGACTGCACAGCAAGTGATGGAAATCACGGGACACACATACTCGCTCAACTTGCGAGCAAGTCCCCCCACAGCCACCCGAGTGCATCTCCACGGGCAAGGGCACTGTGCACCATGGGCAGCAGCCCCTGGGCCAGCAGGTCCCACCCGGCCCCACATCCCCTCTCTCCCAGCTTTGGATTTAATGGCAGCATGAACTGAGTGAGCATTGCTGGGAAAGAGTGAACCATTGAAAGCAGTGCAGATCCAGCTCTGCTTCCAAGCATGCTGGGTGCCAGACTGAGCCCAACACTCACAGGACACTGGTGAGGAGAACAGGTTTGACTGACCAGCTCAGGGAAACACTCCAAAAAGCAACGAGATAATTTAACATTCAAATCACGAGAGTTATATTTTATCCTAAACTCAATCAGATAATTCAGTGGTCTAATCTAGACTGTAGCTCAGGCTGAAAGCATTTTATCTAAGTGCACATTTATTTTTATTTTGCATTTCCCTGTTTGTTTAGATTATTAGTATGAACGCACCAGGGAGCCACCGGCTGGGAAGCCCAGTGAGCTGTGTGAGACACCACACATGGAGCTACAGCCATGGAGGATGTTCCCGTTGTCCCCAGAGCCCCATGTCAGCATTGCCCCATTCAGCCTCGCGTGGTCTGAGTGGTGGAACGAGCGCCGTGCTGGGGCCAGGGCTGGAGGTGGCAGTGGCAGAGCCAGCCCAGGCTCCCCGCCCGACGCTACGTGACTGCAGCTCCTCAGACACTTCAATATTTAATGACGGCACGTAACAGCCCGGAGCTGCAGCACATGGGCAACCTGATCTCACCCACCATCTCCCAGCCACCCTGGGGAGGACAAACAGCAGCACCACAGCTGGAAGTGTGGGATCAGGAGCAGCAGATTAGGTGCAGCTCCCACAGAGCACTCAGGGACTTCAGGGCTGGGTGCTGCCCAACAGCTGCTGCAGAGCTGCTCATCTTTGTGCCTGGGAGCTGGAGAGGACATCCCCATGAGGCATGGAACAGACCAATGGGCAGGGATCCGGCACTGGTGGTGTCGGAAGAGGCCCATGACCCATCAGACACAAAGGAAAGCTGTCAACTCTGCTCTGAGATGAAGGATTTGCAGTGAACACACACATTTTTTGGAAGAAAAAGATAAAGTTGTAAAAAGCTCTGAAATTCATAATCAGTGGGCTCCCTAAAGCCACAGATTGAGCATTGGTTCCCTCCTTCCAGCTCCAGGTCATCCTGCATCGTCACAAGGTATCAGCAATTCCCATCTGACTCCTCATAAGAAAAAGAGAAACTGGAAGAGAGCAGGATTGCAGGATTCCCTGGGCCAGGCAGCTCTGGCCACTATCTGGTCTCAAAGCAACATGTCATGCATTAAAAAAATAAGAAGAGTCTGAATTTCAAGTTATTACTTCGTCTGAATTATACACACCCAAATTAATAAGCCTAAAATCTATGCATGTGTTAGGAGAAAACAGGAGGGTTTGTACACATCCCTGGATTTATAACACAGAGCTAATAAAGCTGCAATCTCTTAAGCAAGCACATTTATTCTCTTAGGAATTCATCACATCCTCGCTGCTATAGACAAATTCCAGCCCATCACTTCCTTATCGTCCTTCTGCTCTGAAATGAAAATAAAAATTCGCATGTTGACTATGGAGCATCTTCTCAGCTGGGATTGAGCCATTTTCATTTTCTACCCGTCCCCACTCTCAAAGCCATTAATATTCTGAATATCACAATTACAAACTGCTCCAAACACCGCACAGAGCAGGCCCACACCACCTTGTTCAGCATCACTGGAAAAAAAATCCTAATCCCATTACATTTGTCCAGTTATTCAGCCTAAAACAGCAACACAGCATCAAAGGGAGGTTGCTCATGAGTCAAGGGAAACCAAGAGTGGGAGGACAGCAAACTGGTCCATGAGTGCCCAGCAGGGACAGGTGGGTCAGGCGGCCACAGGCTGACAACATCTGTCAGCAACAAAACACTCAACCAAAATGTTTCACTGCCATTGCAGGCAGGACTTGGTCTCAGAGAATTACCTGCCTGCAAATTCACAAGGCAGAAACATTGGTCTGACCACACCGAGGCTGAGAAGGGGAAAAAGCTCAAGTATCACCATGTTTTTCCTGACAACAAGTGTCAGTGTCACAAACTGTGGCTGAGGGTCAGTTTCCCAGGGCTACACATTTCAAGCCCAGCCAGAGAATGTGTCAGGCCAGACTTCCATGGATTTGGTTTTTCAATGCACACCATGAATTTATTGCCAAGGGTGAAGGCACTTACTCATGCCTGTGAAAATACCACAGAACAGCTTAAGCCAGACCCTGGTCTGTTACCCCAATGGATGAAAACCCCACCATTTTAGGGTCCAAAGTGTTGCTTACCACTGGTTTATAAAGAGCAGGAGATGGCCTGCATCCCGCTGGCTGCTGCCATCCCTTCACCCAGCCAGCCTGGCCGAGCACACCTCTACAGGAAAAGGTGTGAGGGCAGCCCTGGGAGCACTGACCAGTGCCATGGGAGAGTAAAGCTGCCACGTGGGAAATGCCTGTGGTTGGGGAGATGCTCTCCTTGGTTCCCAGCACGGCACCGAGCGGCAGGATCGCAGGAGGGGAGATGTTTTCATTAATAACAGCGTCTCGCCAACCATCTGCTAAAGGTCCACACTATTAATTTAACAGGAAAAAATGGAATAGATTACTCTGCAGTTTTCAATTAAAGTACATGATGTCTTCAAACTGCAACCTTAATTAGATATTATAGGGTGACATTTTGGGAATCCTGAGCTGCGATGGCTGATGGAGTCATCTGACTCTGATGGTGTTCTGCAGCACTGCTGGGGCCATGAGCACCCATTGCCAGGGCTGCCCTTGGGTTCCAGTGATGGGGCAGCTTGGCCAGACTCCTGGGGTTAAAGGAGCAGAGGGGTGAAACCCATGGCACAACAAAAAACCAGCTGCAAAGAGGCTTGGATGCAGTCCCAAAGAAAGCTTACGGAAAGGGCTGGAAGAACATACAGGAAAAAAATAAAAACAGTAACAAAGGGGGAAAAAAAGTAGTAAATGGACAGCTTAAACACTTTATTTTCAAGGCTAAACGTGGTATGAAAAAACTGGATTCAGACAAGAAATAATTTTCTCTAAAACACATGAAAGGGAAAAGAAAAAAAAAACCAATCAAGAGCACACAAGCAGGGACCGACAGGCACCGGAGCTGGATGAGATATGTTCAGCCACTTCACTTGCCAAACACATGGACAAGAGCAAACTGAGACACGTGATGAGCCTTTATAACAGCAAGAGTGTAATTGGGCACAACCCCTGCAGCCGTGGCTGTCCTAAACTGCTTGGAAGCGCTGTTAGTCACAAGGAAGAGAAAAGTCAGCCCCAGCCTAATGGGATTAGGATGGATTTTATCTTCCATTTAGGCCCCACACTGAGGGACGGTCAGTAAAACAGAGCAATAACAAATAACAAATCTTGAGTTACTGGAAAACACCCACAGGTCATTATGTGATTTTTTTTTTTCCTTTTAAATGACCTTGGACTAAACCCTGTGGTTTAAAGAACCATGAGCAGTGGCGTCCTGCTGGCACTGTTGGTTCAATTCACTTGTCCTTCACAGCCTGAGTCCAAAATAATCCCACATGCAGTGGGATAAAAAAAAGAAAATTAGTGCACTAAGTTCCATGTGTTTATGGTGTGTTAATTGCAGCATAACAGTAAAAATCTGAATTATTTTACATAATTCAAACAGTCATGCAGTTTGAAGTTGCTTAAGAGTGTTCCCCTGCTCTGGAACGGGTACATGTCGTCGGAGACACTGTCCTGCTCTCAACTCCCACAGAAACCAGGAGGGACATGCAATTTTCTGCAGCTCTTCTCCAGTGACTGGCAAAGCCCAGCTGTGTCACGGCAGGACAGAGCAAATCCCCTGTGAACCTGCCCATGCTGCAGCCTCCCCACAGTGTGGCTTGTCTGTCCCACCACGGGGACACACCAGTCCCAACACAGACCATGGGGCCACTACACCCAATGTCAGTGAAGTGACAACACCAGTGGCTGCTCCATTAGCATTCTCTCTTGGACACAGCACCAAACCCTCCCAAAGAACTGTGCAAGGGTCATTAAAAGGGAAATATCCACAGAAATTGCCCCTTTCTGCATATTACTCACATGCATATGCTCTGATATAATAATGTTCCACAGTCCTGCAGAACTGTCTTTTCAGCATGTTTTTGCATTATGCCTAATTCTGTCAGAGTTTTTCAGTCCCACATAACGACAGCTCAATGCAGAGTCAGATATAAATCTGGCTTAAGAGACTCTCACCAGGAATTCATTTAAAACTGTAAATGTTAAAAGATTCTGTTGCTGATTTATGGCGTTTTCTTATTTCAAATGGAATTAAAATTCTTCTAAAGATACATATTCAATCATGATAAAAGCCGTGTTCCGATGATTTTTCTGGTCGGATTGAGAGCCACAAAGCCCAGAAATCTGGGAATAGCAGGGACTGAAACATTTTACTGGCTTGATCAACACTGTGTTGTCCTGCCACAACCTCAGTCCCACATCTCAGTTGGTGTGAAAGTGAGTCCTGGATGCTGCTGCTTTCATGCTCCACCTATCCCTCTCCAGCCCAAGAACAAGGATCTCTCCTTCTGAAGGTCCAGCTGAAGAGAGGAGCTGTTGCACTTGGGAGTGATTACTGAATGGGTTTATTCCCTTTCTATTGTTTACGTTGAAGAATCTCCCAGCTCTGTCAATATCACATAAGTGTCCCATATCATTGTGCAAACAACATTTTAGTCTTAAAAAAACGACCAATGCTACTCATTATCATCATTCTTGCAAGAATTGTTCATGTTTTGCACTTGTGAGCAGAGAACATTGCACTGATGGAGTCTTGAGCCCAAGCATGAGTGATGAAAGCACAGGAACCGTGTTGGGAATCAACCCATGCAGAGTTGACACAGTTCACAAGGGGGGTTTCAGTATTCAAGATGCCAAAAGAACCAGACTACAGGAGGTTCACGCCTCCCAGCTGTCCTTCCTGAGGGTGCCTCACCCAATGCTGACCTCTGCAGGAGTCCCTAATCTCATATTGCTCCACAGAAAAAACGTTATTCAGGTATTTATATAACTAATTGCTCATTATTCACAAGCCACAGAGCCATTAGCAGAAAGCCAGAGCTCCCTGCGTGGTACTACAGGAGATGAGCTGACACCTCAGAGAGTGGGTTCTGTCCCAGGCCCTGCTCAGGCCTGAGCTATTTGTGCTGCTACTCCAGTGTCAGGCTCTCCTTCCTTCTTCTAAGCATTCACGGCTCATTAAGTTCTTCCTCCTCTTTTTAACTGTTCCTTCAGGTTTAGAAAGAACAAAAAAAAACCATGCAAAATGAATATTGAACTCAGCTGCAATCCTCAGCTCTCGGATGGTGCTGCTGGGTTGGTTGGTTTTGGTGAGGTTTTTTGGTTTGGAGTTTTTCCCCCCTGATCCTCCCTGGTACATTGACGGATTCTGCACAAAAAGGGGAACAACAAGTCAAGTTTCTGGAGGCAGCTCCCAAGTGCTGATCGTCTCTGGTGAACTCACGATACTCACAGCTATCATCAAACCATCCTTCTTCTGTGGGGGCACCAAAGGGGAAATATTTCTGCCCTACATTAAGATATGGCCATGATGATTAACCAGACCACTGGCCTGGGGAGGACAGCAAGTCTGTCCCCAGAGGGGCTGGTGGTCACTAGCTGGTTCCCAGCTGTGGAAACTGCCCCTCTGACCCGAAACTGTGTGTTGTTGTTGTGTGTTGGCACAGAAAGGAAACAACCATAAAACCAGAGCAGCATCAGGGAACTGTAAATTCTTTGCAAGTTATTTTCAGACTTCCAAGAGTTTAGTCGTTCCTCACTTTCAAGAAAACGTACAAGAAAAAAGGACAAGGGGAAAAAAATGACCAGAAAAAAAGACATTATTTGTGTGCAAGCCATTTCCCATTCTGAGCAGCGCCAGGGCAGTAAACTGCCCAGGATTCCCTGCATTTCTCCTCAGAAAGGGGTCAACCATAAGCTGGTGTAAAGACAGGGCCAATGCTATGTCACTCCAGTCACCTCTGGGCTGTCAGCAACACGGAGCATCGCTGCAGGCTGTGCTGGGGCTGCCACGTCCTTTCTCACGGAGAGGAGCCAGTGGAGAGCACGGATGCCACTTCCCAAAGATTAGGCGTCACAGACAATTTCATGTTCTTTACATTTCTAAGTGGTTGATTTTTGCTTTTTCTTTTAAATAATCATAAATCCCAGCATCTGCTCCCGGGGCGGGAGCCCTTTGGCTCTGTGCTCAGCCAGTGAAGGGAACGTGGCTGCCAGAGGCTGCTGCAGGTGTTATTTTTAGTGCGACAGCTATTTACCAGCTCCATCCCAGAGGGAATTCAGGGAAGAAAAGGGATGCTGATGCATTTCTTGCTAAATATAGAAAAGGGGGCGAGCCACCACATGCAGCGTGGCTGCAGCCACCCGCTCCCACCAGGACATGGTCTCAGTGAGGGGGATGCAGCCCCAGCAGCACCCCAGCAACCCAGTGCTGTGGGGGTGCCCCAGCACAGGCTCCCCACTCACCTCATTTTAACCTTCAAGCTCTTGGTGTTTAGAAAGAGCTTTTTAAAAGCAGATCTTATACCTAATTGGCTCCAATTTGAAGCCCTGATCCTGTAATGAATGGCTTCCGGAATCAAACAAAGCATTTTCAACACCAACAAAATTGCCTGTTATGAAAGCAGAATGTTTTTGGGGTAATATTGACTTTAACGGTCTGTCAAAGCACATTAACAGCAGGACGAAAACAGCCCTCCCCCTGCTCAGGCAGCCCAAATCCAGCTGCCAAGAGGGGAACCATGAGCACTCACCCCAGGCTGTGCTTCACATTTCCAGGAGTGGGCTCATTTCATATTAATTCAAAAATACACACCTTTAAAAAAATTAAAATCTTGGTGATCAAAGAAAGGGATGCATTTCACAACTGCTCTGCTTTTCTCTGGTTTTAAGCCTTTAAAGTTCTGGAGAGGCAGTTTTGACATCAAGGGGCTCTGCAGGCCCAGCCAGATGGGGATTCCCAGTTGAACTCCTTTTATATTTCTTTTGTTGCTTCATATTTACCAACGACCTGGAAGCAAGTACTGAGTAGGTGCCACTTGAACATGACAAAAGGCATTTCCAAGTGAGGCTCAGACAAAGTGGAAAACCAGCCTAGAGCCCCGACAAACTGCAGACTGGGCAGATGATTGACATGACACAGAGCATGTGAGTGGGAAAAAATGCAAAGTAATGGGGACTGGAGGAGCAAGATGCATTAGTCATCCAGCCTGTGGGGGTCACTAATGGCATCGCCACAGGGTAAGTGTGGTCATCGGGGCACAGCACCATGGACACCTTGGACGTACCTGCATCACCATGAGGCCACACTGGTCATCTCAGACCCAGCCTGCACTCCCCAGGGCTCCAGTCTGGGCCACCACCCCAGTCCCACCCACGGGATAGAGACAGATCTATGTATCTGTAGATCTGTATAGACAGTTACACACACACTCCTTGGGACACTGCATTTCACTCCATTGTTTCCTAAAGGGCAACCACTTACAGAGTAGAAGAGTTTAATGAATTCAAGTGCACTTAACTTAGGGAACACTAATGAAGTCCCACGCTAATTGGGCATAATTGAGAATCTAGCCCTGCCACTGTTTGGATTATGAACTGCCATTTCTGGGCACACTGAAAGTAGAAGCCACCTCCTCTTGGAGCAACCAGCTGAGAACAAAATGTTAGTCAGCCAACACCTGTTACAGCTCTCTTTGTTTCTATGGGGGAAAGCACCAAGGTTTCCCCCTTATTTCCCTTTCCTGGGGTTTTCACTGCCCTGATTTACCCTGTGACCATCCAACAGAGTGCTAGCTCAGGGATGCTGCTCTCCAGGACACCACAGGCAGTCTCAGCACCCACCAGGGCAGCCCAGCCACATCCCCTTACACACAGCAGAGAGGGTCCCAGAGGTGCCAGAAGCACTGGGTGCCAAGTGCAGAGGGATGGCATCCAGGCACCAGTGTGCCTCAAGGGAGAGCCTGGCAGCCCCACCCCAGGAATGGGCTTTGTGCCACTCCCAGCTCTGCTCGGAGCTCCCTGGCAGTATTTTGGAAAAGGGTAGCTCCAAGGCCCTGAGCATTGTGCTGCCAAGGGGAGCCTCCAGCAGGTGGACATCTTCCAGCTTCTTGTGTGCACTTAAAATATTATTGCATTTAAAAAATAAAAAAAAGGAAAGAAAACAAATCAAGTTTTGTGGGACTGGGAGCATCAAGAGCAGGAACAGCAGTGCCTGCATATATGCCTTTGTCTTTACCTGGTGTGGTGCCCACTTGCTTGGTTCAAAATGGGGAGGGAAAATGACATTTCCTCAGTGCCCACCATGAGGAGTGCCGAGGAGGAAAGGCTGTGCTGTTCCAGATACACAAGGAATACACAGATGTAGAAAAAGGTCATCCCATCACTTAATGTATGCAAATTATGTTAAATATTTCATTCATTAAATAGCTCAGGTTATTACTGAATTGTACCTTAAGCTGTTCAGAAAGTTCATTCTTCTTGCACTTGCTCAGTAATGTGATATAACCAACTGAAATGAATATTTTACAGTTTGTGCAGACAGAACATTTATTAACAATTCTCTCGTTCTCAGAGTCCCTCTCCTAAGCAGGTTTCAGGCATGGTGTGACTTAAATTATCCAGAGGGAATGAATTTTATTTTTAAAAGTTTGTTTCACTCTCAGTTTGGAAGAACCCAACAACCTGTGAGTTGAGCCAAACACAATCCTGCTGGGAGAGAGAAGCAGTCACAGAGCTCTTTCCCAAAAGCCAGTGGGAGGCAGGTTGGAAAGCAGTAGCAGAATTTGGGGATTTTCCTTACTCTGAGCCCATTCACCTCGACTGCTAGCAGGGAAACATCTCCTGCCATAGCCCATAACGTGCCATGGGTCCTGCGGGATTTCACATGAGTAATGTGAAGTGACAGGGCTCTGGCGCCCGTCGTCCCCCGTGCCCGACGCCGCCGTCCCTGGGCCAGCCAGGCAAGGGGGAAGGGGCCACTCACAGAAAGCCAAGGCAGCAGCATCCTCCCCTGTGGTGTCATCACAGGTTCCAATTAGGGGAGCATGTCCTGGCTAAGCCACCAGCACATCGCAGCAGCTCCCAGCCCCCTGGACCAGCACACAAAAAACCCTCCCTGGGGTGAGGGCAGGACACAACAAACCCCAACATAAGCCCAGAGGATGGCATCACAAAGGTATGGCCTGAGGGGCAACATAGGTGTCCTCCACCATCCTCCACAGCGCTGCCTCCCACCATGTCTCCAGACGACCTTCCCATTTCCATGCCATGGGCAGTTCCCAGGAAAACCCACCGGGCTTCAGTCTGGCTCTTAACATGGCATGGCAGCCACATCTGTAGGAATTTCCAGGCTCAGAGGAAATACAGATGGATAAAAAAATAATTATCACTGCAACAGTGGCTCAGGCATCTAAGTCAGTCCCTGGCCAGTGACCCAGGAAAGGCGGCTCCCTCTGGCACATGCATGTCCCTGGGATGGGGGTTTACAGCCTCAGCTGAGCAGACACCCTGCAACGTCTCATCAATCTCGGCTGGGAAAAACCTTTCCAATTCCAACGGGAATATGCAAACCAGGCTCCACACTGTAAATCTTCCTTTGCCGCGCTAAGGAGATAAGTAGGACCTATTAACCTCCCATGTTATTTCCAACTTCATTATTGGAGCTGACACGGGGAGAGCGCACGGTGACGGCTCTTTTTGGCAGAGTGCATGTAAATCGCTTTCTCAAAGGAAATTACTTCTCTGGGCTGAATGTTATTAATCTAAATTCTCCCTTAGTCAAATTGTTGCCCGTAATAAATATGGAACAGGTTGCTACGCTCATCTCCGGGGGCATCCTAATACAGCTGAGGTTTTCCCCCTCCATTTGAAGGAGCTTCCTGAGGAGCTGCTCTGCAAGAACAGCCTTCACCCAAGGATGGGACCATCAATCCCAATGTCACCTGGCACGTGAGCACCCTGTGATTTCATCATGAACATGTGCTTTCATGCTGCTGGCGTGGAGTGCTTCAGCACCAATGTGTGAGCAGGAGCAAGCCAGGGCTTGATGAGGCTGGGGAAGGAACATGAGGCATGTCCTTGATCTGCAACATGATGTTGGCCTTCCATGGCCAACACCTTTCATGGCCAGCGCATCGTCTATGTCAGCTTTGGTACTGTTAAAGCAGCTCAACTTCCACGGTTTAGGAGTTTATGTTCTTTCCCAGTAGATACACATTTGGCATCCTCCTCAAGCAACTAAAAAACCTTGGAGCAATAAAGGATCAAAAACTCCAAAAAACCCAGATCCAAACCCCATCTAAACTTTGCCAGAGATGCAGCTAGAAATCAGAAATTTCACATCTTGAATTCCCAAAGGAATTATAAGCCTAAGGGAATTTTATTTGCACATTATTCCTTCCTCTTACTGAGAACCAGCTCCCTGCCAGTAAAGATTTTCACAGAAATCCTCATAGAACACCCCTCCACAAAAAGCCCACGATCCCTTCTCAACAGTGGGCACTGCAAGGCAAGGGTGCAGACTGTGCCCACCCGAGGTACAGAGCAGGTTCAGAACACTATAAATCCAGTGGCACAGACAGCCCTTCTCCTCATTCGTTACCAGCCAAGTGTGAAAATGTTAATGAAGGCAGCTGTAATAATCTACGGGAATTTCCCAATTAAGATTTCATTCACGTCCGCCAGCTCCGGCTCCCGCGCAGTCCCTGCGCATCCCCCCCTTCCACCCAACAGCAGCAGTAATTGCCAGGCTCCATCCAGCCACCCTCACCCGGCCACCTCAACGAGGGAAATCACTGCCACTCTATTAACTCCAACTTTTATTACATGTATTCCCAGAAGAAAATAAGTGCACAGAGATTTTAAGTGTGTATCTATTCCCCTACACAAGTATGTTTGAAATATAACAGGCTGACAGTGTTGGGTCAGGCAATACCATAGCACCTGCTTTTACTGAAAAAAAAACCAACTAAATTTTAGAGGTGGCTAATGGCAGCTCTGACTTATGGGAAGCTGGTCCCTTCCTAGTTCAGCAAGACGAGCCCTTAGAGCCTGTCTGGGTGTTGGGAGCACATCTCTCTTGAGGCAGAGCAGCAGGGAAAGAGACTCCATGATAAAATGAAGGCATCCTCGCAAATAAATTACTTTCCTACCACAGTCGTGTGATTTTTAATTTTCCTCTAATTTCAGGACTGCAGCACTGATATAAAACCCCTCTAAGTGTTTTAGGGAGATGGTAATGGTCCTATACTAAAATAATTCAACCAACACTATAATTTTAGTACCACTATCAAAATGAAATAATGGCTGTTTACTGTGTTACACCTTTCAAATGACCTTCATTTGAATACAAATTGTAGCTCCAAACTCCAAAAGCTGCTCCATTACAGGAGGCAGCAAACTGAGGATGCTTACCCAGGGTTTACTCTGCCAGCAGATTCCCAGCATAACCACAAAGGCCAAATGTTTTTTTGGGGTTCTTTTCCTCTGAAGGTGCCTGAGACTTGCCTAAAGGACCCATGCGGATCTGACCAGGAGCCCGAAACACAGCCCTTCACTCCACTCCAAGCGCAATGTTTTATCTGGAAACACTTACTGGTGACGGAACCATTCGCTCACAGCTCCCTTTTCTCCCATCCATCCCAGCTTGGACGAAAAACAAGGATTACTCTGCCAGTAATCAAGTACCCAGCCAAGAGAAGGCGGATGGGTCCAATCTCAACTCAGGCCTGTGAAAACACCTTATTTATTTTTTTATGTTTAGGCTCTGTCTGCCCATCACAGGCTCTTGCACTGCTTTTGGAGACCTCGTGCAGCCACCTCTGCCCAGAAGAGCTGCCAGTGCCTGGGCAGTGGGGAGCCCCTTGGCACAGAACTGGGCAGCTGCACAAGGAATGCTGTTCTCAACCCCTGGGGCTGTGCAGCTCTCACAGCTCAGCCCACGCAGCCGGAGCGGGGGCGGCCACGGGCGAGGCTGTGCAGAAGAAATTTCACTACAGACATTTCCTGATATTCACTCATCCACCTGGGAACCCCAGTCTAGCACCAGCTATTTCTCTCTAATAATGAATTTCTGCCCTTTCATCAACATTAGTCAGAACAAGCTCTGAGAAAATTCCCATTTGGTGCCAGGAATATAACAGAAAACACTGACATGACTGGCAGCAAAGAAAAGCCAAGCAGTGTGCCCAGCTGCAAGGCAGCAAACGCTGCCACCACCTGATCCTGAGCCCTTCCAAGAACATTCTTAAGTGGGAAAAATAGGAAAAAAGGTATTATCAAAAAGTTTCTCTGTAAGGCACCAGAAACTGCTATGAATTCCACTCTTGCGAACACCAAAGGGCTGTGATCCCACAGGGATACTCCATCCTCAGGTGCTCAGGGGCACTCACTTTCCCTCCTCTTTCACAATTCCCAAATAAATCAATGGTGATCCAGGCATCAGGCTGAGAAGCTGCAGTGCCTTTGGTGCTGCTCAGAACCTGAGTGCTACACAGGGAGAATCCCACATGCTGAAAATAGGGAGTGTCTGTAAACACTCCACTCCAAGACACCTACGTGTAATTACTCACAACGAGTGAGGAGGAGGAAGAAAACCCCACTTTTTGTTTTTAATTCCCTTCTCTGTGCATAAAAGCAAGAGAAGTCCTGGCCGGCCAGCATTTTTGGAGAGGAAGTGGCAGTGCGTGGCCACAACAGTTTTTTTGGTAGCAACACCATTTTGGGGCAGGAGGAAGGGAAATCCCTCCTGTAAAGGCTGATCTCTGCCTTTCTTCAAAGTCACCTTTCCTCAGCAGATGCAGCACTCCCGAAGGCAGAGCCAACCCAGCAGAGGATGCCCCAACTGGAGATCCTGACACAACACTCATCTCCTCTGTGGTGACACGTAGAGAAATAAAAGGGGTTTAAAGAATAAGTATTGTATAAGACATCTGAAAACATGACAAATTAGTCATTAAAAATTAATTTTGCAAAATTACAGTCTTGTTAATAGATGCCATCACTGCTTTGCACGTTCCTTTTCAGGTAGGAGGGAGGAAGGGGACTTAAAATACATTTTATTATATTTCAACAAAAACTGAAGAGGTAGCGATCTATGACTTTGGTACCCTGTGTCCCACCACACTGTGTCCTGGTGCTGGGAGCATAGCCTTGTTTGGTGAGGTGCCAAATGACGCGATGGGGGCAGGTGAGCAACTACACCCTGTGCCAAAAACCCCACCACAAAACTGACCGTGGGATGCTCAACGTGATTTTCATGAGCTTGACAGCAAGGACTATGCCAAAATACTCAAGGTCAACAGACCAGCATGGTTCGAGGTAATCTGCACCTCTTAAAACAGTGACAAATATGTTATTTAATTTTAATGAGCTTTTTTGCATCTCCAGTCTAATTACGGCATTATCAAGCACTGCTCCGAACTGCAGGTGGCTGCTCATTACTTGGGGTAAGGCTGTCACAAGCATTTTTCATGAATACTAAAAACTGCCTCGTTTCACCACCCGCTCCGGAATATCCCCAGCTGATCGCTCTGCTTCCAAATGTGGGGTTTGGTGTGGTTAACAGAGAGCAGTGCTCACCACCACGGCTCCTCCAGCCAAAACCCCAAGGGAAGCTGCCACATCCACCAAAACAAGTGAGTTTCGGTGTCCGAGACGCTCCTGTCAAAAGTGCCCCCTGAAAGCAAACATCTCCCTATTCTGCACACAACAGTAAGGACAATCTGCAACAGGACACTGAGAAAACCCCCTTGTATCCACATTGCTTCTAGTTTTTGCTTTCAACTTAGTATTTGTCTTAATCATTATTAAAAGCAAGGAAAGCTCCAATGTCAAGGACATTTTGGCAAGATCAAAATTCTTGTTTTCCTCTTAAGTTTTGCAAAAAAACAAATTTTTCTGCCGTTTTTTGGCCCATTCTTTTGACCACCCCTCCTCATGGGCTGCTGTTTCCTCCATACAGCACAAAGCTGCTGAGCTCATGCCCAAAAGGATCAGTAAGCAGCAAGAATCAGATATTTTAATCCTCCCCAAACTCCTTTTTCCCTGCAGGGTTCAATGAGCACAGGCAACAAACAAGCGATAACAAAACCCCAACAGTAACTTCTCCTCTCACAAAGCAGGAAGGCGGACACCCTCCTTCTGCAACCCCAAATCCTCATCCCTCAGAATCCAGAAGCAGCCCAGCTCACCCTTGGAGCTGCCCTGTGCTACAGGGTCACACCGCAAGAAACTGAGGGCAGCTCAGGCAGGCACTGGGCTCGTCCCAGTCGCCCAGCAGCCTCATCAGAGTATATTGAGGGCACCTGGGAAGGGTCTCAGCATCTGGGGCTGCAGCACCTGGGGCTGGGGCTGCAGCACCTGGGCCACCTCCCCTACACCAGTTATGCATGTGAGTGTGTGTGTGTGTGTGTGTGTGTTTGTATGTTTGTATATGTGTGTGTTTGCATGAGTGTGTTTGTATGTGTGTGTTTGTATATGTATATATTTGTATGTGCATGCACATGTAAGGGCACACACGACACACACAGCAGGGCTGCCTAGCACACACCTGAGCGCTGGAGGAGCCGCGGTTTTTGGGAAGGAGCATCCCCGCTACTGCTGCTGTGCTGCAGTCCCCGGCGCGTCCCCCTGACCTTGCTGCAAACCGCAGCTGCCTTTGGGATGTGGGATCGCTGCCTTTGGGATGCAGGATGGCTGCCACAGGGGGGTTTTCCCGCACCGCAGGGGCTGGCGAGGCAGGGACACTGTTTGATGCCAGGAAGGGAGCTGCGGGAGATGCGCGGATGGGGACACAGCGTGGGGAGACCCTTGATGGCTCAGCCGGGCCCCGCAGGAGCTCCCGGCTCTCCTCCGTCTCCAGGTCCCTCTCCAGATAAGCACATTGACTTTAAACTAAAGCGTGTGCCAACAGCTGCAGCCCCGCGACCGGAGCAGGCAGAGACGTGGCGCTGAATGATAATTAAATACATTCTCATCATCTGTCATTTTTTACTGCAGGTGCCAGTGTAATAAATCCGAGCTTGACTCTTCTGTCAGCTGGCAGCGAACATGTTTTAACGCCAAATCCCAGGGGATGAATTCAGAATGGATTGGCCTTGCGCAGGGAGGAGCCACCTTTAACACACCAAGCAGGTAATGCATACGTGATTGCTTTCGTAATACTTCTATTACTTTGGTGACACCTTTCAACCTGCTCCTACACTGGGAAGGCAAACACATCCACCTCTCTGTCTCTCCCCACACCCCAAATCTCCACAGAGCCCCAGCTCTGTGCTCCTCAACCCCCAGCACTGTCCCAGCATCTTGGTGTGCTCATGACCATTAGGGGTACTAGGATTTTGGGCAAAGAGGAAAAAAAAGTCAAAGGAAAACAGCAAAATTAAAAAAAAAAAAATCCAATTAGTTTAACTAGAATAACTACAACTCAGAAAATTAAACATTTAAGTTACTATGCTGTAAACCCAACTCGTCCCTTCAGTGCACGGTGATGGAGCAGCTGTTTCCCCATGGATGGACACAAACCTCTCCCCAGTCAAATTGTGGAGAAGAGTGAATCCTTTGCTGCAGATGCTGCTGGGACACCCCATGTGACACTATTTTCCACAAGCCTGTGATGCAGCACCAGCCCCTGAAGTGTAATGACGCTGCAGGAGTGAACTGTTTTGATTTGAAGTAGATTTATTATTTTACCAATAGTTTTCTTCTCTTTGCCTTCTGCACACAGAAGATGCACAGACCGGGTACAAATCCAGGTGCCGTGTGATGCTCCTCAGAGCTGGACCCTGTCCCAGGAAGGATGGAAAGCCTGGCCACGGGGACCAGCCCCTGCGAGCCCAGGTGGGGAAAGCACAGAGCACGAAGGGAGAAGCCAAAACACTGATGAGAACCGTCCTCCCGGCTTCGCTAGCGAGCACCAGTGCCTTGGCGTGCTGTGGCTGGGGCTTGCCAGCTGCACCCGCTATTTATAACGCTGGCACTTACATAATTAGAGCTCCACAACTTAAAACACAGGCCTGGAAATCAGAGCACTTTATTTACCCAGGCAAAGCTGCATCAGTGCAGTTGGCTTTCTGATGGGGGGAAGTGGTGTTTGCGGAGCACCTGGAGGTGCCTCTTTGCCTCCAGCTGCCCTGAAGGGCATTTCCCTCCTAGCAGCATGGGCTGGTGGGAAACACACAGGTAAATCTTTCAGCAGCCCTCTCCATCTTCCAGAACTTGCTGTGTTTTCAGCCTTAAAAAAATCCCGATTTTAATTTGGGGCAGAAAATGCATCTGAAGGGGCAAACAGCTCTGGGTCCTGCCCTAAAGTGGGCACACGTGCCTGCGCTTGCCCCGAGGTGGTTTCTGTCTACATTCACTGTGTGCTCCACCCCTTGATTATTTTCAACTTTGGCCTGTTACTTTGCCAGCCATATGTGTGTCCTGGAGCCACAAATGCCTTTTTTGACAAATTAAATGAAATTAAATCATAAACAAGCTAAGTGGCTACAGAAGAGCCGAACCGCCCTTTGGTGTGCAGGAACCAAACCTGGTGCTGCCTGGTTTCCTTGGCAAAAACGTGGTTCTGCTTGGCTCTCCCTCGCTGGAGCAGCAACAACCCTGTAACACCATCAGAACACACATATGACTCCAAAAAACCACCGAGAAAAGCCATGACTGAACTCAGAGCAGGAATCACTGACACTGTGCTTTCAGCATGGTTACAGACCCCTCCCTACTTCCCCCAGTCAGACTGTCCTGAGATGGGGCTCTCGCTGCTCACCCCTGCACGTTCCTAAACCCACCACCCCCAAACTGGGGATCCACCAGTGCTGAAAATATCTGATGTGGGTCTGTGATTCCCCAGCATCGCCTGTGCTGTAACACCTACTTTAAACAAAAGCACATTTTCCTTTCATTAAAAACAGTCCCACGGATTAAAGATTTGGATGCCACAGCAAAGCAAGTTAAACATTTACTTTCTATTAAAACATCTAAATGAGAAGATTAAAACCTGTTTTACATTTAACAGGCAAAGTCAAATCAGCACAGGAGCAGCTTAGTGGGTACTTAGAGCCAAGGCCTTCTGATGTGCAGAGGTAATCAATTTATGGAGGGAGGGATGGGAGGGATTTCCTAAAAGTACTCAGACAGGGGTAAAAAAAAAAAGCACACATATACTGTGAACAAATCTCCCTTCTCTGTCCCCACGCCCCCCTCCCAGAGCCGTTCCGCTGCAGCTCCAATCAGCTCACTCCTGCTGACAGCTCTTGCCCCAGATTCCCCCATAAAATATTTTCACAGCTTATTACTCTATTTAGCACATTGCACGCTTAAGCTCTTTTGTTTATTTTTCATTTGAGATGGCAGGAGGAGACGATCCAATGGAATGCATAAGGGGGTTATTGACTGTGTTTAGTGGCAACTGTTCATGGGAGCAGCAGTTAAGAGGTCACGGAGGTGACGCAGACACAGCTGACTGCTGCAGGAATTTATGCTCTAATTTTCTAACATCCAAACAGATTCTGCCTGGTAACAGAAACCACCAAACTATAGCTGGTTACTGCCAAGGCAGAATTCCCCCTGGAAATTGAATGTCTCCCTTTACAGGGCCAAAATTCAAGTCTATTTGTAATCGCCTGCAGCTGATGTAACAGGGTTCGGACACAAGACCAGCTCGGTTCTGCCAGGTGGGTGCTGAGGCAAAACTGCTGCTGCCAGGCACCAATTCTGCAGTGTGTGTTAGCCCAGTTTCGGGATCACCCATTCCACCAAAAGGTTTCCGTGATGTAATTTCAGACGAGTGCCAAACCCGCAGGGTAACACAAAGCACTGTGGCTGCTGGACACCATCCTTCATCCAAACACCTGGGATCCAAACCCAGGTACTGAACTGGCACATGCAGCAATGCCCCCTTGGCCAGTAGAGGACCCTGCAGGGACTCACACGCAGATCCCAGTCCCAGGGTTCAGAGTGATGTACTCTGACGTACCGAGTAGCTGATTTTACACTCCCCCACTACCACAGCTCTATCAGTTCATCTTGCTGCCATTAAAGGAAGGAATCAAGAGTTCCCACACTCCATGTAACAGAATTAGATTGAATTCCCCCACATGTCCTAGAGGTCATTCCAAAGAGAAGTCTCTACTTCAGTTTCTTTTTCGACTTGGTTTCAAAAGTTTATTTAAAAAGTGAAAAGCAGAAGAAAGAGAGGGGCAGAGCAGACACACACAGCCCCTGAGGTGGAGGGTTGTATACTTGTAAAGGATCACACAATTTCAGGGTGAAGCAGCACCCAGTGGAAGGGTGAATCATGTGGAACTGCTGCACTATGCAAAAGGAATAATACTTTTAATGAAAATTTCTGGAAGGAAAGTTGCACAGCCAGGAACCGAAGGGAGGTCTCGCCGTTACTCTCATCTGATCATGCTGAATAAAAGGGTCCAACTTACTATTTTAGGACAGAACTGAGAAGCTCTAGTTGCAAACAAATGCATTTTGCAGACTAAACATACTATGTACAGACAGGAAAGCAGCTGGGTGGCCCCAAGGCTTATTGTCGAGAGAAGCCACATGACCTGTTGGCCATGGACAACACTCGTGGGGAAGGGTCCCCCTATCTGCTATGAGCAGGGGGGCACAGAACAGCCCTGGGACACTTTGCAGCTACCACTCGCTCGACCCTGTGGCACCTGCATTGTTGGCATTCCTGCTGCCATCACTTGCAGTAGTGGAAACCCAGCAGCAGGATGCTGAAAGCCCAAACGCAGAGCTCCATCCATGCCCCTCCCCGGGGGCGACTCAGGCGCTGCCCTTGCCAAAGCCACGGTGTTGGCTGCCCTACAATCGCCGTCTCCTCCAAGCCCTGGTCTTCTCTGCAAACCTGCACATTCAGTGCCTTCACAGCACCCTCCTGTGGGGATTCCGCGTCCATACAGACACGGGGGCAGCTGGAAGCGGGGCGCGATGGAAACCCTCCTCCTCCTCCTCCTCTGGGATGCCGCAGGGACAGGCGACTGCAGCTGCCTCAGCGGGCAGCTCGGAGCACACCGGGCTGTCCTGCCGGCACACACCACATCCCCTGTGCCCAGCAGGGCTGGGGGACCAGGGGATGTCCAAAAGCACCGTGGTCACCAGCACAGTCAGGACAGGATGGAAAACTGTGGGGGCTACAGCCAGTGGCACTCCTGGCACTCCCAACCAACCTGTTTGTCTGTAAACTACTGACTTACAAAGCCAAGCAGTGACAGGTAATTATAAAAAGAAGTAAAAACAAATGGATAAAGCAGATTTCCTGTAGCAATCCCTGACAAATACAAACTGCACCTCAGCTCCTTCCCTAGGTTGTGCAAGTGTCCCCCCATGGGGTACATCAGTGCTTAAAACCCCCTCTCGAAATGAGGGAAACCTTCATTCTGCAGCACATCATTTGGAACCACTTCTGCATTAACACTTTTGCTTTCATGGTGATGCTGCATTTTCATGCAGATACTTAAAAGCATCTTTATAACAAGTTACAGTGATTTTACACAACACTTTGCACCGCAATGAAAACCAGACAGTGCACTCATTTTTAAAAGAGGGAAGATTTTAAGAGTTTATAATTACTTTGTTACTCAATATTTAAGTTTTTAAAAAAAGCTTGCATGTTACTTTGCCAATTTACAGCATTCAGAGTGGTACCAAGATACAGAAATCCCATATATCATATACCTTCCCACTTTTTGCAAGGATGCTGCAAAATTAGAGTTGGATAAATCTCAAATCTGAGTTACTGATTCCTCTCCGGGTTATGCAGTAATTTAATGTCCCTCAGCATACACGACTTGCAGAGAACACACAGATGAGTTCACTTGTGCAACACGCAGCAGGAACATGTGGCATCGTTCACTTCTGAAGCCCCTCACACCAGAATGATTCATCTGAATAGATGATGATTCTGCAGGAACAAGCTAAGATTTTTGCTTCTCATACGAACAGGATTTTTAAACAAGCCTGACAGACAAGCATTAAAGCACACACTATAGACACCCATCTCTAGTTTAGATGCTCTAAAGCAAGGCAAGAGCAATTGTAGGAGGGATGATAATCCCTCATTTACTTTTTCCTGCACCTAAAGAGGGAAGTTCTTTCCATCCCCTTAACTGCCTGGCAATAACCACTTTCACTTGTCAGGAATGGCACATTTTCCCCATCCCTGGAGCACATGAGTATCCTGTCATGGAAAAGAACAGTCCACAGAATCAATGACAGAAGCTGTCAGAGAAGAGCATCTATACCGGAAAATCAAGGTGCAAAATTGCAATTAAAAACTGCCTTTCCATTGTCAGAAAGCCTTTCCAAACCACCATCCTGGACAGTAACTAAACCCTCCTCTTGAAAGTTAAAAACTCACTGACTCATGAAACTGAGAAAGGAAGAGGCGCTTAGCTACCAAATTCTGAAGACATAACTGAGCTCTACAGCTGCTCTTTCAGGGCAATGAAAGGCTGAGGCTGATGGGATGAGAGTGTGTGGAGTCTGGAGGCGAGGGCTGAAATCCATCCAGCAGGACCCAGGAAACACGGAAGCAGATGTGGGAGTACAGAGCAGGCAGAGCTGCAGCAAGATGCACCAAAGCACACGATTTTTGTTGCTACTGTGCCATGAGGTCTGTGTCCAGGGAAGGCTGAGAGGCAAGGAGATTCTCACCACTACCAGATGTACAACATGACTTACTACTACCATCAGAAACTACAGCACCATCCGAGTAGCAGCAGCAGGATTTTCTGGATGAGAACACTCACTCAATTTCTACCTTGAAGAAAATCAGTTCTTCCTCCACTACCCAGCTCTGCTCAGTGGATAGTAGGGCTATTCCCAGATACAAAGAAAATGTGTCCTAAATAAATGGAGAAGAAAGGCAAATAAAATGTTTGATAATAAACTCTTGCAAGCTTGTAGCCTTTTTACAGAAGGGCAATAATCTTCACAGCTGGAAGGACACCTCTCCTGGCATCAAGGTCAGAACTTCTTAAGGAACAGTGAAGCACAGACTGGCCCTAACTCAACAGGTACCTCAAGAGCACTGTTCCCTGGCTGGCACCTTCTGCATATCCCGAAGAAGAAAAGTGGAGCCACAGCATAAACCCTGGTTATCAAATTACACATGAATCCAAGTACTGAATCAGTAACTCAGCCAGCCACCCTGCTAACGTGTGAGGGTCCAGAGGGACAGAAAGAGAACAGATAGACCTGGGTGGCAGAGTATGGGGAACACACATCGTGCACCGTGGCACCTTCCAGGCCCCTTGCAAAGAACAGAGAAAGGCAAGTTGCAGTATTTGTTTCATACGTTCATCACAACAGGAACATCAGCCAGATCTAGACTAGGTCCAAGGGATAATCACTGTAATTAGCACTTCGTTCATATAATTACCAGCAGACCCTGTAACATTTTACAATGGAGGTAATTACCCACATTTTACAGCTGAGGAAACAGATACAGTGCAGGTGAGTAACTTAAAAGAAATCATCAGTGAAAGTGTGGCACAGCCAGAGACTGCAATTATCCTTATTCCCAGCCAAGGCTCTCCCCAATAATCCGTGCTGAATTCACTTCTGTCTTGTGGGAAGGAATCCAGAGAAAATAAACACAAACTGGAATTTCCAATGTCTAGAAGAGCTGAAAAGCAGACAAGCCAAACCTGAAGGAGAAATAAAAACACATGTTTATCACTGATCATTTTCTGAGCTGAATTGCAGCTACGAGTGGGGGATAGGCAGAGGACCCTGCTCTAGCAGACACAAAGCCAACATGGGGTGTCAAGTGCTACAGTCCTACTTCTGAAGCAGAGGAAAAGCAGAAGCACAGGAGCGGGTCGGGGCCAGCTGCCCAGCGGCACCAACTCACCCCCCAACCATCAGAGACCTTAATGCGCTTTGAGAAGTTAGAGATTAAAGCAGGAGCAATAATTAAATTTAAGGACTTTGCAAACCAACGCACACCCAGAGCAGCAAGCAGGGTGACAAGCCTGAGAAATTCACTCCCGGTCTGGGGAGAAGCTCCTCAAGGAGTGGCTGCCAGGGTGCCCCAGTTCTGCGCCGACAGCCCTGCTGCAAGGCCAGAGTGGCACTCAGGTTCTGCTCTGGAAAGGGGGAATTCCCTTCTCTTCCAAACAAGAGCAGTAGGATCTGTGCCTAGAAGCCACCAGCCCTGAAATGTGAGTAGGGTCTGCTGCCACTTGCTCAGTTTACTGTATACAGTCAGGCACTGCATAGAAATCTGTGTTTTCCCAGACACAGGCTTGGACAGGGAGAGACCTGTCCTGTACCTTCATCCTGCATCTCTGGCTGGTTTTCAGTATTAATAGAAACCAGAGTATGCATGTGCCAGCTGATACATCTCATTTTCAAAAGTAGACCAGGCCAAAGTGAGCCAGTTGCTGCTGCCTAAGTATGTTTTATTAAATAAGGAGTACATGCATATGACACACAGGTGTCTATTAGGTTGAATAAAGCAGATTACGTCAATCCAACCCCAGATGCAATACCTGAACTGCAAGACATGCAATGCTCTAAATCTCGTACATGTGCCAAGGACTTCATTTCAACCCTTCAGTATTTTGGTAAGGTTAGCATGTGAAAGCATCTAGCAGCAGAAGATACTGCATAGATTTCAAGATTAAGACTTGTTTCAGGAGTGCTGTTATCAACATTCTGTCTTTGAGTAACAGAAAAACCTCGTAAGCAGGAGCAAATCTCTCAATAGAGTATTTTCTCTCAATATTTAAATAGACAAATGTTTTGCTTTGCAAACATCTTGCAGCATTTGTGTAGTTCTTTGATTAAGTGATTGAAGAAAACATATTTGAGTTCCTGCTCCGTAAAAAACAAGCTCAGTAAAGTGAATTTAAGTTCCATCCTCTCTTGCCATCCAAGGGTCAGCTATTGCTGTTCCTGCTGTATCCAGCAGCACTGCAGCATAAATCTGAGGACAGATTTTATGCTGGGGCAAATGCTATGCTGGGTCAAAAAAGCAGCTTCTCTTGCTAATATTTACTGGTTTTTATACAGGAAACTGAGGACAATTCCTATCTCCTCCCTTCCAAGGGCTCTACATCCTCCTCTCTCAGCAGCTCTAGCATCCGGGAAGCCCATGCAACAGCTGAACAGGCAGAACCCATATTATTACACTGATTTCTGTGAATAACCATCTGCATCTAACACAATACGTGGAAAGATCACAAGAAAGCATGCACCACTCTGTCACCCCACCACCTTGGGAGCTACACCCAGCTAGTTCCATGGCTCAGAGTGCTTACCTTATGAAAGGAGGCAGGATGGACATGACAAAACATGAAATGAGACAAAAAAAAAAAAAAAGAAACAAGACATTCTAACCATCTTTAAAGCTCATCTGTTTTTATATTATTGAGTCCAATTCCCAACATTAAACATTTTATTCTATCTCTTCTTTCTCCCTGCTATTTGTTCTAGCAGGAGGCAGCCAACAGCCAGCCCTCTGCACAGGGAGGGAGATTCCCTTTGGTTTCCAGACGTCTAAATAAAGGTTTTTTAAAAATTGCTTCCCTCGAAAGGCAAGGCATTCACATCTAACTGCTGCCAACATAAAATATGTGTTACAAAGAGGAGAAAAACAGTCTTCAAGGAGTTTTCTTGGGCAAAATAAGTATTTTTTCCACTGAGTTTTAAAAACCCTGTTCTGGAGACTGAAGAAATAGCTCAAGATGATTTCTAGAGGCTCCTTCTTATCAGGCTGACAGGCAGCATTAAACCTAGAGCCAAAGCCAAATCCCAGCTATCCCAGACACATTCGATGAGGAGCAGCAGTCTGTGTACCAGAACTGACGACTCCAGGTCTCCAAAAACTATTACAGCTAAAATTTGGAACAGGATGGGAAAGGAAAAAACCACCTGAATGCTTCAAGCACCAATGTAGGCTGTGATGGTCCAGCACAGCTCATAGCCATGGGGTCAGAGAAACTCACACATCAGCACAGACATGCTGGGCAGAGAATTCTGTGAATTCTGGACCTGCCACTTTATTTTAACATGTGATTCTGCCACACAAGGGCAGTTTAAAAGCAAGGTTTTTGTGTTTAAGCACAGAGATCAGTGCTGGAAATACCTTTCTCAAGCAGGGATGCCAATTCAAACCAGCTGCCTCCTGAACCAGGCTCTGGTGATGAGGGTGAATCCCCACTGCTCAGGTAGAACCTGCTGGGGCTGATCCCCCTGGGCCTTTCAGGACTCACAGGGAAGGAGGCAGCTCAGTCTCAGCTCTGGGAGTCAGCAGGACCCCCAGACAAGGGCGCATAGTTTGCTGGATGTCCAGGTGGGCTTCAGGCTCCTCCCAGGCCAGGCACCAGCAGAGCCCACTGGGACTATGTGAACAGCTCACTACAATTTTAATCTGTAGTTCTAATGAACGATATAAAGTTTTACAAGCATCAACAAGGCTCTGAGAAGACCTAAATCCACTTCAGTGCTCATTTAGAAGCTTCATCTGTGTGCAATTAAAACTTCAGCATTAGATGTTAGAGAATAAAATAATGAGACACTTAAAAAGTAATCTGTACTTCAGTGGGCCATGCTCCGTGGATTTCACATGATCATTTACCAGATAAAAATAGAATCTGGCCAAAATCTGTCTTATCCACTGGTTCCCTTTCAACAGGAAAATGGAAAGAACCAGCTACTAAGCTTTGGGGGCTTTGCCATCCCACGTACACACCATGCTGCTTCCCTAAGCACAGCCGTGCCTGAAGCACAGCTCCAAGCATCGATAACTTCCCTTTGGGCTCCAATGATAACAGAAAAATAAATGCAAATTGAGTTTCAATTGAGATTTTCATTTTGGTCTAAAGCCTAATCTTTTATTAAAACAGCTATCAGTTTGGAGCTGATGGTTAGGAAAAGTTATCTTCAGGACAGGGAACAAAATTTCAAAAGCAAAGGATAGTTCTTATTCATAAGAGTATCTGAAATGCTCGCATGGTTACTTTAGGCTATCAAAATGTGACTGAGGGGGACATGGATGGGCCACAAGCATGGGTTTTACTGAACAAAAGAACTGTAGAAAAATTGCAAATGAAAAGTGAAGATGCACATAAATATCAAAATAGATTAAGTACTGGGAGAACACAGATCAGAAAAAGTAAAGTATTATACAGGCAACATACACACAGTTGAACTTAAAAGAAGCAAAACTCAACAAAAACTCAACAAAAATTATAGTTTATTAACAACTGAAATAATGTTTATTCAAGAAAAACCAACATTACACATCCTCAAAGGAAAAAAAAAAAAAAAAAGACATTTGGGGAGGTCAAAGAATGCTACAGTTTAAAATGATGAAATGTTACAGCTTACACACCAAAATTAAAAATGAAATGAAATTAAAAAAAATGAAATGGTTACCAAAGTAATGCAGGTCAAGGGATCAAAGATGAAGGGTCACACACTATTAAAAAGAAATCCAAAAGGGCGTCTGCATCAAGATCTCTGCAAAACAAAGGAGCTTCAGTGAGTAAAACTAGAACCTTCTATGAAGCACATCAAAGCTCTCGCACTCCACACCCAGCCCATGGCAGCGCCCTCGGCTGCCCTCCTGCTCCCGCCTGTGCCAGCAGCTGCTGACCCTGCTGTGGCCACTGACCCTTCCTGTGGCCACTGACCTTTCTTGTGGCCTCTGACTCTCCTCTGGCCACCGACCCTTCCTGCAGCCGCACTGCCCCGACGACACCAGGCAACTCCTGTTCCTGGCCACTCTGGCTTGTTATTATTAACCTCCCTGTAGATGGGCTCCTGCAAGTTTCCCCATTTCCATACTGGGGCGCTGGTTTCTTGATGCCCAAACTGTTTCCAGCACCAAAGGTACGAGGCAGTGCAGCCTGAGCATTGGCTGTGGGGCAGAGTAAATGGTCCCACATTGGCACTGACCAACACCTGTGCCAGGGAGGCTCTGCTGAGGTCAGAACACACTGGCTGTCAATACAACTGTCAGATCATCACTCTTCAGGGAAAGCTTCACGTGCTTTTTCAAGAGTTTGCTTTATTCACTGTAATTGTGGAAATCTGGTAATTATTGACACACATGCACACTGAACCCCTCACTTTGTAATGTATTGCTTCAACACTACAATAAAAAAGTAATTCAAATGTGGTTTCCAAGACAAAGGCCTCTCCTCCTGGAATTTCAATTACACAGAAGCTATAAAACAACCTTTGGTACCCATTTCCAAGCAAGATGCAGTCAATTATCTACAATAAATTTATGCAGAGAACGTAATATTTACATCAGATAACTTTTGGAGAAAGACAACCACCAAGGGCATTGCATCCCTCCTCATTCCAGCATCCCTAGCAAGGCATTAACTTTTGGGAGTCTCTTATCTGGACCAAACCAGCCCCGCACTTGAAGCCAAGAAACAAACTCACCACACAAAACTGTCTTTGTAAGGCAAAGGTGCCTCCAGTGTCAGAGAATCACTATATGTAACACTGACACGTAGTGAAAGGAGCTAGTCTGCCTGGATGTTTTCCCAGGAAACACATCTCCTCTTCCCACATCACTCCTGCTTCACGTGTGTCACAGTCAGGAATTTGCCGGAGAACACAGGAAGGTCCCCCTGGCAAACCCTCCTGCGAAAGCTACTGCCACATGTTGGAGTTACAACTCAGTTCCTGACATTACTTTCAACATTTATCAATTCCAATTCCTGTGAACCAAACCAGTAAGTCCACGCTTCCACTGTTCCCTCACCGTTTTGCTGGGCTGGCTCCTCTCACCACGACTCACACTCCAGGTGTTCCAGAAGGAAAGCGGTTTGGGAACCCAGAGACTTCACAGTAACTCAACAGCACAGACACAGACTTGCAGTGCCTTAGCAGCTAATTAAGTCCGAAGGCATCAACATGAGGAAGACCCCGGAGTTCAGGAATTTCAGAGAGGTGCATGACTGGGACGTGCCCACAGGGCACACCAACGTGGGGCTCCCTCACTAGTTCTCAAGTAACACAAAGATGAGTTGTAGGTAACTCAAGGAATATTTTACCCCTGGGACAACAGCGGCCTCCAGGGAGGGCTTCCCAGTGCCTGGCTCACTCCAGGGCTCTGTGCTCCCAAACAGCTCCCAGCTCCTGTGCCTGAGGTCTGTCTACAACAGAGCACAGACACCAGATCCAAAGGAATGAGCACAGAGCCTTTGGTTCTTCTTTCCCCCCACAGCAGTAACTCCACTGTCTCCCATTCTCCCCAGGACACTGTTCCCTGCAACAATCACTGCTTTTGCAGGAAACAAACTGGTTTCCCTCTTTTTTGCTTAGGCACTATTCCTGCAGAAAACATTTGCTTTGATTGGCACTAATTTTCCCTTCACACCTAGTTTTTCTTTTTCACCTAAATCCCCTGATTTCTCTCTTTCAAATGCAACAGCCATCCTTAGAAGCAGTAAACCTGAGACCAAGATGACAGGATTTCAATCACTTGCAAAATATAATCTCCTTGGTTCCCATTCACTTGCCAAGTGAACCAATTCCTTTGTGTGTGTACATGCCAGGCCCTGGCAGAGAGACTAAGACTGACTTTGTAAATTGACTTTGTTGTAACATTTTCCTTGTAAAATGAGGTACAACGCACAACTTGTGTAACACCAGTGAGTATTTTACTCAGTGCTGGGCAAGCAAGACACCCAGATACATGATGCAGCAGTACTCACCACTACTGCTGGTGTTCCTGCAGATAAAGGGGTAAATACTAACTGAATTGATGGACTCTGCTCATGTTCAGGTGTCTGGACACATGTTTTTTGCTGATGAACTACTGTCATCTACAAAACTCACTCTTAGCAGAGGAATGTAGAGATATCCAACAGCAAGTAAAACCAATTCCACTGGACCAATTCCACTCCAAACTAATTTCTAGAGTTTCAGAAATATTCAGCAGTACTTTGACAGGTTACTAATGGCAAACAGTCAGGTGGTTAAATACCACCACTATTTTATACTTTGTGTATAATATGCTAAAACTAATGATAAAGCAATCTTTTTCCTTAGGCTATCATTAAGTGTAAAAAAGTTAATTTAAGTCATTCAGTCAAGCTCACTTGGAAAACAAAGTACATTAGCCCCAAACCCTCAATTTCATGTTTGCTCTGCTTTACAGAAGCCACTCAGTTTCCAGCACTCTGACACACCAAATGCCCAGAACTGCCAAAACAGCCATTTTTCATCAGCCCCCACAAGAACCAAAGGGAAAGGAAAGAAGTTAGGTTTTCCCAAGAGGAAGACAATGAATCTCTCTGTGTTTAAGCATGAACAGCATGGCAGGCATTACTGCTCTTGTTCCAAATTGCCAGGATCAGTAGCTAACCTTCTAATTCTGCTCAGTCCCTAGCCTGCTCACAGCACACAGCTGAGGAACTGCAAATGCAATGCCAGCAGCACATTCCTGCTTTGCACATTAAGCAAAGGACAGAATTTAATGAATTTCACAAAATAAACCCACAATGAAGAGCTTCATTTTTTCTGTTTTGTCCACTGATCAGCCTCAAACCCCAAGCACAGGCACAGCAGGAGGAGCCACCCCCATGTGCCATACAGCCCAAGTCAGGTGTATGAACACTTCACTACAGCTCTGCTCTCCTCACACTGCAAATGTTACGTTCCTTGGATTTCACTTGCAGAGCTCTTTCTTCTTTAAAGGAAGTGGAGTTCCTCACATTCCTGCTGGTGGCCCAGAGAAGGGAGAGGCTCTGGAAGCACGGTACCACCAGCTGGCAGCACAGACTCCCAAGCTCACCACTTTGTCACCAGACAGCCCTCTCCCAGGTATAGGGGCTTAGAGATCACCACCACCAAAATGAAGGAATGCCCCAGGAACCATACTGAGTGCTGCCTTGTTTCCAGGGAGTTTTGCCATCTTCATGGCACATCACAGAGGGGACACTGTGGCCAGGACAGGCACCCCTTCCATGCTCCAGCTGAGATGGTGACATTAATTGGTCCCATACACAGATTTGTAACATGAACTGAGGTGTGTAATGCAGGGTTACAATACACCACGCTGTCCCTCGTAGCCTTAAAACAAGGAGGTTTTTCAAGTTTTCTGATGGTAGAGTCAATTCTAAAAGGCGCTTAAAAGGATTAAAATAAATAAAAAAAACCCAGCAGTGGCAGTAGCCATGCTGCCAGGTCTGTACCAGGGCAGGGCTTTGATGCACAAACGAGTGCCGACAGGAGCCGTGCGGTGACTGGCTGGGCCCAAGGGGAGCTGGAGGAGCAGGCAGCAGGGACCTATCGCTTTCACTGCCTCCCTGACAGCGTCTCAGAGCATCACAGCCAGCCCAAAGGCTCCAGACTCACTCCCCATTCAGTCTGGGTCCCTCACGTCCCTCAGGCAATACTCCAAAACTTCAAGATCTTCTCTGTGCTTTAGAGAAAAGATGGTAAATAACTCGCTGTCAAGCGAAGAGAATGTCAGTGTCGTGCGAGCAAAGCAAGAACGCCAGAGCACACTGAGATGTCACTGAACACGCGACTTGGGCCCCAGGGCAGCAGAGGCAAAGAACCTCTTCCTACACTATATAATGCTCAAAATACAGATTTTCGTAATTGCATTATTTGCATGCTCTCCCAAGCATTACCTGAGCCTGGAAACTGCAAAAAGTGGATGCTGGCTGATTCCAGAGAGCAGGGCAGTTCTCTCATGCCCCTCCAGACAAGCCCAAGCACATGGAGCAATTACAACTGGCTTTTCCTACAATGAAAATTCTGGACTTCTACCAACAGAGATTGTAAACAGAGAACACTGTTGGAACCAAAGCCCGAGGTAGCCTTTTACGTTTCTAATGTTTAACTTTTTCTTCTTTCTCGCACCATGTCATTAAGTGTTTACAAGGATGATTAATGACTGCGTCTGCCAACTGTTAATGAACGGCATCTCTGCCCAGAGCTGCAATCCAGTGCCTGAGAAGTGCTGTGCAGAGACAAGGTTATGTCAACATCCTTGAGCCCCAGTGCCCCAGGAAGCTCCCTCCTCCCAGACAACCTGGTCCCTGGATGCAGCAGGATCCATCTCTTGCGGACAACGTATCTTGCTGCCCAAAGCCACTAGCAGGTAATGAGGCAGCTCACAATGAGCCCCCTCCATCAAGGGGCACGGGAGCTCAGCTGGGCTGCCCAGAGGGACCTGGGGCCACCAGCTTAGTGCTTTGGAAGCCCTGTCCCAGTCCCCACAGAAGGGAGCCAAGAAGCAGTGCTCCCGAGATCCTCACTGAAGGCACACTGCCACCACACCAAATAGGGAGGCTTTGCTCCACCCGCTCACTGACACCAAACTGGATCTGTATTACACAAACCCTAAAATGGTTCACAATGAACCACAACTAAACCCTGACAGCAAGGAACTCCCTCACATGCACAGAGCACAGCAGAACTTTCTGGCAATTAACTGATCTTCCTAATGTGAGAAATTGTATGAAAACCCTATCTCTATCCTCTCGCAGAGCCAGAGAAATAAGCCAAATACACCTTCACAGGCATCTCAAAAATGTAAATCTGTAATTAAATTGCCTGGCTAAACTTACGATTTTCTATCTCTGGTAAAAAAAAATTGAATTAGAAGGAACACTTTCTTCAGTAGGAAATATAAAACTGCTATAAACTTGATTTAAGACAAGATGACATCTTGGTATGTAAATGTATTTCCATCAAACATTTCAGTTCCAAATGCATGCTCTGATGGAAAGCAAACACCTCGATAACATATTTGAAGCATTTTTAAGCGCTCCATTTCTCTTGCAACTCATCACGTGATTTTACTATGTGTAAAGTCAACCACAACCCACCCAGCTCTCAGAGGATACGGTTTCTCCATCCCAACCATCCAATCCAGAGCAACATCTTACCATTATCCTCAAGCTGCAGAAGAAAGTGCTCAGAAGTTATTTGCAATGTTCCCATGGTAATGCCCTGGCAGAGGACCTAGCAAACCCCATCTGCTCCCTGACCTCTGTGCTGGCAGCACCAGGGGGTCCAGCAACAGCACTGTCCCACCACCCCAGTGGCCTGGAACATACGGGAACACACATTTGGGGCTCCACAGAGGCAGGCAAGAGTCATGTTCGAGTTTCCTTGAAGCATCCCCATGCAAAGGAGCCCGAAAAGCAATGCTTAAGGTTTTGGAAAGGAGGCGGGTCATGGCTGAGTTAGGGGTTTGGCCCCCACCTGCCCTCAGGATGCATCCCACACCACAACCCACACCACCACCTGCTGCACTCACACTTTACAGCCCACGGACACCTGCAGCTGCTGAAACACATACAAGTTAAGGGAGGACAGCATTATCACACACATGTTCAGATCTGTAAGTTATTTATGCTCTTCGTTTCTTTTCCATCTTTTACTAAACCTCCCTGTCAGTGAGACACCTCACACACGGGACCAGTGATTCTGGAATTAGTACAAAGATTCTGGAATCACCACTGTATAAAATACATCTTTTTCTTCTCTACTTTACAACTCATGCTTTCACCAGCACAGACAGAACATCTGTGTACTCAGATGAAAAAAACGCATCCCCTTAGGAATGCCTTGGGAATGTAGTCCAACATTATTATTCAATTATACCCTAAGAAAAATTCAAATTTTATAACAGTGAACAGAATTACACTTTCAGATTGGGGGTGGGGTGGGCAGTAAAATCTGGAAGCTCAGATCCTTCCTTCCCCATAATTAATACAAATTTTCAAGACTTCATCTAGGCATAAAACTCTGCCTTTTTCTTGTCTTTCCCTCTGAGCTAATGAGGCCAAAATTCTCTGGCCACAAGAAAAGCTCTTCCATTTAAATAATTCAACAGGGAAACTGCACTGGCCACACCACACAGGCCGGCAGCGTCAGCTCCAGCCATAACCCACGACAGACCCGACTCCATGTCCCTGTGCTGTGGCAGCCCCAGTAATAGATTTAGGAGGAGAAGATACAAATGAGAATGACAGACATGACATTCAAGAAGACAGAAGTAGGCTGGGTCTGCCTTTTAATGCCCCAGCTGATGTTGTATAACTATTAGCAAACAATTCATTCAGAACTACAGCATGAGACAAACCCACCCCAACAACATGCTGGCCAGCCCTGGCAGAGTCACTCACTTCCTACTCCCTGACATGTCCCTTAGGAGGAAGGCCACACTCACAAATTCTCCTGCCAGCCTAACATACCATATTAAGCACCTGCATGATGAACTTTGCCACGTCCTGTATCCAGGGAGGCTCCACACAGCAACCCTACCCAAAGCCATGTATTCAAGAATGTGCACGAGTCCCTGCACTGGAGACAGCAGCACTACTAGAGAACATGACTAAAACCCAAGCTGCTGTTTACAATAACAAGGAAGAGCATCATTCTATCACAAACCTGTGAAGACCTTGCTTTCCCAACCGTCCTTGTCCAAACATCATCTGTCAGTGCCACTGGAACTGCCATTGCTCCACGTCCTGTTCTCGTTAGTGCAAACATTATCGCGGAATAAACCACAACCCATGTTTTCTAAAATTTACCCTTCAATCCAAATGACCCAAGACAAAAACATCTACACAAAACACAAGGCCAGCAACTCATTTTGTCGCAGTACTTGGAATGTCAAAAATAGATACCTGACTGTAACTTCCAGACACCAAAGGAAGGGGGTTTAGGACTCCAATTTTGAAAAATACACACAGGAACTGCTCTGTGATTGATTCAGTGCTCAGCAAACACACACACACACAAGCTGTGTTTGATCCTGTGCTCAGCTGCCACTTGCAGGTGTTAAAACTCATGAGCACAGGTTCTGTTAACAAGTCTAGATACTACAAATGGGGGATCAGAAGGACAGGACCAGTCGGCTCCCAACCAGCAGAAGTAACTGGACTTTTACAGTCATTTCTCCAAGTGGATCGCCTCTATTGTTAAGTGATTCCCACAAATAAAGCAAAGCTACAGTACAACAAAGATACTGAAAACTAAAATTACACTGTGGGTACTGCCATGGGACATCCAGCCTTGCTGCCCAGAAGGAATAAAGCCTAGGGATCATAAAGCTATCTGGGTAGTTCTTTAACTTCACCTTGGCCCACAGACACTTGCATTTTAAATACTTCTGTTTCATTTAAATTACCCCAACTGTGATGCATTAACAGGAGACCTGTGAACCAGCACATTCAGGATAATTGGATTCCAGCATAAAATGCCCAGTTTTGTGTGTCCCTTGTTCTTAACGAGATTCCTCAGACAGAGGTAAGATGGTTATTTCCCAGGTCCCTGTGTGGCAGGAAAGAACATACACCAACTTTTTGTTCAAAAGTCTTCATGCACAGAAGGTAACACTTTGTTCAGTATGGTACAAACACATCTATCTAATTCTAAACCATTTTGAAACAAGTCATTAAGATGATACAAGATTTGACTCCGAGACAGGTCACACACACATGAGCAATAGGCTCCTCTTGTACTAGTAGTCAGCGTCCACATTGGCCTTCAAGTCTAGCTTAAACCTCACCTGCAGCATGTACTAGGACTTCATTCCCTATAGAACAGGTTGCCGAGCCAAGGAATTCATATCCTGGAGCTCACATGGCATGCTCTCAACAAAACAATCCATAAACATTAGGTAAGCTGGTGCATTTAAGAATAAGTAAAAGATTTAGCTACCTCGTTAGTGTTCCAGCGGTGCCTCTCTTTCGGTAAACTTGAACATTTTGGTAGACATTCAAGCAGCTTCTTCGGTAAAAAGATTTTTACATGACTGCCATTGCTGTTCCCATGATCATCTAGAAAGGAGAGGAAACACGTGATGTACACATGGGAGAACGGGTGGTTTCCACCAGGAGACCCGAGCGACAAGACTTGGAAACCCCCCAGCTCCCTGTCAAAGAGCAGCAATCTGCCACGGCAGTAAGACAAATAATGGCTTTCTGATGAAACTGCGACTTTATTTCAGAAGTATAAATACAGTTTAATTCTTTGTGGTTGCAAAGTTTGAGAAGAGCATTGACGAATTTGGGCATGAGGAGTCTGTGTGTGCTTACCTGTGCCTATTTTAGGTCATTATTTCTCTCAGTGACAAATTTTACAAGCAATAGCAACAAAACGCTGTAGAAGCTGTGACCACAGCGGCACGACCTGCCAGAGAAGTCATAAATGAAGTTCACACTTGACAGGATTTGCAAGTAAATAAGCACAGAGCCCCAGCACCTGCTATAATTTTGTCAAGCTGCAGCAGAAATGCAACTCAAGGTGTATTAGTTCATTTAAAACTAGAACGCGCCATATCCAGTCAAACCCAGGTTACTTCTCTTTCCATACACAGCTCAGAAAGTCAACGTAAGTGAGAAAGAGGGATGGAAATCTTCCTACCTTACCATACCTGGGGGTCTCAAAAGCAGAAACACTGAAGAAGACATGATTATTCTTTTTCTATTGCTACATATGTAAAGGTGCATCAATTCCGCTTAAAAACCCGTGTCCCAAAAAGCCCTGCACTCCCCGTCCCAGCAGCAGCACCTTGATGATGTCTATCAATCCCCTGGCACCACCGAAAGAATGAGAGCATCCATGAGCTGTTCGTGTTTATCTACCAAATCAGTCCCCACAACTGGAGCAGCAGGGTAAGAGAGGCCAGCCACAATGCAGCTTTACCAGCTCTCCCTCCAAACCCACCACCTCTGCCTTCTTCCACCATCCTCGTGCTTCCGTGACAGATCCTGGGCAGAGGTACACAAGCAGTACACTTACTCACTGGCATCTTACCCTACAAAATTAATTTATAGTCATTTCCCATTTGGAAGTGTACAGAAAAAGGATATTAACTTCTTCCTTTTACACATCTAATCATTTTATGTCATTAAACAGATGCCAGCACTATGATAAAACTCCTCTGCAATTTCGTACAACACAGACATTCCCTGTGACCTGCAGCGAACCCGACAGAGCCTGGCCCATGAGCATTCTTAGAAATGATTTAGGAATTGCAGAGACCTCACACCAGCAGCCAGACATCCCTGGTATTCTTAAAGCTTGATTAGACTCTTGGATGTGTCAAGTTCAACAATATACATGCTGTTAAATCAACTGCTCGTGCAAGCCCAGCAGATGAGTTTACAAGATAAGCAGCGATGTGTATGATAAACGTGAGCTGCTCTGTAATTTATGAGTCCTGCACACTGCCTGAGTTATTGGGAACTTTACTGTGCGACTGTGTTGGACTAAATCAACAGGGCTGCCACTTCCCAACTTCGTCCTGGGCAAGGAGCAGTCAAGCAGGATCGATCTCTGCTGGACTGATAAAGAAATCAGGGAGAGGGTGCTCTCCATTACTGCTCTGTACACTATTCCAGGATTTCTAGCTGGACACTGAGTATCTCAGACTGTTACTCTACAGGGCTTTTTTTCCCCAGCTAATGCTCTGCACATGTGACTGTCACTGCTGCCATTTCCCCCCACCCAAACCACTCAAAGCCTTACAGACACCCATGCCATGACACCAGGGGCAAAGACCAGAGCCAGGCAGCCCTGTCAGCAGCCCCCATCCACTCCCACCTGCCTTTTCAGATCCACTGCCTTATGCAGCTGGTACTCACTTCACACTCCCTGCTTTCATTTTACACCATTTCCATTCCTCATTCAAAACACTGCATTGCTCTACATTCAATTCATTAAGGCGCAAAGTATTTTACGGCACACATTATTGCTTTTATCAGCCAAACTACATCCCAGTTACATCTCATCAGCTTATTTTCCATGGGCACATTTTAATTGACATTAATTGTATTACTTCCCCTTACCTCCATATCAGTCAAGTCCTCTATCATTCATTCCATTATTTTGCAGGGCTGGCAGACCTCTAATTATTCAGCTCGTTTTATTAACTTTCTTCCATTGTCATCAATTATCAGTATTATTAATCCAGAAAGCGCCTATGGATAATAGATCCCTTTAAAATGTTTTGGTAGAAGTTGTCAGAACTTGCTGATGCTAAACCTTCCAACTCCTGTTGTTAGCATCTCCCACCTTGTGTTATTACAGCAACGGAAGGTCATTCTCATCATCCTGTAACACGACTACATCTCACGGATGCCTCCCTCTTCGGCACTTAGCAATGACATTTCTTCATTCCAAAAAATCCCCAATGTGGAAAACAACAACTGCCACCTGCCTCGATCCAACAAGCTTTTCATTATGGACTCCTCAAGCCACACAGTCAGAATGACACACAACAATCATGTTACAGGATGTGAATCCTAAATTCAGTGACCTCTAAACCAGGTCTGACCTTGGAAAAAGATGAAGTCAGACAACTAGCTATGAGAGTGAAGAACCCATTGCCCCAAATAATGCTCACACATGTGTCTTCAAACTTGCTTTTCCACCCCACTGGAATCACTCACAATGCATTTCCACAGGGAGCAAAGCCCAGGCAGAGAAGAGGAGCATTGCTCTCCCAGTGGTACTGTGGATATTGGTGGATCAAGAGCTCCCATTCCTCTGAATGAACCAATGCTTCCCTGCTTCTGTTCCTCACAAATAACACCACAATCCTTCCAATGAAACGTGGAAATCTTTAGGGAGGTGGAGCAAAAAACCCCCCATGCCATCCCTTGGCTTGAATCAGATCTGCCATTCCTAGTCTGGCTGATGCTCTGACCCAGTACCACAGGGGCTCCTGGTGAAGGTAGAGGAACAAGAGTCCATGCTGCTCCGCATCCCCACAATCCCAGCAGTGCGGCCAGCACATCCACAGGCAAATTCCTCCAGTTGTCTCAAAATTTCCTCGGTAGCTAAAAACAGGAGCTGCAACCTCACAGAGCTGATTAGTTTTACTGTGCAAATCCAGATTTGTACTTGAACTTTCTCCTCGTTTATTTTTGCCACGGGTGTGACTCCCAACACCGAAGTCTGCAAACCTGTCCAGTGTCAATAAAAAGTGTCTGTGCAAGCAGAGCTGCACTGGCATGGGAAGGATTTGCCAGTAAAGCTCTATCGACACAGGGGTTCTTAGTGCAGAGCTGGCCACGGCTCAAAAATGTTTCCCAAGGCAGACACAGCCACAGCGGAGAACACCAGTAAGAAGCTACAGACTAAAATATAGCAGCCTACACTGTTATATTTCATTCGGATGAAAATCCAAAATTTAAGTTCCATTAGCAATCTTCAAGTTTACTTATTAGCAAACTAGAAACTCATGTAGAATTAAGAAAGTACAAGTATTATAAAGTTCATGGAAAGTTCCATATTAATTATACCACATAAACCCTTCGTCATTTTATGGGTTTCTTCATGCTTCTTGCACTTTATCCTCCCAAGGGATGCACCATGGACCATAAAACTTTAAAGTGCACAACAGCAAATCACACAGAGAGTCTGTGCTCTACCCCCGCTCTCCAAGCAAATCCCCCTCATACCCTCCGCCTTTTCTTTTTTTCTTTAACTGGTTCTTAAATCTTGAGTGATCCAGGAGGTGAATTTAGACCAGCAGTCCCTTTAACTACCACAGTTTGTCAATATAACATGTAATTGGAGAATACAGAAATGGCCAAAAGGGTGTTGATCAGCTGCTGATCCTCAGACAGGTCTATACTAGAAATAAATATCACAAGTAAGCTATAAACTTACAAACACAAGTTTTATAAACCCATTATTACGAAGTAATAACTTAGGGTTGGCCATCTTCTTAACTACCTCACAAGAAAGGGAAGAGGTGTTTAAACATTACAAATGGGCTCTTTAGTACAAAACAAACTGCTAAAATCCCAATGTCATCCTTGGCTGGGGGAAGGGGCTGTCATCCAGCTGACCCCACCACTACTGACCGACTGCTGAGGCAGCAGAGCCACGTCCATGCAGCACACGGGTGGCACCACGCAAACATGCACCCACACCAACATGGTTTGTGGAGGCCACCAGAGTCACCTGGACACTTGCTGACCTCTGGACACAGACAAAACCAACAAATTCCATCTGTAAGAAATAAATGCAAAGAATTATCCTGGATCCAAACGTCTGCAGGACTGCCATGCTACTTCTCATGGTTACACTTTGATCCTGGCATTTTCCACAAGCAGCAACAGAAGCAAACCCAACAGCTTTTGGTTTGTTTGCTAGCAATATTTGGACAACTACAGTTGTAAATCTCTTGGCAACAAAAGCAGATTTCTAAATACCAATCAAGGGTGGCTAAGAGAAGATAACCAGGTCCAGCTCTGCAGCGCTGCTGTCTCAGCAGGGCTCCACTGGATGCCAGCACTCGGTCAGACACTGGCTGAGCACAGGCATTCCTGGTCCTCCAGCACGGAATGCAGCCCAGGGCTGAGGGGAGGATGCAAGGAGAGAGTAAACAGTATAAACAAAGGTAAAAAATGTACAACAGGAGCGAGAGGCCAACACAAACTGGCACGTGTACAGCCGTGACTGTGGCCTGTGGGGAATACATGAGGAACAAGAAAAATCAAAAAGCACGAGGAAGGAATCACAGGAATGGTGGTAGTATTAAGGATGAGCCACAAAACCATTTTTGTCTATGAAGTTACTGAATCTAGTCTTACTGTCTTGGAATATTTGTGACAAATACTTTGTTGCTATGACAAGCTCTACAAACAGTGCTAAAACCATAAAAAACAGAAATATAGCACAGCACACCAGTGCTGTGCATCAGTGACCTGGTTCTCCCCACCAGTAACATGCTACTCCTAAGTTCCTTTGTCCTTTTCCCATAGAAGAAAGGTCCTTGACATTTTATAACTGAATTCAATCCTAAAACCCATTAGGCAAAACTGCAAATGATGCATTTTGGGGAAGACTTGATGGCCCAATTCTCCTTAATGAAAGCCCACACAGTGGCTGAGGAGTGGGTGACACAACCAGCTGTTTATTTCTCATGCCGAACACTTATGCCCTGCGCAGAATTTCCCAGTCTACTTTCCCTAACCAGCAAAAGGAGCTCCTCTTTCCCTTTCCCTCCTCAGCAAGCAGTTGCAACCACCCTGCTAACGGAGAAAGAGGAGAATTCAGTTATGTTCAGAAGGTGCACACAAGCGTTATTCTAAAAGCAAACTTTGGGAGCACTCAATGCAGTTGCTTCAGTGTTTCCTGCAGCTTCTCATTGTGTTCACACCTGACTTTCACTGTGTTGCTGCTAAATCTGGTAAGCGATCCAGAATGAGACCATTGCTCACAATGACAACTCCTTTGGCTGAGACCTCTCATCAGTTTCTCCATCCCTTGGTTTTCACTAAAGTTACACCATCAAATTCAACAGCAGTGAAGCCAAAGAGCAGAGGATATTATTGGACAGGTCTAGCAAAAATAAACCAGCTGTTTATTCAGTTTCTAATATTACAGACCTTCTCCACACAACAACACATTTCCCAAAAGTCCCGAAGCATTGGCTAAGGCCAGGGAATTTGCTTACTCTGATCCTACATGCTGGCAGATACCAGCCAGATATTTTCACTTCTTTCTTTTTATACCATGAGCAACTTGAATTTGGAAACCTACCTGGAGAGCTGGCTGGAAAAACCCAGCTCCCTGAACCAAAATGTGTGACTCAAGCAGAAGGACAGTGAGTGCTCCATGCCCAGTGAGAACAGAGTTTGCTCTTGGCTCATCCAGTGCCATGATCTCTCCTCGGCACGAAGAGCCCCTTCAGCATCGCCCTGGGAACAGGGTGGGTGCTGCAACCCCAAGGACTGGGGCTGAGACAGGCAAAAGCACCTGCATGTGAACCTGCCTTTCCAAACCCAAGGGGTTTAACAGTGCAAACCCAGCGTGGGGCTGCCAGGGTGCCGGGAGCTGCGGAAGGTGAAAACAGGGCAAGAAATGAGGGGAGAAAACTACAAAGTGAAAACTCAGCAAGGTGTGGAAGTGGAAGCCAGGGAACACCAAAGCTACAGGAAGCTGCTGGAAGCACTGCATTTCAATTAACCAGCCCCATATTCCACAAGCACTCCACCAGCTTTGTTTCTCTTCCTGGAAAGGTTTGGGTTTGTCCAGGTTTTTATACCCTCCAGATACATGTGGCTTATTGAGGCAGAGACAGAGAGACACTAAAACAAGGAAGGTCACATTCCAGCTCCCTCTTTCTGAAAACTGTCTGGACAGAGGGAGGATAACTACTGCCCCTTCCTCCAACAACATCCACCTTTGTAAGAAGGTCTTTACAAAAGCTATTTAAAATCACTAGTAATGTAAAATTGGCACCAAGTCTTCAAATATTAAATTTTAAAACATCTGTTTTAATGTTACTTGTACATCATCATTTCACAGTATCAGTTTCTGATACAGAGAATGAAATCTGAGTTATGGCATCTCCAGGAAGGCTTCCTACGGATGTAGCTTTAAAACTGACACAAATAAACTAAAAAACCTTAGAGCCAAAGTGCTTGTGAAAATCAAAAGAGATGCGGAATTGAATTAAAAAAACCCAGAGCTTCAAACAAGCCCCATGCTTTACATCAGGAATAACATGGTTATAATACCAAAAGTACTTAAAAAACTGACCTCACACACGTGTAGTTCCTGCTGTTTGGAAAAGGCAAATCAAGCCCACTCTCCGAACCCGTTCTGCTGGCTGACAGCCCACGGAGAGGGTCTAGAAGCTTCACTAGGAGGCAGTTTGCTTCCATCTCTGACAATAGAGATTTTGGTAAAATCCCAACTGCTGAAATTCAGCAAAAATTCTGGGGCAAGGAGCGGACTGAGCTGAGTGTCAAGTGCTGCCTCCTCCCCACGACAGTCTGATCCTGCCAAGCTGGACAGCAGCACAAAGCGTGGCACACAGCCCCAGCGGTCAGCACACCGTAAGCTCAGGCTTGTTTAAGTAATAAAATCTTACGCAACACTTCCACAGAGGGAAGTAAATATTTGCTGTTTAACAACCAAATCGAGAATGTTTTGTTTTCAAAAGGCTGTTCCCCAAACAATCCCTTGGAAGTCAGCAGCATCTGAGGCTCCACCTGCCCTCTCGGTCACCCCCTGCCACCAGCACCCTCAGCGCATCTCCAGCTGCAGGGAGAAACACCACCTCCTGCTATCCCAGCTACGACCCTGCCTGAACTAACAGACAGAAAATTCAACAACCACACATAACCAAACTCAGCACACGACAAAGTGTAAAGCCCCTGCGCCAACCGCCCATGAAACACATGGGCACTGGTGTCAGCAAAGCTCACGGTTACAGGTACCTGCCCATGAGAACACAGAAATTAAAAGTAAGGTTGTCTACACACATCCTTTCCATTTTGAACTTTAAATTAGAAAAAGGAAGTTTTTTCAAAGGCTCCCTGCCCCATCACCTCCCTGATGAAGTTCAAAGCCGACACAGCTGCCAAGATGGCACCGCCGAGGGTCAGTCCTCCTGGCTCGGCTCAGATGCACAAAATGCAGCGGGAACTACAAAACCCACAAACCCCCTGCTGCAGGATGGCAAGAGCCGCTCGGTCACCGAGCCAGCCTCATCCTGCCCGAGGAAACCAGAAAAGAGGAAAACTCACCCGAGTTCTCTAAGCCGTGGAACTCTTTTCTGCAGCCAGGGGACAGCGGCGCCAGCCTCATTCCAAACCTCACCTCCCTCCAGGGATCTCCTGCTGCTCAGGGGCACAAGAAGCCCCAAGTGAAGCCCGGCAGGGAGCTCCAGGGCCGGGCAGGTCTGCAGAGCCGTGTGCTGCTGCTCACGAGGCTCGTCGCTGCTGCACCGCGCCGAGGGGATGGAGCAGGCGGCTCCCCAATGAAAGCTGCGCTGCTCCGCAGCCGGCCCGAGAGCTGCCATTTACATCGGCTTTTAACTCATTAAAGTAACAAAAACCCAAGGCAACTCGTGTTCTCCCCTCCAACACCTGCACTGCTGGTGAAGCACTCTGCTTGAATCATGCTTTAAAACCATTCCCACTTGAGTTTCTGACAGGTGGAGTTTTAAGGAATGAATGGTTTATATTGCATCTCCTTGAAAATCCACCACTGAAGTAGGTCAGCGGGGGAGCTGCTCTGTGACTTACTACTAGAACACCCCGGGTGCCAGTGCAGAGCCAGGACTGCTCCGCTCCCACCTCCGTGATGCTGCCGTGCTGTGCACGGACACAGAGCGGCGACAGCTCCGGCCCAGCCAGAGGAAACACCGGACAGCAGCGCTGGGCACAGCAGGCGCCTCTCTGGTAGTGCCTGCACAGCCCTGATCGACAGAGCAAACCCACCTTCCCAGCAAGGACACACCTCACCCGCTCCCAGAAACCAGCTACCAACACCAAACACGAGACAAAAGTTGCAATAAATAACAATAATAATAAATAACAAGCGGAAAGGACAAATCACCTTCCCAGTCAGGGACCACTGACCTGCCTGGTCCGTAGAGCTGCGGCCTCACAGAGCTCAGCACACCAAAACCTGTGCTTTACATAAGAAAAATCCATCGTTTGTTGGCACAGGAAGCCCGAAAAGAGAATGGAGCCTGAGTGTGCTCCGGTGACAATACTGTCACCCCCAAGAGAACCGAAGCATCACAATCTGAGTCAGGAAGTCCAGGTGAACGCTCAATCTCTCCTCGCTCACACCCCTATTAACCAGGTGGCATTTCACTACTTCAGTGCAGTTAATCATGTACTTAAAAGCAAATGAGTAAAGAATGAAGACCAGTGTTTTCCAGACCATAGGAAAGATCAAATTAATGGATTTGGAAGCATCAAAGAAATCAGTAAAAATGAAGCTAACAACACTCAAAATCACTACTACTACTTAAAAATAACATTTATGCAAAGCCTTTGGCCCTCACGCTGCTGGACAAGGCGCAGGCAAAACTCAAACCAGAGGTGGCCACGTCCACGGAGGCTCTACAGTCACCAAGTCACAAGAAACAACCCCAAAAAATACATCCCCAAAGCAATCTGAGCAAAAATCCAGACAAAAGGTGGGATAACCACCCCTGTATTCTAAGAAGGGGTTTCCCGGAACAGAACGCAAATGGGTCCATCAAGGCGAGGACGCACGTTCGCTGTGGCGGATAAGAGGAAAAAAATCCATATTAGTAACTAAACACCTTTCCGTGAGGTGACCAACGACCCCCAGGCCAATCCCTGGGGTGTCGGGCTCGGGTAGGGGATGTGACCGGCGCTCCGCCCTCCTCACACGGAACCACCAGCACCGGCACCGGCGGTGTCGGAGCCGGCCGGGGCAAACTTCGCTCCGATGAGGCCAAACACGGATCCCGCCGGGCCGGGCCGGGCCGGGGCCGGGCCCGGGGCCGGAGCGGTGGCGGAGCGGCGCTTCCCCCTTGCGGACGCGCCGGACGCGCCGCCAACTTTCGGTGCTCCCCCGGTGTGTCCCCCCCGTCCTCCCTCCCTCCCTCCCTCCGTCCCTCGGCACGGCAGGGCCGGGCCCGCGCCCCGCTCACCTCCGTCCTGCCCGCGCGGGGCGGCGCGGAGGGCCCGGCGCGGCGGGGCTCAGGCCGAGGCCGCCCCGCTCCCTCCCGACGGGCGCGCGCCCGCCAGGCACGTGCGCCGCCGCCGCCGCCGCGGGGTGAG